>BMAW01069546.1:0-74555 GCA_019974015.1 Nephila pilipes
TTTTTGAAGCAAATAGGAATTTTAAAATTTAGGAAAATATCTTTAGTTATTAAAACACAATGAAATATAATTATTTTGCTTATCAACATGCTAAACAAATTCTCAGTCAGTTCTTTTATTATTAATCTCAGATTGAATTGTTTGCATTTGAAATAAATATTTCCACATAAGTTGTAATGTATTTGAATTTAAATTATGTGTCCCTTCCTCGTATATTTATATTACCGTCTACTTAGACAAATGTCAAAACAAATAGTGAGGGTCTTCGTAATTTTGAACTACTGCCTAAGATATCGGAACTGGTATCTTGCTCCCAAATCTTCCGTACGACTCTATGTGATATCTTTGATGTCCAATTGAATTTAACGTGTTGCAGCTCTCCTTATTCCATGTAATAGACTTTGATGGAATCAGGATTCGAATACAGAACTCGTGAGAAAATTCACTGGTCATAAAAATAATTTTTCCGAGTGTTTTGAAAGCTAGTCTTTCGTATACTAGTCAAATTTGAGAGTAAAATTTTATTCCAGCAATAAATTCCAAAATTGTTATTTACTTTGCTTTGGATAACCGATGATTCTTACTTAATATTAAATTCATTGGTATTCTCCGGTTAAAAGTAAAATATATATAAAAGATACTTTAATAAAATATTAACACTAATATTAAAAAACTCCATCTGTAAAAAAATCTGCCTTGTACTATATTATGTTTTTGTGATTATAGATGACTACTCTCACAAAGAATTACGTTTCGTAAATTTCCACAAACCTGTTATTCTGCATCAATTAAAATTTTAAAAAATTGGCTCAGCAGAAAAGTATCCTTAATCGTGAGTAAATGTTTTTAATATTAGTATTAAATGCAACTAATATATTTTCAAATCATAGGTAAATTATTCATCGAAAATTTAAATAATTGGAGACGATGTAGCAGCTAACTGTGGTGTTTTAATTTGTGAAGAATTTTAACGAACAAATTTATAATTTTATTTATTTTCGTACATATTTTTAATATTCTTTTCAAATAAAATGAAATCTGTCTATTGTCTTTCTGTCTAAAAAATACTTTCCTTCAAAATGAAGAGGGAAATGGACGATAAATATGAATATGAAATAATATATATGCTTGTGCATATTAAGGACATATTGGACACTGCAAAGTAAAAGCACGGGCTGATTATTTATATCACAGTTAAAAATATTGCTCTACCGAGGGCAACAAAATATCAGAGACCTTATTTATCTCTTCCCATAGATAACTCTTTCATGATGGATATCCTTAAATTGAGAAGACCGAATAGAAAAAGCGATTAATGCCTTTGGGCTTCCAACGCCCAATAAAAATAAATGTGTGAAACGATGATTTCCTGGCAAATACGGGCTGTAAATTGGCTGTAATGTCCCTGGAGATGTGTACTTGCAATATTTCGTTCCTGTCGGAGGGTTACTCCTTTGATTACAACTAAAAGGGGAAAAAATGATGCTCACAATTATTCAGCGCTATTTAAGTGTCCTATATTTTTGTTGCATGGTCAATTTTTCACTATGAAGCTATTCGCTTAGAAGCATCAAGAAAAATACTTAATTAAATAGCGATTCTTCAGCATTTTGGAAAACAATATGTTAAATAAATATATTTTGTGAGAAAGCATCTAACTTTAATTAATTGTTACTGATTATGTGTTAATATTCGTATTAATTGTTATGTATTAAGCTTTCAATATATCACATATAGTGTTCTTGAACACACAAATATATTGTTAGATACTCCTTCTTTAGGTACTATGTAAAATTAATTGTATATATAGGTATTTAATATTAAACATTTATACCACTGAGGGAAAATAATAAATAGAAATTATTATTCCTCAAATAAAGTTGTCTCTCGTTTTCCTTTCCCCATTATATTATAAAAATTTCTATAGTCTTGATTTAAACTATTATACAATGTGAATGCAAGAATATTAGAAATATTCAAAAATTGTCATAAACTATAATAATATAATCATCCACTTTATTGATTTTATAATTTATGTGTATTTTTTTATAGTTTTTTTTTTTATCTTTTAAAACAATTTAAAAATCGTAAAAAGTATCTAAATATTACAGGATTTAGTTTAAAAAGCGTTAATTGATAATATATTACAGGCAAACTAATGATTTTTGTAAAATTTATGTTTAAAAATAATTTTTTCAATACCAATGGAAAAGTATTTTTAGTACAAATAATTACTGCTCTTAAATTTTAAATAAATTCTAGAAGCTTATCAACTCAATAGAAATTTAATATATATATATATAGCATCGGCCGAAATTGATAATTTCTAGATATTTTATCAGATTCTTATAAATTTAATACTTTTATAAAAATCTTTTTAAAAATTTAATACTTATAAAAAAAACTTTTTAAAAATTTAATACTTTTATAAATTTAATACTTTTTATTTTTTATTTCATGCCCTTTTACAAATTTTTCCCTCTGAGATTTATAGGATTGTGATTTTAACTTGAATTCTTAGTGTTATTTTTAATTCTATAGATTCATTACTTTTCCAATTATGAAGAAATTTTTGTACTATACCTAATATAATGTGTGTGTTAACTTTATTTAAAAAAAATGTTGACCAAAAACCTTCTGCTGTTTATTTATAGAAAATAATAACGTACTATTAATGTAAAACATTTAACAAAAAAATGTAGATGTTTTATTTTTAAGTTTACTGTAAATGCTTTATTTTTGCGTTGCTGAAAGAAAAGAAAAAAGTTATGAAAAATAGTATCAAGATAAATACATATTATACTTAGCTATTTTAGTGTTTGATAAATTGTAATATCTTTCTAATTTTTTTTTTCTTCTTTTTTCAAGAAACATTTTACTTCACTTTTTATAGTATCAATTTTTAACTTTTAATAATTTTCTTTGATGTCACACACTTAAAAAACTTTTAATGATTAAACTGTTTAATCCAACGCTCACCAAACCGGTAACTATTAAAAATAATTTTTTATTCATCCCCTCATCTATTTTTTATAAACATTCCCCAGAGATTGCTAAGTTAATTGGAAAATGTTTTCCTTAGTAAGTCATAAAAAATAGAATTCTCCAAAAAATTAGAATCTTAAAAAGTACCCATATTCCAAGATACTTTAAAAACTATGAGAAAGACGCAAGAGAAAGTTAAAATTGTCTACAAGTCTTACTAAGAGATAGTTAAGGATACAAGGTTTTACTTGTATTGAATAAGCTACACTTGTATGTGCAATAGTAATTAAAGACAAAATAACTTCTTAAGGGAAATACAGTATCATAAAAATGAACAAAATATTGAAAAAAAATTCTATTATTTACTTTTGGTTTAATAACTTTTTAAGTAAATGTTCAAAATATCTTAGCTTTAACTACATTATTTAGCAAGTTATAGGAATTTTCTTGAACAGTATGTCAAGTCATTTCACTGATTTTCAAAGCTTTTAACTGTTTTTTCTTAAAATTTTTATTTCCCATGATGGGAATGGTCTATTAAGTGCTGAGGCAATTTTTGTAATCGATATAAAAGTATGAAAGTTTTTCTGATTGTTTTACATATGTTGAAGAATGCTGTTTATGGAATAAGGGATTCATGAACAGTTCTTTTTTTCCTTTTTTTTTTAAAAAAACCCCACAAAATTAGATACAACTGTTTTTCGTCGCGTCTGACAGAAAAAAAAATTCCCGATATAATATAAATAATACTAGTACAATTAAACTCATGTAAAAATTATGATAAACAGTTCTAAGACTTTGAGAGGAAAATCAATTAAAAATATCAAAGGTTGTAGAAGTTGTAGGAATGTTAAAAAAATACTCAAAGATTTTTTAAAAATTAAAATTGTAATTATATGTTTCTTTGAAAATTAAGTTTTTCCTGAAATGAATATTTTGAGTAAGTTCAAATATGTGTAATAAAAATTTTTCTTATAAATATCTGTCAAGTTCCGCAATCCCTCAAGTTTTTCTGACGTTAATAATTTATCATCCAAAGAAATTTTGTATTAAACACATCATATTTCATTTAAAATGGATGCTTTAAGGAGAAAGAGAGAGCTATTGTATTTCAGAATATAAACATTGCGAGTAGCTTACTTATTAAATAAATAATAAAATAATTAATATTATTCTATGTTGAAACTAAAATGAGTAACTAAAAATAGCAATTTATTAAACTTTAATTATCAGGAAGTGTCAATTATGGTCAATACAAATCATTAGATTATACATTTTTTAAAAAATTATTAGAGGTAATAAAATTTAAACGCGTATAGAACAAGAAATTTTAACTCAAAGTATTATGCAATATTCAGCTTTTTAGATTAATGATCTTTTAATAGTATAAATAAGAAAACTATCATTTATGCGAAAAGCAGAATACATTTAGCCTCTTCTAATGATGGTTGTTATTTTATCTGATTCACAAGTGTTAGAAATTATTTTAATTACAGTAATTTCGATTTTATATATATATGTATATATATATATATATATATATATATATATATATATATATATATATATATATATATATATATATATATATAAATATAACGATCGGAAAAATGTATAACTCTGGATGCGGATTATGTACAGAAGTCCTAAAAATAATAGATAAAAGGTTAACTTTCCTAAGGTAACAATTAAAGGTTAGTTTTATTAACTATTAACTTTACTATACGCCGGTATAATAATTAAAATTTTACGATACTGAGAGTTACTTCAATTTGTGGTTTTGGAAACCAAGCAAATAAATATTAACGTAAACTGCAATTTACAACTTTATGTAATAAGAATCACTTAGTATGCAGAATAAATGTTATTCAGATATATCTCAGTTATTTCACAGTAATAATTAAAATTTTATGATACTTCCTCGTAAACATAAAAAAAAGTTCAATCGAAAAGTATAAAGTGCATTATGATTCTAAAGTCAAATAATATATTTTTGCTAAATCACAACATTTCTTATTCATCAAAAGTTAAATAAAATTCAAGAATAATCTATTCTGCCCTTTTTTATTCCTTTTAAAATTATTTTTTATTTATTTTAAAACACTAAGAGGAATAAATAATAATCCTTCTGGTATATTAGTTATTAATTAATTTGTTCAGTTAGAACTAGGACTACCCTAAGATAAACTTTATTAGTACGGTAATTTTTAGACATGGTCAAGTAAAGAGAATGACTTCTGAGTTGGTCTTACACTTAACTTTAAGCCTATACATGTCGACACTTGAGAACTTTTGAGGCCCACATATCAATCTCGAATGGAGCAACCATCTTTCCTAAGAAGAAAGTGCTTGCAGAAATGAGCTTACAACCCGTGATCCACCTATCAATAGATTATTATTTTATTAAGCGTATACTCTGACCCCTTAGAGATCATACAGAAACATTCAAATTATTACAATAATTATCATTTTGGTTTTTGAAAGCTATAAGTTGAGAATATAGATTTCTTACTCGGAACAGAATTGAAATGTAATTTTTTCCTATTATATAACTAATGCTACACATTTTGAAATATAAAACATATATTTTTTTATTATCAAAAATATAACTTTTCCTTGTTTTTCATAGGAATTCCTTATCGTGCCTTGCCCGTCTTTAGTTCTTGCGTATTATAATCTGGTAAAAATATAATTCTTAGAATTTTGGAGAGTAATAAGAATTAGGACTTAAACTAAAAGGTATTTTTTATGCAAAGTATGATAAATATATTTAATAATCTCAGTGATGGTAATTTATTCAATTATATTTGTAAATCTTAAATAAGTTTAAAATTACATTAAGATGTCAGCTATTTACAAAAATAAGATTATAATTAATTTTATATTTACACAACACCGAAAAGGAAATACAGCAGGATAGAGTAAAATACATATTTAATTCTTTTACCTTTCCATAAAGCATCTTCCTCTGTAAGAGCCAGGAATTAGAAGTTTAATATGTATCCCTTTAGCTTTTTGTTGCCAAATTTCATAGCAATAAAAATCTACTAGATTGGTTCCACTGTATGAAAAATTGAGTCATTTCATAAGTTTTCCTTACGAGTTTATTCTTTTTCAATCATACGAATGCTCATCTGGAAAATTTTCTATTACATCCAAAAATAAACACACTTTATTTTAATTCTTTTTTTATTATTAAATCTGCTTTTTTTAAGACTCCTTTCAATTACAACTTTACGACTTTAACAATAGTTATAGAAAATGATTTCGCTTGGAGGTCTTAAAAACAAATCCGTTAGTCTATTCTAAAATTGATAAGTCTGGAGAAAATTTCGTTTTAAGACTTTAATTTCTTTCCCTAGAATTATTTTTTTATTAAGAGGAAAAATATCCTCATTTAAAATAAAACAGTTTCTTGGATATGAAGCTCTTAGATACATAATAAAATAAATATTACAGTCAATGAGACAAGTACAATTTATAAAATGATCATAAAGTTTTTCCATAATATCGCAGAATGAATAATAAGTATATTCTTTTGCGAAGAGGGTTGGAACAAAAGTTCTTTTATATTTAAGTTCTAAATAACTTTCGTGCAAATTAAATTTTTTTGGTTTGATATCGAAAAATGAAAGTCAAGTCTTGATATTTTAATACCTGAAAATACGTAACTGAGCGACGAATGAAAATTACGAAATGTTTTTATGCAAATAATGGCTACTTCATCCTGTTACAGAGGACATATGCGCCGCATTTCCTTCAAGAATGTCTACTTCTATCCCTATGATTTTGGCCTCTGTTACGCGTTTCGTGGTACAAGCGTCTGTTGAAAATATTGCAAGAATTGAAAGACCCTGCTTGTGACTCTAAACCAGAACAATCCTGATCATTTTGAGTTCATCTTTAACTGATATACCAGACACATCGACACAATGATGTTATTGATAACTTCAAATAAGTCTTCACGTCCCCCTGGTGGCCGTAGTAGCTTAGTTGTCATGGTCTCGAATTCGAAGTTGGCGTTGACTTCGTTGAACCGTGGGTTCAAGCCTGGTGCCACAAGACTCACCGTGTAGAGGAGCTGATGCACGTTGAATCTGGTCGATGTCTCAAGTCCTCCGAGTAGTGCAGTGTGGAGGTTTGGAGAGGGAGGGGACAGCTCAGGTGTCATCTTCGTCACTTTTTGATCGAGACTCAAAATTACAAGATCCATCACCATAACCCTTTTGTTACTTCACAGTGAGAGCCTAATGAACATTCAAAATTAAGTTCCCTGATATAAGAGCACCATTCCACTAAAAAAAAAAACTTGTGTTTTCACCAATAATCCTAAGACCATTGCTCTTCTCAGGACCAATATCCGTCAAGACATTCAAGAAAAATACATATTATACATTAAAATTTTGGAAAAATGTGATGTAAAGAAACTGTATTTACAAATTGTATGGTGATACTTGTAAAACCGATATTGATTTCTATACCAATTAAATAGTTTTATGGTTCCCACGATCATGAAACAAAGGATTTTAATTTAGAAGAGACCCATTTGGACACTTTTAACTTACACATGAAAGACTCGAAAAGGGTCTTCGCACGTTTAATGTTCAAATGAGTCAATCACATTTTCAGAGGAAAGGGTTCATTCTCTCTCTTTGTGGTTACCCCTCATCCCTTCTGGCACCCTACTTAAATAAGAAGTTCATGAGTAGGACATGCACTCATAAGATATACACATAACACTAATATGGACGTGGTTGCACAACATCCTAGTGAGATTCTTACACTTTCTAAGTTATGTACTCGAATTAAACTTCAACGTTTGGATACCACTGTTATTCTCCTCCAAGTAAACATTGTTAACTTTACATTATGTTGCTTAAATAAACTAAATTGACGGTATACTAAATGATAGTCTTTTATTTTGAATCTGTGTTCAATTTCTTAATTCTGAATTATCCTCTATGATTGAATATCCTCCTCTCGGTTATATGATCCCATCAGTTGGCTTAGTTTATCAATCAATAATATGTTAATCTCAAAACTCATTAATTTAAATCAATGAATATATATATATATATTTAAAATTCAAAAGGAATTAATTTATCTCATTCATTTTAACAAATTTATTAGTAAATTTGAGAAGATCAGTCTATCCAAAAGTAATTATTTTGTTTCATTTCTTGTTAGTTAAGAAACTTAATAATGTTACTGAAAACATGCATACATAAATATTGTCCTGATTCTATCAACAGTTTTGTAAATAAAATCTTTAAGAGTTAGATGAACATGTGGACGCTGTACGAATGTTTTCCATCTTAGCAGTTAAAGTATCCGAAAGCTTGGTTGACGACTTGATAGGACAGTTCGTACACAAGCTCAGTTCAATGAAGATCGGGTAAAAATGACTAAAGCTTGTTTTTAATATATTTAAGTGTTGAATATATATATATATATATATATACATATATATATATATAATATATAATATATATATTTATGTCAATATATATATATATATAATATATATATAAGCATATATATATATATATATATATATATATATATATATATATATATATAGTTGTATTCATCTTTTTCTTTTTCTTTTTTTGAAAAACTGTCTAAGGGGGAAATTTCCAAAATAGCGTCATTTTGGGGGGGAAATAAATTGCAATAATTTGGAAACACTGAATAATTGGTTCTTTCAAATATTATTTCTGAAATGCTGCCTCCCATGCAGTATAGCTGGCCACCTATTATTTATTTAACTTAGTGATGAAAATTACAAAAAACATATTCAAAGACTTCTTAAGGAGACTTCTTGCCAATACTGTATTTACTAGTCACATAGAAGACCAAAGTGAGGATTATAGGACTATAACGACTTATTAAGGACTACAATGGAAGCAATGAAAAAAATTTTTTTTACCTTTTTGAAATTCACAAATAATTAAATTTAATTTTAGAGCTAAGAATTAGTATAATACTCACTGCAAATAAGATTTAAGCCTTCATCATTAGTATAGGAAAAAATTATGAAACATTTTTCAACTTACTGGATTTAAAATATAATGATTGATTACTTGTTTATTCAATGATAAAATATGAAAATTTAAAATTAATGTCACAATATTACTTATTTAAAAAAGCGTCAATGATAAAATTTATTAATAATAATATCACATTTGAAAAAGGAATACGTTTAAAAAATCTTTGAAAATATATAAGAACATTGAAATTATATAAATAGTTGCATGTATCAATGTGTCATAAGTTAATACATCCCTAAGTCCATAATAAAGACAAGAGTGTATCATTACATTCTTACATCGAAACATTTAGCTAAGTTAGAGACGTTTCAGCAGTAATTTTTATTTCAAAAATGTATGTGTTTCTTAACTATCTTTTGTTCTCGGAATATTTTATTTCTACATATAAATTTAACATAATATTATGAAAGATTCAATTTAAAATGTCGCTTTAAATAATTTTAACAAACTCTTTGAATTCTTTTCTTGAAAAATTCTGAGTAAGTTATCAGAAATATATAAATTAATGAAACAATTTTGATCTTTGAATTGACTATTAATATCATATGTTACAGAGGATATGTATGTTAACTCGAGAGTCAATAATTGTTTGGAGACGTTGAAGTGATCTTTCTTTTGATTGCAAGAAGTAAAAATAAAAGCAAAGATTTTTTGAACATTTTAAGTATATAGTTCATACAGAAAAAAATACCTAACTTCTCACTTTCCTAAGCCTGAAATATTATTCCCAACTTATATATATTTCCTTTCTTTTGATATTAAGACTGTAAATACTTTTGAAAAAAATATATAAGTATTAAATATTGTTCTACATTAGCAGCAAAAATTGCAGATTTCTGATTGATTTTTGCTTGTCTCCTAATTTTTAAAAAACTGAAACAACAATTAACCATATTATTACAAAAATTTAACAAAAGGAAAAAAACTAAAACAATACAATTAAAATGTATACAATATACGGTATCAAATTCCATTATTCTGTTGCTAACTCCCCGAAATTTGTCAAAAGAGATATATTTGTGTGGAGATTATTTTTCTCTCAGAGTTGTATGAGAATGTTCCTTCTTTTTCATAAACCATTTAGTATATTGGTACGAAATTATAATACCATACAAAATCTATAAGACTGGATAGCAAGAGACAGAGAGAGGGGTAAAGAGATAGAGATAGAGAGAAAGAGAGAGAGAGAGAGTTAATTAGCTTATATAATAAGAAAATTCTTAAGCATTCAATAAAAAATGCTTATATATACATAATTAATGAAGGATGTTTGATGTATAAAAAATACTTGATTTAGCTAATCTCCATTTAGCTAGTTATGATATGTGGCTTAAGGCACTGAAATAAATTAAGACATGCTCTTGACATATTTAATTATACCCAACAACCTTAAAAATTTTTGACAACGACTCACATAGTGGAAAATTTCGTTAAAATATTTTCTAGCTCACTCGCTTTTTTAATTAGATATAAATTAAGATGCTTAAGACAAAAACAGATCGTCGGCATATTTTCCCATTTAGAAAAATATTACACGTACATTAGAAATTTATTAGTAAAATTTATACATTTTTGGACAAAGCAGATAAATTAAAATAATTAATATTTGTTAAGAATATTTATATCATTGAGTGTACGAAATAGGAATCATCAAATGAATTTCATTATTAAATATAACGAAATAATTCTAGTGTAAATGTTTAATGTAAAGTATTTTATTGGATTCCATTTTAATGGAAAAATAGTACTGCATATTACAAAAAATTTCGTTCTTTCAAGTATTGAATTTCTGATAAAAGGTGTTTTTCCCGAGTATTTTTGCAATTTATACTGAAACGTACATTAGAAATATTTTGCAGATTTTTTTTTGTACTTTTAAATTCTTTAAAAATTACTTTTTACTGGTACATAAAAACAATTAAGTTATTTTCAGAATAAAGAGCTTTTGTACTCTTTTATTCAGGGTCTTTTAACAAAACAGTTTTAGATTTTTATTAGCGAAAAATTGTTTCATGATATTTATAATCTTTTCTTTTAAATATCCGAGGCATGTGTAAATCAAGAATTTTAAGGAATATTTGTCAAAGAACTTTCAAAAACTTGCAATTTGAAAGTGTTTTGAAAATAATGAGCTCATTAAAGAAATTATATAAAAAGATAAATATAAATTATAGAAAGTATAAGAATCTTTAACATTATTCTTCAGATATTTTTAAATACAACAATTTCATCTTTATTGTATCTAAATTGTGCTTTTTGGGAGGAATAGTTTACTACTTATAAAGTTATAAAAACAATATTTACGTCATACTTTTAAATTTATTAAATCGCAAATGCCTTAATTTTTGTTCTATTCAGAATAATTTTAGTAATCACAAATATACTGAAAGTCAGTAACGAACAGAATTTTCAAAAATTGAGTGGAAAAGCTTAAAAGAACTATACTTTAATTGATCCTTTTTGTATTGCTTACTGTACGAAATAAGCAAATTACAAAATAAGTCTAAACAAAAATCATTTGAATCAATAGAAAGTAATACAGAATGTTTTTAAATATGAATTTATATTTTAAGCATTTGTGATTGGTTGCTCAGTTATTTGCATCCTTATTCAGTTTCCTTTTTTAACAAACAACGAAGCAAATCAGAAGTACATCATATTAAAAGAAATACGAGGTGCTCAATGTAATAGATTTCTTCAACAAATCAAGCTAAAAGATTCACAAATAAGGTTAAATCACTACATTTACTTTCCACTGCTCTACGACCCTTTGGAGCTTAAGCTACGAAGTTCAAGGGAGTTAAACTCCTGGGAAGTGTCACATATCCCCAGAGAGCATTTTATTTTTTGATCTGCTTTTCAAACGAAATAAGAGATAGAATGGGCCACCACAAATTATCGTAACTTCAGTTTTCCATCGAGACAAGAGTGGTCCTGAAGGATGCCTCTAATATAATTGTATAGTATAAAAGGTTTTACATTTAACACAGTTGAACAAGTACTTCGGTACGAAAAGAAATAGAGAATAAGAATAGATAAAGAGAGTAGACAAAAGAAGATAAAAATGAAGAATAGAGACAAGAAGGTAAAAATACTACCACATAAACTTCTTCCCAAAAGTTTTGACTAGAAATTTATTTTGTGAAACATTTTTCGAATAGTATTTTATAAAAGGAAAAGTACATGTAGCTGCTAATATTTCAAGACAATGCTTGGACTGTAGATCGCTTTGTACGATAAAAGCAGAGTTTCGTGATCAAGTATTCATATATACATTAGCCTGATATTAATTTAATCGCCCCAATGAAAATGTGTACGTTTATCTATATATATGGGTGAGTTTAATTACTTGATATAAAGAGTTTGAGATAAATTTTGTTTGAGAAAGAATCTTAAAATACTCAATTTCCTAATGGGGATATTTTTATTTAAAGTATGGTGCAGAGCAGGGGATTTGGAAATTCATGGTTTTGGTAGGGGTTATTGCCCTAAGTATAAGAAAGTTACAATCTGAATAGCATCATTACATGTCAAAGACTATTAGGGTAGCTTCTTTTTATTTTTCAGTGCTCTTGGCATACAGATTATTTTATTTACCTTGGATTTATGGAATTCAGTTCTCTCGTAATAATAAACTAACTTTATTTTGGATTCGTTATTTATTGAAAAATATTCTAACGCTTTAAAATAGGTTATTTTTGGTTTAAATATAAGGTTTTCTAATCTGAGAATAAGACGATACCTTATAAATAATTTGTAGATTTTTAATTAAATAATTTGTAGATTTAAAATTATTTTGGTCATTAATGTATAATCAGATGTAAAAAAAAGGAACATTCTTTTTTAAAAAAACAAGAGGATTGTAAAAAAGTTATTAATCTGAAATAGTATTATCCGGGAGAAAGAGAAATAAGTATAGTGAATAATGATAATATTTACTGAGATTCAAAAGCAATTTATACAAAAAGAAAAATTTATATTAGTAGAATTTTTAAGTGAATCGTTTTGATTCAATAGCAATGATTTAACCCTGAAGTATATGCGAGTCTATCTCTCTAGAAATTCAATGATATTTTTTAAAAGTTGAAAAGTACATTTAAAATAAGAGGAAAGGCGGGAAAGAAAGGAAAAAATAGCTTTGTATCATTATAGAATGGCATAGCAGTGAATAAATTAAATGCGTCATAATAGTATTCCAAATGAAAAAATCCCAATTATCATTACTTTAATAGTCTATTTCTTTCTTTCTGTCTCCCATTCCAATAACAGTTTCCACTTAAGCTGTTTATTTAACTAATACTATTTTTAATGATTCGCTGTATCTCTATTCAAGCCCTTTTCATGCTACAAATGTCTGTTATTTTCTGAAAAAAGTTTAATAGTAACAATAATATAATAATTTTTAACACTCGTCTGTAGGTGTTTAGCGTATATGTGTCCCAATCTCGGGTCTTTTAATTATAAAGGCCTTATCATTTAATTAAAATTGACAAAATTATTTTTGTTAAATGAAAAATTTCTGAAGGGTATTGAATAAAAATTTAATTAGATTAATTCATAAATACATATATCACGGATGTTTTTATTTATTTATTTTTTTTTTATCTCGACGAGTTCTACACAACATTTTTAGAGTGGTTTTAATATTTAAAATACATTAGACCTATGCAATTTTTAATCACACAAATTTTTAAAACTGTTGAGATATTATCTCGTATTTATAACGTAAAAACAGTACATTAATTTCACAATAATGTTTCAATAAAATCTTCCAGCCATTATTTGATTTTTCGTCCTTTTTTTTCCTTTGATAAAATACTCCAGCTTTTAAGCAGAATTTAGTTTCCTACTCTTTAAATTATTTTAAGTTTTGTCCTTTAGAGATATTATATTATTATTTTGGATTTATGAAGAATTTTACATGTATCAATAATTAGCAATTATGTTATGAGGAAAATTTTTGTAATTAATTTTAAAAGTCTTTAGAACTAAACTCTTACAAGTTACACATAATTTTTAATACAATATGCACTGAAATATATTTTAGAAGGGAACACGATTGATAACAAAAACATATTTTTTTTTATTTCATTAATCTTTTTTTCTTCATATTTTGAAATACGCTATTACTTGTTTAACTAACCAAAGCCCTTCTAGAGATATTTTAAACTAGACATTAGTATTCCCTAGAATTCGGTAACATTTTCAAAATAGAGGAAATGATTCATAGACAGGGTAATTAAGGAGTTAAAAAATTTTGGTAAAGGGTTCTAGACCTTGCTTTACTTAATATCAACGTACATTTCAAAACACTAACTGTTACATTTTAACCCTTTGACTGGCTTAATTATTTTCCAAATTTGACCCAAAAAGACACGTTTTTATTGCATATTTTTGTTCCCTTTGCATCTGTAAGTAGGAAAGTATTATTAAAATTAATATTTCTAACAGTTTCAAGAATTTAAAACAATCCTTTCTGCAATATAAAAAAATGTACCTGGAAAAAAAATGTACCTGTATTTACCTGGAAAAGTCGTTTGTTTTTCATATATGTAACACTTAACAGGGAAGCTAAATTTACAGTTTTGCATAAAAATGCATTTAATTTTCAATTACGACAAATAAGTAAACCTGTAAAAACGATAAATAATATTGCTCGTAAGCCATAAGATCAAACTAGAAAAGGTAAGAAAACTGGCTAATGAGTGAACCAGGCAAAAGTTTAATTCTATCTAGAATTTAATAATGAAGTGTTGTGGAAGACTTCAAAGTTTTATAATAGTCCATTCATATTGATTTTTACTCCACGATACTTAAAATTAATCCATATTATCTTGTTACAAAGTTTCAGAATGTTCAAATAATAAAGCAAAATAGGATAGATTCCGAAATTTTGAAAAAAATTGTTTGCAAAGTATGGAGTCTGTTAAATCATCTATGATGATCTATTTTACAAAAAATATTATAAAGTAATTTCTTAACAGCATTAGAAGACTTCTCCTAACAAAGCATGCATTTTCTTCACATTTCGAACTTACTTATACGTGATTCGAAAAATATTTTCTTTTTTGGAAGTTGTCTATTGCTTTCGAGAAGAATTAAAAAAAATCATATAGGAATGCATAAAGTCATCCGTATAAATCGATTTTTCAAGCAATCGAAATGATTTCTTTTTAATATATAAACTTGACATCTGAAGAACGAGAGAAAACAGATGGTTAAATCGATATTCTCCAAAAAATCGATGTTTCAGTGCTATATTTCAAGTACAGCAGCGAACAAACAATCAGGTCTTTCTGAGGTGCAATTTTGTTAAAACTTGAGTTGAAGTTATTTAGGATTGATGGTTGTTGAAAATAATTGATATATAACTCAGTGGTAAACCACAAAAGTATGTCAAATCCTTTTTAAGTGCGTATTATTTGGAGTTGAAGAAAGATCTCATATTATACAAGAAAATTATACTTAAGTTTTGAAGCATTTTACTTTCTAGAGTTCCTTTCATCGTATTACTTTCCATCTGTTGAGAAGTAAAAACGTAGTTTTCTTTATTTAATTTTGATTTAGGAACATTAATATCTTCTATCGGTAGATAAATGAATATATTGAACAAAATATAAACTTCAATACTTTCTCTGAATCAACAATAATGGTTTAATTGCAATGCGAGGAAAAATTCACAATAAATTAGGTTATTTAATTAAAAATTTCCAGCTATTAAAGTATGTTTTCTGCTTTCTTTCAGAAATATTGAATAATGTTATAAAAATATACTAATTCGATATTAAAATAATTCCTAGTTTCATTATTAATCATATTAGTTCTGCTAGTTCTGCAGAAAACAATAATTTAAACAAAATTCAAAAAAATATGATATTCGCGATGTTAAATGGTTTTATAATTTCATGTTAAGATTTTATTTATTAAGTGAGTCAAACTGCAGGAGTATTAATTAAAAAATCATTAATTTTTCCAGTTTCTTTCAAATATAAATTTTATTAAGAATAAACCTACTATTAACAATATATAACTATCTACAGTAACAAAGTAATAAATTATACTCCGTAACAATTTATCGTTTTTGCTAATAATCCATAAAAAAAACCACTTTTTTGCTTATTTGTTTGAAGAACTACATTTAGGAAATTATATTTTTAAGACAAATTAGACAAATTTTATGATGGATACTACCTATTTTTTGTTATTCATTAGGGATTATTTTAATTATGTTTGAATTAGTGTTATATTAATTATATTTGAATTGAATTTCATGTAAATGAAATAAAAGGTGATTCAAAATCCGTTTGTAATAGTTCAATCATACGAATATTTTAGAAAAATATTTTATTACTTTTTTAAACATCTCCGAATACGTTAGTGTAACCATCATAAGGAAAAGCCGTGACAGATTTTATTTAATAAAATTTTTTTAACGCTATTCAGCTCTTCTTTACTCTTTATACCTCATACCTTTCACCTAATATTGTAGCGATAAGCTAAAATATCCCAAATACTCGTTTCTACGATTCAAATTTACTAAATATCTTTCAGAACTCATGATACTATCAATAAAAATGGAAAATGCAATTTAGCATTTCTTTTTTATTTACAAAGAAAAATTTAATAAAAATCGTTTTTCATGGGCTAAATGTATAAGTGCATGTTCAGTGTGATCTTCAATTATATGAGGGTGATTTTTTTTTCTCCTTGAAGCCGTTGCACCTCACAAGAATCTAAAGCGGTTTTAGAAAATAAATTCATTGAATGGAACTTGGAAACAGGTTTGCCCAAGTTTATAGAAATATTTTAAGACGAAGATATTTATTGACTATTCGCCTCCATTTACCCACAAAATATTGACTTAATAAATAACATGTTTCCAAAAGAATCTATTAATATAAATATAAGCATTTTTTTTTTATAAAAAGGAAGTTCTTAAGCTGAACACATCTTCTTATAATTTACAATGTCTTCCATCTAAAAATCTGTAAGAAAAGAACATAAATTTTAAAATTGAGAAAGAAAGATCTGTCACAAAACTCTCGAAAATACAAATCTAATTTAAAAAAAATTGTTGTAGGACAATGTAATATACTTCTGAAACCATGATTAATTGTAAAAAATATTAAGAGCTTAAGTACTGTTTTATGAGAAGATTGTTTTAAATGCTCTAAATCATTTTTCAAATGGTGTCCCAGATGTAATTAATCCATTCGATCTTTTAATTGAAATTTCATTTTTGTCATCACTATGTTTTAAGATGTGATGGTTGTCACAGTTTTAAATATTGAAGGTAATTTTTCTATATTTTTCTAATTTAAATTGATAATGACATAATAGTTACGAAGAAAAGAGATTACTAAAATTTAAAAATTCTAGTAGCATATCAAATAGTATTAATCTATATTTAAAAAAAATAGGTTCTTCTGCTTTTTACTTATTATAAAAACATGAATAGTGTTAAATCACTTTGAAAAAATTTCAAATATATATAAAAAAATACTAGCATGACACGTAGAATAAATTATAGAAATTGTTATTATAAATAACATTGTAGAACGGTTTACAAAAATAAATTAAATTTTATATATATATTTAAACCTTTTTAGATAGAATTTAAATATATCTTCGACATTATATTTTATCACAATACAATAAATTTTGTCTCAATGTTCTTCTAACGGACAGCTTGTATCTATTTTATATATTCAAATAAAAAAGTTTTTGCAACCTAATTTCAAATTTCTCTTTTTTTACCGTGAATATTTGATACTGAATTTATGGAATTTCAACGTTTTTTGCTCCAATTTAGGACAAAAAAATTCTATACGCAATTCCATTCTTATAGCAGAGAATTCTGGCAGTTGCTCATTTTATTCAAATTTCTGTTAGTGTGACGTCTTTCCATTGAAAAGTGGGTACAGTCGCTTTTTCTACTGTTCCTTTAGAATATCAATTCCAAATGCAAATCCGGAAAGCAAGAACTTTCAGCAGCTTTAAGCTGGAAATAGAAAAAGACCTTGCAAGCGCACTTCTGTCTGTATGCTCCAATTCCAAACTGAATAAGAGTAGCCTACTGCTTTTGTCAATTCAGAAGTCAGAAAGAGAAAAATACAGTCCTTTCCCTGCTTTCAAGAATTATATAAGAGTGCAATGGGTGTACTCTTGAATGAAGTGAAATCGTTTCCATTAGGCATTAGCTGTATTTTTTTCAGAAAAGATAACATTCACTGTAAAATATTCCATCAAATGCTGTTGAACACAAAGGAAAAACAACATATTAATATATTCACACCAGAAATAAACAAAATCGATATCAGTTGCAAATGATTAAATAAATGCAGAACATTGAAGAACATAGTATTTGAATAAAATATCATTGTCAGATATTTAGGATTATTATTTTCCAATGGTACTTGTTGATATAGCAGTAATTGCTTATAAATACTATAAATTAAAAAAAGAACAAATATATTTTTAGTTGATAATGATTGTTACTAATGTAACTCTTTAAAAGCATATAGGAAAAATATGAATTTCAAAAGAAATGAATTCTAGGTATACATTAGTTTCATAAGTTCAGATAAAGGAAATGCGAGTTTAATATGAAACTTGAAACAATATCTTCAATTGTATTAAGGAAATAAAACTATACTCTCTTATTTTATTGTATTCTAAGCTTTCATATAAATTATACTCGTATAAATAGTTATTTTATTTTTAATAAAAATCGAGGCAAAAGTAAGACAATTTCAGTCAAATATTATTTAATGTTACTATTTAATTTTTAAATATTTAATGAGCAGCGAGTGAAACATATATCTTGCATTTCATAAGAATTATTTTGCGTATAAGAAGATAATCTCCTTTTGTGTTTTCTGTATAAGAATTTTCAGAAATAAGTACTTTCACCTCATAAAAAATTAATATGATTTGCATATAGTTTACATTTTTGACAAATGTCATATTTTTTCTGCTCGAATATCCAGATTCAGACCAAATTGAGGTCACACGGTACTGCTTCAGGTGAATGATACATAGCTCTAGTCTCTGTCTAGTCGCACGATTAACAAGTAAATAGATTAAATGCTGTAGCTGCTAGTGCTTGTTGTCACTCAATACGCATATCTAATTCTCATGCGCTCATTACTTGAGTAGTCAATATTGAATCCAAATTTACTGGACACACTGTAATGTCGACAAAACCTCAGGACAGGCGAGATGTTATATAACATTTATTGCCCCTCATTACATTTGAAATAAACTTTATCAAGACTTTGATACAAATACATTATTTATTAATAAGTAAAAGTGAAGGGTATTAATCGTAAACTCAGTATTCGCATGAATGAAATGTATGTATAATGTTTTAAAATAACGCTTTAGAAGTCTGAGGAAGGCTCTTCATAACTGTTTGGTAATAACTGTGCAGAATTAAACTATTTTGGTAAGGAAACTGATTTTTACAACGAAAAGCTAAAGATTACATCAAGTTAGATAGTACAAGATCAAAATTTACCAACACTCTTAAATGACTTTTACATGTGTTTCTATTTATACTAGAGTTCTTAGATAAAAATTTAATCAACATTTTATGTGCTTGTTCATAGATTTGTTCTACGCTTCTGTATTATTTTCCTCTCATACATAATAAATAATTGCATAACTTAAGTGATTTTAGAAAGATAGACTGGATTTATGCATAATATACATTTTTATTTATATATACCTCTTATAGGTCAAATTTTACAAAAATTCTAATAAACATATTCACAAATCAATGATTGACCAATAAAAACTTAAGTGAATCACCTGTGAGTATACTCTCAGATTAATTGATACGTAAGCAGTCTTTATGAAAAAATATATAATTTAATAAATATATATTTACTTTAAAATTGACCGAAATTTAGTTAGTAAAGCTAGTATAATTTAAGCAATTACTAGGGTTTTTCATCTGTCAAATTCAAAACAGAGCACTATCGATTATTGTTAAGGTAACTACAGTTATATGTTTTATGAATGTAACTTACATTATTAGACTGATTTAAAAGTGGTCATTCATAGATACTTCCTTCAAAAAACTCGAAATAAGAAGCAAAATTTAAATGATATTTATTCTTCATAATACTAAATATACATAAATTGACGTATGATTTTCATATCAAGTTTAAAGTCAATAGCCTTTCCTTCTGAATACGATATTTGCTAAAGTAACTTCTTTTACAATAAACATTAGAAAGACGTTAAGTTTAAAACACATAGAGGAAAATTAAAATTATTCCAAGTTTTAAAGCTTAAATAATATATAAGAAGTAACAATATTCAAATAAAATTTCAAAATAGTTAAATTTTACTTATAAAGTTGAATAAGAATAAAGAAGAGCAGTGTTTTGATCAGAACTACTTATATTATATATCATATATTTTCCCTACGATATTTTTTTTTTCAAAACATAACTTTCATTATATGAAATAAAAAGATGATGAAAGTTATATCAACTTATTTTCAAATACAAAATCATACATAAAATTTTAGCTAAAAACCAATAATTTTTGTAATCATTATTAGAAATAATAAAAATAGAACATTTCGTTTCTTTATTTTTCTTTCCTGACTGAGAAAGAGAGAAAATTTTATCAAATGGAAGTAAATCAATTTTAAATATTCGCATTTCCTATCTGCTAAAAATACATCTTTCACGTAAGAAATATGATTTATTTTATAGAATATGTCCTTAATTATGTTAGCAAAAGTTCAGGTGCATATAGAAATAAAGATGTTCTATATATAGATTTAATTGTAGGAAAAATTTATTCTATTTTGCTTCCAAAGCCGCAAATGCATTGATTTGAATAAATCAATGTTCAAGTATTGGTAAATAAAAATGGAGGAGGAACAATACGTGATGTATTTACTTTTGGTTCCTTCGTGTCAAAATATTTCTTTTGTTCGAAAACTAATGAAGGAAATACGGAGAATTATACATTTTCAGATTAAAAATAGGTGACGAAGTTGATGTGGATATGAGATGTGTTTCTGAGTAAAAACCACAAAAGCGAATTTCATTTCGCATTTATTTGATTTTGTATTTCTTTTGTTAATGGTTCACTCGCAGGAAGAAACGTAATAAATTTAAGCAACATTAAAAATAATAAATAGAAAGTTTTTAAATATTCAATTTCAGCAATTAGTTTCTGCGACTTTTATTGATGCTATTTTAATAACTGATCAATAACTACAGGGTTATTCAAAATGATTCTGCCGATTTCTAAGTTGCATATTTTCTAAAATATACGACACAGAATAATAAGTAATGCATGAATACAAAGGAAAACTGTGGAAGTTTTATATTGTGAAAAATATGAAAAATAGATAGTTCTTGTGTGTTTTTTGTGTAGCTATTTCTCGAAAACTGTTTTAGAAGCTTCCACTGAGCCACCTCGCAATTGGATCTGTCGCAGTGGACCAGATGACGTAATGTTACACAGCTGGCCACCTAAGTTCCCTGATATTACCCCCATGCACTTTCTTCCTTTAGGGATATGTAAACGATAAAGAGTATGATCCACCATTTCCTACAAATTTATATGAGCTTAAACAACGGATTTCTGCTGCTGTGCAATCAATTACTACTGACACTTTACGATGTGCTTAGCAGTTCTCATATTGAATTAACATTATACTTGTAACTAAAGGAAGTTATATTTGACTCTTTCAAAAGAAATTTCCATATTTTTCTTTTCATTCATGTATCAATTATCATTCTGTGTATTTCATTTATGAAAATATAGCATTTTTGAAACGAATGATTTATTTTGAATAATCCTGTATAAAAGCAATCTACTGGTTATTAATTTCGAAGATAGG
Organism: Nephila pilipes; assembly: GCA_019974015.1. Classification (NCBI taxonomy): domain Eukaryota; kingdom Metazoa; phylum Arthropoda; class Arachnida; order Araneae; family Nephilidae; genus Nephila; species Nephila pilipes. The sequence goes on from BMAW01069546.1 coordinate 21,907, forward strand.
ATTAAATTCAAAATTGAAAAAAAAAATTTATAATATCTAAGTTAATTTGTATAAAATTTTATGAAATTCAAATTCCTCATCAGTTTTACATTGCTGTATTAATCATAATGTTGTAATAAAAAATAAATTTTCATTTGACACAAATTGTTAACATTTAATAATGCAGTTTAAAGTTTTTAAATGTATCTGATGAGCAAAATGTCTGTGTTTCTATTAAAATGTTTTCAAAACAATACATAATAAATGAAATTTTTGATATTTTATTCGAATACACTTATGCTTGAACAAAGACAGATTCAACTATAAATAATGTTTCATTGAAAAGTATTCAGTTTGCTTCTTCCATTCAATTCCACAACCCCTATGATAACATATATTGTTTCATTGTGCGATGTTACATATTTCTCCAAATCCTGTGTGACCACTTTGAGATTGCATCTTTATCGGTCTATTACTTCTCGAAATTCTTTCTACATAACTTTACTACTTTCTGTCTTTGATTGTAGCTCTTTTGTCATTTTCTGCCCTATCTGAAGCCGGATAACCGTATTTCTGCAACCAATAACGTATCTCAACCATATTTCCTTTAGTTTCCATATCGAAATAATATCTGCGATAAAGCTGATGAAATATCACTTTCGGATAAATATAGTTGTAACAAAAACCGAAGCAAAGAAAGGAAGCTGATAAAATACAAGAACATATTCAAGAAGGAAAGAAAACTCACTTCTTGAAATATCGTAGAAAGTGTTATTCATTTATCCCAGCTTTGTTCAAATCGAATGTATTGTAATATGCAATCCACAAGTTCTATAAACAGACGTTTTTCGTATAGTTCAATTACACCCTGACCTTTCCTTGAATCTCATTGGTCTAGGCGTCAGCCGTTTTTGGTCATAATGTCCGTTCAAGATTAAAGAACTTATTTGCTTATAAGAGAAGTTTACTTCGATATTCTAACTATATTAAATAATAATACGTCTGGGCTACTTTTTATATTTAATACTCAAATAAAATGTTTGTACAGAAACAAAATGTACTCATCGCCTTTTCTACTTGTCTAAATATTTTATTTTTCAGATTACTTTTTTCGTTACATCACGAGTATTCCATGTATTGCACATAAATAAGATTAAATAACATTCGATTCCCCCTCAACCCAATTTTACCAAGTATAAAATATATTTTTGCCTATTCAATAAATATCTTAAAATACTATATTTTGTTTAGTTTTCATTAACGAAATTCATTGAAATGTACCTTATTATTTAAAGAGAAACGAAGCAATCAAAGGTTGCTATTATGTCTGTTGAAGCACGATACCTTTATTTACAAAAGATTTTTTTTTTGCGTATGTAAATGTTTAAAATTATGAGAATATATTCAAGATATAATAAAATATTTTTCGTATAAACACAAATATTAATCAATAAAAACACAGTGCAAAGAAGGATATTAATTCTATATTTAGCTTATTTGCTACAGTAAGATCAATTATGTAAGAAAGCTGTGGCCACAGTTTTAAGGTGACTTTATTTAAATGTTAAATAAATCATTCATTTTATCATTGGTTTATATAATGCATGAGATACATTCGAACCAATATATATCATACCCATTATTATCATATATGGATCATTTAATTAAAGTTCAATATAGTCTTTATTAAGAACAAATTTAACTGATTTAAGAATTTTTTAAATCCTATTAAGTAAAATAATCTTGTTTTGAAAATAAACCGTAAACATTAAAAATATAAATATTAACATATAAATTTATTGAGATGAGTCTATAAATAAAATGCAAAACTCAAGAACTTATTAGAAAACAATTTTTATAAAATTTCTTAACATTAGTTATATTTCATAAACATTAAAAATGTAAAACTACGAGAAGGAAAAGATGTTTAAAATAAAAATAATAATAAAAAAAAACAATAACACACAAATTTTAGTTTGGTTAAAACTTAAAAGAAAAAAAAGTGCAATTTTTTAAATATATTTAAAATATTTCGTATAAAATATATATGCATATTTTTCAATCTGTATAAAATTAAGTAGATTTGCAAGATTAAGTAGTGATTTCATTCTGTTTTAAACTCATATAATAAGCGTATGTAACTAACTCTACGCAAATTAAGTTTAATTCTATTTTAAATGGCTGTACATAAAAAGAGATCAGTCTTTTCTCTTACATTTAAATGTTTTATACAAAGATAAAACTAAAACTTATCTATTGTATGAAATATGAATAAACTATCGTCAGTAAATATATTCTTCAGACTAAATAAAACACAGGTTCTTTATTTTACGGGTTAATAAATTCACAGATGGATTTTATTGCTTTCAAAATTTTACGTTTAAAGTAATAAATAGTTTTTGAAAGAATGGTTTTAATTCTTTTACAAATATTCTCTAACATTTCGTGTTTTTTTTTCGAGAAACGACACAGACTTCAAAATTTTAAGCTTAATGAAGATAATGACCTCCTAAAGCCACCGCAATTCTAAATAATAGATGAAAGAAATAAACATAAACGATATTTTATTTAAACTTATTATTTTAAAAATATGCAACACTTAAGCTATAGAAATAATTGAATTGATAAAATAATTTTATATCTCTCTTTCTTTATATATATATATATATATATATATATATATATATATATATATATATGCTGTGTAAAAATAATTAAATCTTTTCTAATATTTCGATGCTTTTAAGCAAGCATTAGATAAATGTTATCTATTGTTGTATTTCATTTGAATAAACATTCATCAATAAAAAATTTCTTCAGACTCGATAGCGTTTTTCATGATCCATATTCTCTTTATTTCACGGGTTAATAACTTCGCAGATGGATTTTATTTTTTCTAAATTTTATGATTAATATTGAAATAATTTAACAATTATTCTTTAATTCTGTAACAAATATTCTCAAAAATTTCTCTTTTTTTTTGAGAAACAAGACATATTTCAAAAACTTAAACTTAATAAGGATAATGACCTCCGAAAGTCACCGCATTTCCGAATATTCGCCGATGCGGGTAAACCTAAATGAAAAGACTTAATCCAGTGGAAAAGGGAGGGCCTCTGATTACGACATAATAATCTTCTGAAGCGAGTGATTGGTTTGCGACAGCTTTGATACAGACCCACTAAAGACAAGTCTGAACTTAGATATAGGTAGTTAATCCCATTAATTGTTCATTAGCAAAAAGTAAAAGTTTTCTCGCGTCCTCAGTCACTAGAGATAACATCTCACCTTTAGTTTGTGAAGTAATAAATGTTTTTTGTTATTGATTTCACGTGAATCTTGAGGCAATAATGAAAAGAAGTTTGACAAGGAACAAATGAGCTCATTTAGTTTTCATAAGCTCGTTTTAACTGCATGAAAAAGTTTTCTAATTTAGAAAATTCAGTACTGAGTCTTTAAGGTAATGAACTAAATGTCAAGGCAGAAGTCATATCTAAGATCATTTTCAAAAAAAAAGAATGAGATTAACTTTACATTTTTTTTTAAAATTAGGCTTTAACTTTGTCTGTATAAATGAACAAAATGCTAATCAAAAACTTTAAATTATAAGAATTGAAATACGTTACATTTTTATTTTTTCACAAATAATTAAATAAGAGTCTTAGAAAATATTGCTCAATAAGAAAAATTGTTTCATGGTTGAAAATATAATTAAGTTTTTACAGCTTCTCTTAATTAAATCCGGTTTCTATGAAAAATAATGAAAAATTATTTATGGGTTTCAAAAACTATATAAAGCCTAATATTTCACAGCTAATATTTATTGATTTCGATTTTTAAAGCAAAACAAAAAAAAACTCTCGTAATGCAAAATGATAAATTATAGATGTGCTCAGAATATTTCGAGCTATAGAAAAATCTATATAATTTTTCTTAAGAATAAATTTAGGTAAAAGAAGCACTTCCTGCTGTTTTGAAATTAACGATATAACTAATTTAAATACCAAATTATTTGCTTAATTATTATTATTACAATAACGGTTTTACATATTAGGTCATTACATTGTATGTCACGATTAAATTCATTCATGAAAAAATTGTGTGACGTACTTTTGATATGTGTAAGGTTAAGAAAGTTTTTGTATTCGAAGTTTCTGTTTAAATTTGAGTCATATTAAATTTTTGCATGCTTTCCGAAGCAAATAAAATAAGTTTCTTTGCTATGTGTCATATTGTATATTGAAATTTTTATGTGTGGTCTTACATAATACAAATAATTTATTAAAAGGATGATGCTTGGTGGCAAGACACAAAACGTAAGGAATTAAATGCGCGTATGCACTACGTGACAGTGAAAGTGCAACAACATGACATACTCAGAAAAATATACAAATTGCAGGCTAGGAGCTATGCACCGAATTATGCAAATGATGTGAAGTGCGTCGCATTCTTGGACAGGTTAAATGAGATAAGGGCAAGAATCGTCAATAAATGATCTGCTCCATCGGCCAGAATAATCTTCTTACAAATTGTTTTTCTATCCTAGAGGAAACGTTTAGAACTACTGAGAATGCCAGAATACCGAAGATCAAGACACTTCCAGCCGACGGACAATTATACTAGGGGAATGGTGATCGGATTGAGAAAAGCAGGTTGCCCATGCACCGAATTGCAAAAGGCAGACTCCTGATCGCTTCCACCTTAGACCGGTTGAGGCAAAAAATGATTGCCAGAAAGTAATGTGGCACGTTCTGGGGGTGTCGATACTGATACAGTGATATCATAATGCGTAGACCGACACACTCATAAGCTTACACTGGAAACTCCGCACGCACTTTCCTTCTAAATTTTGCAGCAAGTGCAGGACACTCTTAATGCTACCATATCGAGCAGGTACATTATTTACCGATTGACATCCGGGGTCCTACATTCCTGGCGTCCTTTAAAGCGTTAAAAGGCCAAATTTACATTGAGTCACGAGCACAAGTAGCTCCGCTTGCGATGGTGTCGGGATATCCTGTGAATTTCGAAGTGGCAAGATGTAGTGCTTTTATAAGGGTCATTCTTTTGTTTAACAATGAAAGCCATCGTGTACGAGTCTGGTGGTGACTTCATTACAGTTTCAATTCGGCCATAACTGTGGAATGCCATACCACATGACAATCCGGGATCATGTTTTGGAGTGCCATCGCCTACGATTACAGATTATCATTGATCTATATTTTTTGCAGTAGGACATTCCAAAGATTTGTGGATGACATGTGCTCCATTCGGTAACACTACACTTTCTTCAGAGTATACCGAATGTCATTTATCAGTAGAATAATTCAAGACCGAACACGGCATGCGAAAGCCAATATGCTCTTAAAGGTACCCAGGTGCTTTCCTGGCCACTTATCTCCCCACATTTATCGCTAATCTAACATGTTTGGGACATAATTGGATGTCGTTTGTGAAGGATGCTATCATCGCATTCAGAAGACAAACTGTGGCAAATGAATTGAGTAAGAAAGAAACAGTTCTCCTTCAGAAGACAATCTGCATACTCTTCCAGGCTGTACCTAAACATGTTGCTGAATGTATTGCCACCAAGGGTGGTTCTGCAAATTTTTAAGCATAATGTATAGCTGTTGTGTTTATAAGTGTATCATATCGAAGTAAACTACACTTATGGTTCGTAACTGAGTTCCTCTTTTTTTGTCGATTTTCATCACTTTCTGCGCATGAGTTTTAAGTATTTCTTTTTCACTGTCACGTAGCTCAGAGGTATTCAACCTTTTACCCTTTGGGGAAACCTTTGAACATACTGTTTTCATGAAAGAACCTCTTTATCGAAGAGCAGAAAAAATAGGATATCAAAGATTTATTCTACTAAAATTTCCAAAATTATTACTGCATTTTTATTTAATAACTATACCAACATCATAATAAGATAATGAATGGAAAGTTAGCTAATGGCATTTTTCGGTTTTCTAAAATATATTCTATCAATAATAAATAAGAGCAACAATATTTTAAATTATAATTAATTAATTCAAAAAATAACTTTTGTTGAGTTTTTTTTATTTCAAAGTATTTTAACGCCTGAATTAATTATTGAATTTTACAACTTAATGTACTCTTCAGCATCCAATGTGTTTCTATATTTTGTTTCTGTCGCAGCATACAAAGAGAAAACTTTTTCGCATGCATAGGTTGAAACAAATGATATTAGATGTTGCACAGCTCTTTTGGCAATATAGGATATTCTTTTCTAACTCCGATCCGAAAATGCATAATATTAACTTGAGTAAATGTTAGTTTCAATTGAGTTCTGGTCAATATATCAATTTGAGAAATATCAACTGAGCCAAAGATCGGAGACTAATGTGTCTTAATTAATGTATTTGAAGAAAATTACTTTTACGAAAATTAAGATTTTATTTTATCCATAAACTAATAATTTATATTTATTTTTACAAGCAAACTGCCTTTAAGAATTCGATTTCTCATAAAAATTAAAATTTTACTAAAATTTTGGCACTTTAGTTAAGCAAATAGTGATTAATTGCGGAGCCATGTCAAAGTTTCAGCAAACACTAGGGATCCAAGGAACCCAGGTCGAAAAACTCGGACGTAGTGTATATGCGCATTTCCTTATTAATTACTACATTTCTCACTATTTCTTAGCTACTCTCATCTATGCTAGTAACTACATTAAAGTCCCATTTTAAGAGTGGTCGCGGTAGCCTAAGGATTATGATCGCGAACTCGCAACCGGTGGTTTTCATCAAGTCGTGGATTCTAACCTTGATGCTGCTAAAAACCCGCCGTGTAGCCGGTGCTGATGCATGTTAAATCTATCAAGGCTCAAAGTCCTCCAATTAGCCCAGCGTGGAAGTTAGGAGAAGGTGGTGCTATGTCGGATCACCTCTATCGGTGGTGGATGTCGTCCTTGTCACTTGACCGAGGTTCAAAATTACTACGTCCGTTGCCAACAGCCCTCGTGTCGCTTCTAGTACGACGTTAATAAAACGAATAAATCAGACACTACTTTTTTAAGATTTTATAGAATGTTCCTTCATTTCCGGTTCATAAATTATATCATAATTAATATTTATTACAACAAATGAAAGAAAAAATAATTAAAATATAAATAAGCGATTATTTCGTCAAATAGCTACTAAACATTTTTTTAAAAAAAATTAGAATGAGTAAGCAATTCCTATTTTGTGAAATTCCTAAATTAGAAAGGAAGAAAATAGATTATTTTGTAAGACAATCTGCATACATTATCAAGATTTTCAAAAAGCTTTCCTTAATTTTGGATGATAATCAAATATTCTGCATTGATCTACCCCAAATAATGGAAAAGGGAACTAACTTAGTTTTGTAAAGCAATAGTTATTACAAATGGGAGAAAATTGTACAGAACCGATTTGTATTTAGTATCTAAGAGAGCAACTGTTGACGCTTTCTCAAAATAGACAGGCTACTGTACATTTTTCTTTATATTTTAGCCCTAATGATGAACCTAAGAAAAGCATCGCGTCAGCACTGAATTGGTATATTGCGTGTCGCGCCACAATTAATGAATCGAAACGACTAACCGAAGTTCATAATCTTAAGTCGTTTGAAAAATGGATGAGCTTTTTTATGGACCTCATGGGGGCGAAAGAATCATTAATGAAGTTTCTCTGGAAATATTAAAAAATAGATAAATGAATAATTCTACTAATATGGCCTTATTTGAACTTTCAAAAAGGAAATATTGCTCCATATTGTTTTATGCGGTAAAATATCAGCTAATCTAGAAAGTTGGGTTTTTGAGCTAAAACAAGGTACATTTACTTCCCATTTCCAAATTAAGCTTCATAATATGTTAGTCATCATTAGTTTCATAAGAGTTTCATGCAATTTGACTTAAAATGACTAATCTCTACACATGAATATTTCCACGAGGAAATGAAGCGTAAATATTAATAATTTTTTTGCACTGGTTAACGAAACTCCAGAAGTAAAGTTTCATTACATAGAGCACTGTTTCCAGCCACGCAATTGATAAATGATTTAACAACTAAATGCAATTTATAACACAGAAAAAATACTAAAATTAATATCAGAGTTTTAAGTTTTTTCAGAAAACTCGTGCTAAAATATTTCTTTGTAATATGAGTTATCCTTAATTATAAAAACAACGAGTATTGTGTGGGAGCTAAATAAATATTATAGGATATTTTATCACATATCAGATAAATATATTTAATATATAAAATTCAATTAGTTTAGTTATAACTCGAAAAGAAATTCTTATTTTTTATTGTTTTAAATATTTTTACATAAAGCATTTATTTAGGAAATTTGTATTCATTTTTGTTTTCTGTTTAGAAACTTTTCATTACTTACAAAATGTAATAATTTCTATATTATTCTTAGAATTATGTAATTACCTATGTATTAGATGAATTAATAAGTAATTTACACATAATTTAATAACTAAGTCGAAATCAAGCTAATTTGAGTCAAAGTGACTCTGATATTTTAGTTTTTAAATCCAATACATATTCATCTCTTTGAATAATGAAGACTGCTGCTATCACCAAATAAAATCCAAGATTTTTATTTATAGTTATATATGTTAAACTTTAATAAAAAGTCTTAGAATATTGTAGCATCTATAAATTATAAACCAAATATTAATAAGAACTATAATTTCTTGAATATTGTAATAAATATAAAATTTAAGTAAATATTTAAATTTTGTTTATATTTTATAAAATAAATTTTTTAAATAAATTAATATACATGGAATTTTTTTTAAATAAATTATTATACATGGAAAAGAGAAAATTAGTCACATATGTAATAGCACTAATTCCAAGAAAATTATCATTTTTAAAATGCAAGCATGCATGTATGCATAATTATTAAGAAAAGGGGGAAATATAAGATTGAAATAGCACAACCTTAAAAAAAAATTTTAAGATAGCACTTTTTACTCTATGAAAGTTGTTTGAAAACTAAGTTTCACCTAATTCAGTTAATGAACACCACTGTGTTAAAAATAGTAATTCCTTCTCTAGGTACTTATATTTTTATTATTCTAGACTTTTATACCGAAAAATAAATGAAGCGTAAGTGTTAACCCCATGTACTCAGCATACTTAACCCATGTACTTAGCATACCCAAATACTTAGCATATGTTATAAATAATAAATTTTTATCTATCGAATTTGAATTCTTTTGTCTGTTATTTATGAATCAAATTTATTTCTTTTTATGAAACATTATATAGTATTTTTAATAGAAAGCTAAAAAAGATTTAAAAAGTACATATCTTAAACGAAGCTAAGCTTAAATGCAATGCCTCTATGACCGTAACATTTTAATTAATAACCCCCTTTTCATAATTTTATTGAAACTGAAAGTTGTATTCATTCTCCAAGTAATTCATTATTCAATTTTTGAATAATTTCTATTACTTTTCCCGTACTTGCACTGATCCGTGGTTAGTCAGGCAACCCCAACGGATAATTTATGCATTTGTTACCAACACCACGCCTTAATTGTAGCTTTCCTCTCGTCGTCAGAACGAAAGAGATGTCCCATAAGTTGTTCTCAGATCTTTGGGAAGGAGGAAAAGTCGAAAAATTCAAGGTCGGATGCAATGACGCTCACTGCTTCAACTTCATCTCCTAGTGAGTCGACATCTTCATCAGTCCCAAATCAACTAACGTCACCAAGAAACAAAGAAAACTATTACATTATGTAGAATGTACACGTAGCTTTAAGGTACAAGCAGTTTCAAAATGGGGTAAAAAGAAAAAAGTTAGGGCAATGGAAGTGTTGTCTATCAAGTTTCGTAAAACGAGATTTTACTTTAAAATCAGGAATATGGTTCAAATGCCTTGAAAGTCCTTTTTATACTTGAGTATAATTACTAATTATCTATTTTCTGATGGAATATTAGTGTATAATTTGTTTGGCTTGATTACCTTTATTTATTTATTTTTATTTGGCATTAGTGTATAGTAAAAATTCTTCATTCTTGTACAATGTTAATTTTCAGATTACGTGATATCATTATCACACTAGTATTGCCCAAGAAATTAGAAAAAAAAATGTTATGTGCTTATAAATTCATCCTTATGCTTAAGTTACCATAAAAAATTCAGGCACTCAAAGATTGCAAAGGATATATAGTGATTTTTTTACTTAGCACTTTGGTAACTTTAAGAAAATTTTAATTCATTTCAGTAATGGAAAATACTAGACAAACAAAAAAGCAACCCATTATCTAATATTTTCCCAAAGTTACAGTTTAGCATTTCCTTTCTTTTAAATGGAATTTTGTCAAGATTAAGTAGTGCTTTTTACATTAACATATAATTAATTTACTTTATTGCTCTTGAATTTTGCTCATATTTAAAGTAAAAGAGCTAGAGATGCTGAGGTAGAGTAGCTTTTACTGGTATAAATAATAGCGCGAAATTTAGCTTTTCTTGTTAGGCGTTCACTTTCCATTTTTTGCTATTTTTTAAACAAATATGTAAGATAATATTATTAATATTTAACTACAGACGAGATATATTCTCCATAAACTGCAATTTTGTCTTCCTTCTGCAAATAGTTAGGCTACATATAAGTATTTTTTCGAATGAAATAACAAAATACTTAAGAATTAATGATGTAATCTTTGAATTATTCAGTTAGTTGCTAAAATTAAGTATTGAAAGATCAAAATGAATTCAAATAGCTCCAGACTGAAAACCAGTAATAAGAACTTTTTGAAATTAGTGTATTAGAAATTTGAATTTTACAAGACGTCTAGAAAGAGATAGAAAAAGTATTCTCATTATATATATTTATACTGTATTTTTATTGTTTATCATCGTTGAATGAATTAAAAAACAATATTTTCACTCTCCAACAACCAAAATTAATGAATGTCAATATAATAATAACCAATAATTGCTAGACATGTTGAATAGCTTCAGTTCCTGAGATTGCGAAAGTTTCAAAAATCTGTATTGTTTGTACAAAAAAAAAAACATCTTTGTTGTTAAAACTTGCATTTTAACTAAAGGATAAATTATTGCATTAATTTCAAAATAATATTCTTAAGAATATCAGATGTAAATCATGTATCTGAATCCAATTAACTGTAGTAAAAGAATTATTTATATCATTCTTATTGTCTTTCGATGCTCAACATTGGGACGTCATTAGCAATATTAAACCTAATTACTCAATAAAGATCAGCTCAAAATATTTAGTATTTTTGTTAAAGTCTTTGTATAATATTATATCAAAAAATTAAATATATGTGGAGTCGTTATCTTATTTTACTCAACTAAAATATTATAATAAAGATATCTACTTGTCTGCAGACTTCAAATAATTGAATTGGATTCAAGTACACTCTTCTTATTGCTGGATCCAATTCAAGAAGTTTGACAGTTATCATCTTATCGTTGCTTTGTCCATTATTGTGTTTCTATGTCTTCCTATACATCTTTTCAATCTTATTTTCTCTCTCCTCCACACTATTTACGACTCTTATGTACTAAGGCTCACTTACATATATCTCGATTCATTCACGGGGTGAGGTTCACGTAACAAACACAGCAGTAAAGGAGCCACAGAGATTAGTTGAAGGGAAAATACTCATATACATACATACATTTTCCTTTCTTTACATAAAACTACTTTTGAATGAAAACAATGTTCCAGTTCAAAGCCTACAAATATAGTAGTCATGTCTGTTTCACTAGATGTAAAGTATGTAACTAAAATTCAAAGTTAATTGAGGGTACAAATTCCTCATATAACGGATCAGTGCCTTCTAAGAACAATTTTTTTTCAATATTTGTTTTCTAATAAAAAAATATTTACTCTTGTATTATGATTAAAATTTCAATATTTATCGCAATAAGTAGATGAAAATCTGAAAAATGTAGAAATTTGTCTTTCCATCGTGATATGGTTGACAACTTGAAATGAACATTGATATTTTAACATGTTTTTAAGGGGGTTTCTTTTTCTTATGAGTTAGAAGGAGCAACGACATGCCACAATTTCATCGAAGATTATTTAAATGAATTTCGTATTGCTTGTTAAGAAGAAAATTTTACAGCTAGGTTACATTAAAATAAAAAAAATACATATATATTTTAATACTTCATCGGAATTTGTATTTTGTTACAAATCTGTACCATAAATAATTTTAATACTTAAGAATGGTAAATAGTATAATAAAAGCTCTTTAAAAATTTAAACCTCTTAAAATGCATATAAATTTATTGAATGCATCTCTTTTATGCATTGGCAAATTTTTTCGGAGCAAAACTCACCAATTGCTTTTAGGCTCTTATTTAATAGAATTCACAAGAAAGGCATGATTCCTGAAAATTTTTTCGAAAGATAACAATGTTAGTAATGCTCCTTTATTATTTTCTTCTCTTTGAACAAGAATCTTATATATAATAATCACTAGTAATTAAACCAATCAATATATAGGAACTTACTCTTTGATGATAATCAAGTCATCTATTCAGATCTATGAGCAATCAACAGTCAATTTCTAACCTACTGTATCAATGGACACAACATATACGAGTCAGAATCTAACGTTTCATATTATAAGTTATTACTTATCGGATAATAACCAATCAGGTTCGAGTTTTTATTCGATTTTGAGGTGAAGGGCCGATTCACTGATCAAATTCAGTTTCTTCCTAGTTGCGGTTTTCCAATCACTCTCTCTACTACTAACTAAGATTCCAACACCAGAGTATTAATTCTTTGCTGCTTATGATTGCAATTTATCAAATCTATTTACTACACTTAATTAATTCTAATATAATTTACATAAGTCACGATTTATATATTGAGAGAGTTGTTTAATTCAAGAAATTTCATTTAAGGCCCCCAAATTGGTAGTTGAAGGGGAAAACGAGATAGAGTAAAAGCTACATATTTGTCTGCTATTTTAAATGCATTTTAATACTTAACTTGCTATTTGCTGTTAAATGTTTTCATTAGTGTAATGTCTAAAAATGTATTTCCTTTTCTGCAAATTTTTGCTTAAGAAGCAGTAAATATAACTTGTTTTTTTCCCCTGGGATATTTTTGTTGTTGTTTATTTTTTAGGAAGAAATATGACAGGGAATAATTTAAAATCTAGTGGAAGTAGTCGCTATATGAAAGAGTCAAACTTCTTGGTATGCTTATAAAAGAAAAATGCCTAAATTACAAAATGTTTACGTCCATTAAATGATAATTTATTTCTTTACCTACATTCCACCAGTAAAAATATTTCTGTTACTTTTGTTTCATTCACTAATTTTTTTTTTTTTTTTTACTTTAAGAAACAAATATCTTCCAAGAATTTTCATGCATCTTAAAGAAATTTTAATTACATTTCAAGTGAAAATTGAAAGTTCCTACGTTGTTTACTGTTCTCCGTTTAAAAAAGAGAATGAGTGAGTTATTTGTACACCCACACAAGCGAATAAAACAAAATGCTTGCTAAACAGTCTTTAATCATTTAATGGAACACATTCAACAAAATAATTAAATACCAGTCTCAACTTCTAGAGCTAAAAAATATAATTTTTTTCTTTTAAAATAAATTCTCATTTAACTTATGATTTTTTCTATTTTTTTAATCTAATTTAAAGAATGCAGCAAAAATTCAATTAATTTGTATTTTTAAATTATATATCAGTTATTTGAATTTTATAAATGTACAAGCATTTACGAGATAAATTACTTTAAACTTACTCTGCTACTTTTGCAATGAATTAAACCTTTTTCAACTTATTTTTCATACTTTCTCTGTTTAAATTTATTTTTTGAATGTAGGATTTGTGTTTCCTCAAGTACCTGAAGCTTTGATTTTTCTTATTTGCATAACAGAAAGCAAAAGAGTGCTCAGGGGAAAAATTATATTTTGTTTATTTATTATAGCTAATATAAATTAGTTTTAATGGAGAAAAGGGTTTTGTATAATTACATTAATATATATGATCATAAAATAAGAGATTTTGATTAATATAACTGCTTCCAAAAGAATTGAATTTGTCTAATGTTAAGAGTGATTGTTATATTTTATATATATTTAGAGCTTCACAATTTTCACGTACACATTTTTCATTTAAAAAATATAAAACAAAATTTTATTTATAAATAATACAAACATATTTCAAATTACTCTTATTTAGGGTACTAGATATTTAGCCTTCTCGAATTATTTTAATGATCTTGAAGTTAAAAATTTTTGTCCATTTTATTCTAAAAAATAAAAATTGAGATTTTCCTTATTGGAATTGAATATGTAATTTTGTACTAACAAGTAAAAACAGTATTAAAACAAAATATAAAAAGAAAATTTTCATTCAGTTTCAAAAAATCTAAAAACAGTTTCGTGTGTAAATGTTTTAAAATACTCTTACATATAGCATAAATTTCTTAGAAAATGAAAGAGGGATAATTTTATAATGAAGTTTATTCAGCTTAGATGGTTTGATTCTTGAAAGAAAAAAAAATTTAAGGAATTAATTAACTACGGTAACTAATTCAGATTTTGCTTATCATTTTAAGTACAGATTAAGAAAAATTTCCTAATATCTCAAATAGTACCACTCTCTTTTGCTCATTTAAAAGGTTTTTAGAAAACTTCTAAGATGTATAGTCCTACGTTTCGAAATGCATATCTGAACATACTTAAAAAAAGAATTACACATTTTTTTTTTCATTTATGAAAATGTACATAAAATAATAAACATTATCTACTCATGTTGCAATAAAAGTTTCGATACTTCTTGAAATTCTTTCGTAAAATTGTAAGCAATTGGAATTCGTTGAACCATTTGGTTTTGGCCGATTCTTCATTTTTCATTTATGTAATGTGACAAATGGGTACTCTCATAGAAATCCAGCTTCATTACTCACGTTGACTCGGCGAAAATCAATTTATTTTTGCTATAGATGTAACGGATAGATTGTCAAGTATAAGAATTCTTTTCAGCCGATCAAAACATTCTTATTTCTTTTATGAAGATGGTAAGGAAATAGTTTTAAACTGTTCAAAAGTGACTAATGCTATGTGCATACTTCAAGTAACGTGAAAAAATGCATCACTTCCTTTGTCATTTAATATGACAAAAATTGATAAACGATTAAGTGCTAAGCGATGGATGGCAGTAAACCCAATATTTATTACAGAACACCTACTGTTGGAAGATAGAATGATAAAATATTAGACTGTCGGAAACACATCGTTAACTTCAACTTTATACAAACGGATAAAAATAATTTTCTGACTTTTCAACATATAGTTAATTAATATGAACTTAAAGATAATCCTAAAGCATAATTTTATTAATATGGAAACTCGGAATATTTATTCAATTAAAGCTTAAAATATACTTGTAGAAAAGAAATTTAATAGTTATAACATGCTATTTTCAGTCATTACTTGAGAATACTCTAAATATTTTGATTTTCCAAAAAAAAATAGTTACGATACATTTATAACACCATAATACAGACATTTATTAATATCAGACAATAAATCCAGAAGTTTGAATTTTTTGTTTATTATTTAAGCTCATTTTCATCATATTTTTTATATGTTCGATTCCAAACTTAAATATTTCGTGAGGATGTACAATTAACTTTTTTGAAATTTTCTTGAGTATTATTTATTTTCAGAGGTGTTATGTTATGTATCAGTACTATAATGATAAATGTGCTTACCTTTTCAGAAATAAAATGCAGACACACTCTGTTTTTAATTTTCGGTGCATTTTTTTCTTCGTAAGATTTTCATGACGATTTTTTATAAGGTATGCTCAATTTAAAAAATTTAATGGTTCTCAGATTTCTATTTTAGAGAAATGGATAGAAGAAAAACTACGTACTATTATTTTTAGAGTGCTAGGAAATCATTCAAGGCATAAAAAGCTTTAAACATCTTGACAGCATTCTCAAAAGTAAAGTTTTCTTAATAATTAAATTTTAATGGAAAAGACAGCTGTTTTTGAGTAATAAAAGAACTAAACCCGCGAATAGGAAATCAATAAACAAAGACAAACTTTAATTTTATGAGTAGTAAGAACATTGGAGTATTCTAGCAATAGAAAATTATGAAAAAAATGAAAAATACTTTAATGAGAATTTTTAAATTCAGTAAAGCATATTTTTAATAACACATCGATCAATAACTCCCGAGTTTAACATTGAAAACAACATTTTTTTTGCAAATTTTTTTTTTATTCATCAACATAACACCTTTTGTTAATCACCTTTTAGGGTGATACAATCGTTCCAATGCTTTTCCAAATCTTTTTTTTTTTTTTTTTTTGGAAAAAAAATTTTTTTTTGTTGCGAGTAAATAGCGATAAACAGCTTTCTGAATCATCGACTCGTTGCTGTTTTTGTTCCATCGAAAGCAATCGCGGCACCCACTTGGAAAAAACCTTTTTCACTTCACTTCAAAAAACCTTTTTCCTGGTCCGATCGACTTAAAATTTTGACACGTTTCAAGCAAATGTTAATACTCTAGAAAGACCTGGTTACTGGTTTACTACGAGCGCCATCTCTGGGTTAGTCTCGGGAGTTATTGATCGATGTGTTAGCATTAATTCATTCTAAAGCATCGCATTTAATTTTTAATTACCAACCCTTTATTTCTGTCCGTGAAATTCAAGCTAAAAATAATTATTAAGCTTTCCGATATGTTTTTAAAATTCAAGCATCCCGAATGTAGATAATTTCAAAATTAAAACAAAACTATGAACATTAAATCTATCCTAAAAATAATTTTTTTCAATAATTACCACTAATTTCAACAACGTGTAAATTATAGACTTTGAATTTAAAAAAAAAATACGAAAAATTATTAAGTGCTTTTATATATATTTTATGAAAAATAGCTTTTACTAGAGTAATAATCGGATACTGAATTTAGCTGAAAATGTTCTGAGACTGTAAAAAGAAGATTCTGGGGATATAATTATAAAGAAATAAAAATGTACTTGTATATTCTTACAATCATGTCAAAGTTCTTTCGTTAACACGCTTTTTTAAGAAACAATTTGAATAAATATTAATTCATTATTCTGCTGACGCCTATGGAAATTTTCTTGATTGACCTATAAATGCATAAAAAACGATGAATGCGGGTTAAAGTCAAAACATGAAGAAAGCAATGTTTATGCATTAATACACCCAATGTATACAGTATACTAATTAATACTAATTTGTTACTTACCAAACAGTAAGAAGGTAAATCAAAGTTGTAGAAAATTTAGTAATATTTATTTAAAATAATCAGTAGCTTTATGCTTAGTTTTGCGTTCATTTTTTAAATTAAACATCACATGTTCAAGATTTTCAACATTTTTCTGGCCATTTTCTGTAATTTCATGTGTGTTTATAAAAGTATATAAAAGTTCGTACTGTTTCAAAAGCCGTAATTTCGTCAGACAGACCTGGTACTGGAGCAGGATCAACCCCATCAGCATATACATTATCCTCTGCTTCTTCGCCATTTTTATTTTTCGCACCATCACAAATTTCTACTATGATTGGGATATTGATTGTCACAACGTCTTAATCAATAGAATAAAATCACTAAATTTTACACTAGACATATCCTCTGCTACTAGCAACCATTCTCCATCTGCATTATCATCATCACCATGGCGAATTTTAAAACATGAAATCCACTCATTTGATGCAGAAAAAGTATCCGTGCCCATTGAAGCAGCTATTTCATGCGCCTTCTTTCGAAAGACATTCCCATCCACAGGAATATATGAAGCATGATCCTGCTCGTACCAAGCGAAGAAAACTCTTTTCAATTCACTGTAAGTAAACATTTAGCTAGTTTCCTCTTTTTCTTGCAGAAATTCCACACTTGGCAGTCTGCTCTCTATTTTCTTCTTTTTTTTTAAATTATTGAATTCAAGCTTGAAGACGGTATACCTAAATATTTAGCTATGTTAATTTTTTTTCAAAATGTTTCTTTTCCATCTCATCATTGATGTGAAGTCTTTCTTCCAATATTCGGATTTGTTTTGCCATTCTTAAGATTCACAGAAAAAATTTTTAAGCGCATAAAATTTAGCTCATAAATTAAAACGCAAGATGCATAAAATTGAAAGGTCACACTCTTAAAATTAAATAAGTGCACATTACTCTGTAACAGATTAGCCAGGAACGAGAAAGAATGTAACAGCTGGCTGAAATGGATGCATCCCCTCCCCCTTGCACAGAGTAGAATAAACTCTTTTTCTAGACAAGAACACCTAGTCCACATTCGCAAGTACATACATGTGACAATATCTGCGCCAGTACCTGTTTCCCCCTAAATCAGCATAAGTGAGTTATTTTAGGATAAAATAAGTAATTCCAGTTTACATTCCTTACGGTTCCGCTTGGCATTCAATATCATTCCGGTATTCAGAAAAGTTTTTTCAACGATGAATGCGGGAAAGCAATGGATGCGGGAACGATAGATATGGTTTTCACTGTATCTGTATTAAATTGCCTTTAAATTCCCTAAAATTCAGTTACAATTTCATTGAAGACAGTTTTAAAACTCCTTGATATTTGACGTTACATTTTAAGTATATGAGTATACAGGGTGTTCTCAAACTTTTGTAGCCACATAAGGGTATGATAATCCTCTCTCTTCACGATAAACAGTATTTGTTATAGAACCTAGGGTCATATTCTAGTCTCATATGCAGCTTGTTTTCATACTTTCCAGACGTGAACGCACAAAATATTTTCAGATAATAGAGGAAGAAAGATGTATAAATACATGCAAAAACTTTCTGTTGCTGTAGTCAAGATTAACATGCAACTTAGAAAACATTTCTCAGCTGTGGCGTTCAAGCTCAAAGGCAAAAATGGAAAACATTTGTAGATCTCGATGTACTATTCTGTGTGGTTTTGTTCAGGATCAAAGTAAAACTCAAAAAACATTAGTAGAACTCAATGCGTGATTATCTATTGCTGCATTCAAGATTAACGTGAAACATATTGAATTTTCGCAGATATCGTCACGCTATTCTTTGTTTTTCATTCAAGATCGACATAAAAAAACAAAACCTCCATACATCTTATCGCTTGATTCTCTATTTCTGTATTCAAGATCAACAAGATCATAAATATCTTCTTAAATGTGACAATTCTTCTTTTGCCAGTATGAGTTGGCAATGAAGCTAATAAGTGTCGCCTTGAGCTGCTCTTAAATAGTTCTGTAGAGGAAATATCTACATATGTTAGTTCACTGCATTCATAAGTTACCTTAGAGAGCGACACATCTTTATGTATCTCTCTTTTTAAGTGATCAATAACGCTTTCTTGCTGTGCTAGTATGCGTGGATATTAGCCTTAGGTTTTCTAGCAAATATTTTTCGTCCAGCAATTTACTATAACTTCCGTGCACATTGTTGCAATAGCTATGGGACACAAAGTTGGCCTTGATGTACCCATAGAAATTTTCAAACGCTTTTTCTCCAAAAATTTCGTAGACCAAGTTCAAATAGCTTCAGTATAAAAGTTTTTAAATTCCTGATGAATTTTTAATCAAATTTTTGCCTAGTCTTTATCATGCTAATTGAATCAAACTTTTGTATAAATTTAGCTGGTTGAAATGGAAGTAAATGCATAATTCTTTTAAGAAAATAATAGTAAAGTGCATGAACTTCCTATTCATCAAAAGCCACTGCGCTTAATTTTTTTTTTCAAAATAAAATGGAAAAAAAGGAATAAAGAAAATAATTGCGATAAAAAGAACTTGCAGAGACCATTTGTTTTATCCTGATCACGTATCCGAGCAACATCTCTTTCGGGATGCAAAAAATCGAAAATCGATCCAGAATGAAATCGCTTATTCCACGAAGGTTTTGATTTCAAGTCGAAATAGTTCCCTCCAAAGTCATACCACGATCTTTTAGTCGACTGTGATATTTTGTCTTAACAGCCTCGAAGTCTGTGACATTCTGTGCATTTTGTAAGGAAAAGAAACAGATGAATCCACCCCGAGCTCTATTCAATAACATGAACATATTCTGGGATCCTGAATTGATTTGTTATTATAGAGACCGAGAAATAGAAACATTTAACAGCCACTACAACTCAGATACATCAGTATGCTTCACAAAAAATATTTTAATTTTTAACCTTGTTTTAATAGACATTCTAATTGATAAGGCCTTTATGTGTTAATAAGCATAGATTTTGTCAATTTTACAATCTTATTATGTACCAGGTACTGAAATTTAACAATATTATTTTAGAAAATAAATAATTCGAATATTTTTAGCGAGTTTTAGTCTTTATGGATTTTAAAATCACTGATTTAATGAAATGATTAAACTTCTGTACTCATATTCTAGATAATAATGAAGACAGATTTCTTGAAAGGGGCTATATTTTCAAATAAATTTATGATAAGTTAATAGCTGATAATATTTTAAAACTGTAATCAAAGTTTTTCTTTTAAGTTGTTGGATTTTTTCATTAAAACAAATAGTCAACATCCACTAAGGAAAATTAAGAAAGTACTATAAGAATTATTAATAAAATTATTTCTTAATTACTTACATGTGAGTATTAAATTAACAGATAATGATGCGATTAAAATAATGTCAGATATTGTCTATATATAAAAATGCCAAAGAATAATTAAAGTAGAAGGATAATGCGTACAAACTTAAATTCCAAATCAAAATTCAGGAAGGAGATCGTTTTTAGATTATTTCAAGTCTCATATTCTGAATGATGGAACAAAATATACACGTGTCCTATTCCTAATCTAGACAATCGAATTTACAATGCATAAGTAGTTAAATGAGGTCACAGTTATTAAATGCAAATAAAGTTTCTTTATAAGATAGTTTTAATGTTATTCAATTTTCATAAAATATCTTGAATTGAGAAGATGTATGTATCTTCCTTTTTCTATTATTTTATTTCTGCATTACTTAAGATAGAAACGTTAGCAGGAGGAGAGATAAAAATGTTGACCGAACGTGCTTCTTTGCAAAAATTTAGCCATGACTGCGATATTTTTTGTTAAAAAGTGTATACTCTTTTAATATTAATAACGTTACCATGAACCATAAAAATATCTGACCATTTTAAAAATGAAGAAATTTAATTGCAATCGTAATTATATCAATATAATTTTAATTTAAGTTATAGTATATTTTATTCATAACATAATTTTAGAGTGCATTCTTAAAATATATTCTCGTAAAGTTTACATGTTCCCCTTAATAATAATATAAGAATAAATACAAATAATGTAGTTAGATGTATTTTTAATCAAAGATAATAAGGAATTTTTGAAAAACTTATTCTTTTGCGATTTCATAGGAAACGTAATCTTTTTATGAATGGATTTTCTTCCATTCACACTGTAACTACATCTGGGTCAATACTTTAAAAGGTTTTTTCTCGCTTTTTAAAATGCTCAATTGAGCTAAAATTTTCTATACACGATTCTTTTGGATGACAATACTGCAATTTAATAAAAATTAATTGATTAAAACTATCCATTTAAAGAATTAAATTTTACTCATAATCCCAATTGTTTACAACGTGAAACAGTTGAATATTGAAACCAGCAAATTAAACTATACCCTCATAAAATTTAAAAAAAGTAAAAAAATACGTTAAGCAAAACTTTTCTATTTTGAGCTAATGTCTATTGAAAATTAATATTAAATAGCAAAAAAGGTAAATTTAGGATCAAAGCTCTTAGCTGATTGCCAAGGGTACGTTGTATTGAGAAAAGTAAGATTATTAAAGGGACTGCTTTTAAAGGAATTTGACGACTCAAAACTCCTTGGAAAGAACGCCGTGTAATATACATGCATTGGATGAAATAGCCTGCATTAGAAATAACAAAAATTAGGCATCACAAGACAATCGTAAATCTGTAAGTAGTTTCCTAACATTAATTGACATAGTGCTCTCGGATCACATTCTAAAATGAAAGGTCCGCTACCTTTTTGAAACAATAAAAACTGTAGCAAATGGATCTATGCAAGGTAGCCCAATCACATTGTATATTTGATTTTAAAATTTGTTGTCAAATTTTTATGCATTTTGAATTCTTTTACTTCTTGTGTAAGTGAATATTCTTTCATTTTACATTGCTTAATTGAGCTAAAAAAATTACACGTATTTATTTTAGATAAGTTTAATGAACGTCAAATAATAAAATAAATTATTAAAATTAATTATTGAATAAATTCGATGACTCAAAGTTCCCTTTCGCTCTTAAAATTTAAGGTATAAAAAAATATGTTACGCAAAGTGTGAAATTTGAAAGAAAACCCATGTTTAAAAAACTCCTTTCTTACCGGTGTTATTTTGTGTTAACGTATTTCAATCTCAATTCTTAAAAGAAAATTATTCGTTTTGTTTTTCAAATATTAGCAAATAGGAAAGCCAAAGACATAAATAATAGAAGTGTAATACATTTTGTCATTAAGTTCATTCTTCTCACTCTCAGACAAAAGTAATTAGACGCACACTTAATTTTTTAAATAAATAATGATTCAAAACTGATAAATCACTGTTAATTTGTAATGAAATTTTTTTTGTAGTTTATTACACTGGAACATATTTCCCTATCATGCATCATCTAAATCTAAGTCAAAGATATTGCGTCTGATAGATTTATTGCAATTTGATAAAGTGAAAAATTTCCTTAGTTACTCCACGATAGAACAGAAAAAAATTTCTTAACGTAAAGAAACATTACTGAATTCATTATCTGCAATTATTTCAACATGCAATGTTTTTAATAAAGGTACTTAAAAACTTCAAACACTAGAAGGCATTAATAATTCAGGGAAATGATTTTCCATGTAATGGGTACGACTAAATGAAATAGTGTTTTTTTTTATAAATGAATGAATTTTTTATTAATGTTTTACAGGCATCAATATATTACACCGAATCCTTTTTTACATTCATTTCCATTTCTGGAATTTCATTGAAATATAAAGTAAACATCTCGAAAAGGCAAGTTATTTACATTTTCGAGAAAGCGAGCCTTTCCCTTTCGGCTAGTGGTAAAAAAAGCTTCCAAAATAGTTAACATAGAAAACGACTAGAAAACACAATAATCAGTTTTAGAGGAAGAATTTCCAGAAGAGCTTCCGGAGGAAATGAGAAGAAAAAAAGTAGAGGGGATGGAGAAAATTCCCGATGTTTGCTTTTATTTTATTTCGTGTGCATTCCTTCATTCGAAGCAATGCTCTTTTACCTTTCAATTTCATTCTGCTTAGAAGGTTAAACAAGCTGCAACAAAACATGTCACCTTAAACGGAATACAGCGTTCTTTTTAAATAAATAGGAAGGTTAAGAAATTCTGTATTGAAAAAAAATATTTTAAAAAACTTTGAATAGTATTTGTTATATGCTGGAAAATGCATTAAAATTGCAAAATAATATTAAAAATGGTCACATTGCTTGATATTAAATTATATGTGAAATATGAATGGAATTGAAGTGAATATTTTTTAAACGCATGCGAACATAAAAAAACAACGATAAATGTATAATTTTAGTATAATATAATATAAATAATTTATTTGAATATACTAATGAATTACAATTTTAAGTATTATAATGCAATAGCAAACACAAAAGGTAAAAATAATTATATAACACGCATCTGTTATGAATTGTTATACGTTTCACCTTTTTTTTCCCCCAAGAAATTAAAATTTCATTAATAATATGTTATACTTCGTTAAAATTTAGAAAAAAATGAGAAAGAAAGCAGAATTGTTTTTGATACAAATATTATTTATAGAATTGCTGTTATAACAATTTCTATGCATAAAAAAGTTTACATAACTGAGTTTTTTCCCATATTAAAAAATATGTGATATTGAACTAATTTTTGAGATTGCGATATTGATATTTTTTATAACTTTTTGTATATTTCTTTAAAATACAGACCACTTTACTAGTAAGTATTGTTGTTCTAAGAACATAAATAGCTTTTAATTAATTCAAAATACATGAGACTTTCAGATCATAATTACAAATTAAAACTAAAACAACTCCATTTTTATAAAAACATTAATATCCTTTAAAATATATCTTTAAACTTTAATTTCTTTAATACTATATACTCCTGACTAATGGACTTTATTTTAAATCAAAATTTCATATTTTAAAGCCGTTTCCTAATTCTTCATGAGTTTGCACTGGTTTTATCATCTCAGCGAAAATGTTTTCAAAAATTATTTACTAAGTCTGAATTTACAAGTATTCTTCACACAAGCTTTAACATCTCAACACAAATGTGCTCCATTAAGTTGTTACGAATACCATTGTCATTTACTATGCGTCATAACTTAGCCTTTTTTTCTCATATTCATCGTTAGAGCACAGATATATTGGTTCCATTTTACTCGGAATCATTTTCATTCTTAAAAATATTCATTGATATGCATTTTTCAAACATTACTATACTTGGGGAGTTTTAGCTGTGGTTATTTCACAATATTTGATGATAAGGACCAATAATAAAAGAAAATCTCTTTACTCTCTTGTGTTAAATTAATTTTACAAAGCAAATCTTTTTATATTTGAACAGTCTATAAGTTCAAGAGAATTTTGGAATTATATTCAACATTTATTTCTTCAAGAGTATCATTTTTGTAAGTAATGTCACAACTTGCTGAATTACTGATGATGCAGAGAAAAAAGAACTGAAAAGTGAAAGTGTATGCACTAAGAAATAATTGTTGTAGTTAAAATCTAATGTAAATATAAATAAATTACACATTTTTATAACGTATTTATTATAAATTAATCAAGAAATAAAAAAAAAAAACTATAAATACTACTACAGATTCTGTTGAATCTATCTATGTTTATTTGGGTAACTTCCAAAAATTCAAAGATCAAATAAACAGTGTAATAAAAGGGAAGAATTAAATAATTCATTTTTAAAACAATTATATTGCTATCTATTGGCTTAAAAAGTGAAGCAAAAATAAGCCTCTACTTATGGTAAAACGAAGACAATTAAATATAAGTGGGATAAATTAAAATGCAAGTTGCAAATAAAGTTTAAGTAATGTTTAAATATAAATTCAGTATATACCAGTTCAAACTAAGCTTTAGCTACATTATAAATGAAGTACAATAATCTCTTCTACCCTTGGCATAATCCCTAATGATCCTTGTTCACCTTTTATCTTTCCTTTTGACTACTACTAAAAGAATTTTTTATATGAATACTAGAGATGGAAAGAGCAACATTACTTTATTTATTTGTATACTATAGCATTGGTAAATTAACGTCGGCCCTCTGATAAAAACAGAATTGATGAAATAGAATAAAATCTAACTGAAAGATGTAATGAAAATAAAAGCAAGCCCAAAATTTCAGAAATATTTTTTTATAGAAGAAAGTAATCTAGGACCAATAAATATGTTACAATGAAATTTCCCAATATAAATGCATTATATTGAAAAGCATACATTTATTTTAACAAGCATTGAAAATAACTTTTTCATGCATTATGCGACCATGTGGAGTTGTGTTCTTTGTAGTTTTAGTGTGAAACTAAAAACCATCAATGTGGAAACAAACATTCTATCATCATACCACTATATATCTTATTTTCGTTTTTACATACTTAGAGATTTTTGTGATTACATTTTTCAATTATAACAAAATTCAATCAATCAAAATATTAAGTAAGATTATTTTTTTTAAATATCAAAACCAATTTATATTTATTGTATATTTCTACTGCTCAGGATATAATCATATATAACATTCCGTTGATGTGTAATTTAAGAATATATACTATTCATACAATTCTCTCTTCTGGTATTGTATCAGGATTTGAAATTTATACTTTTTGCTTTACAATAGATACTTTATTTTTACTGCTCATGGGATAATAGTTCTTATACATTTCACACAGCTTATAATATATAGCTTAGTTTACAGTTCTATATGATAAAAAAGACAAGTTTGAATATTTACATAATCTTGCAAATATTAATCTAGTATAGTTATGAATTATAACAGAACAATTAAAAGTTGATATTCACAGTCAGGAAAAGAGAAAAAAAAATTATTCTATGTGTTGTTAAGAATGTATTAACTTCATAAATAAATTATATTGATAAAATAATTTCCAGTCATTCATGCAGCATATTTGAATTGTAGCATTCATGAATTATCTTTTAGCTTTCGCTCGGCTGTAACATTATTCAAGTAGATATAAGGTACTGTTTTTTTATATATATATATATATATATATATATATATATATATATATATATATATATATATATATATTTTCTCTCTGTCAAATTGAATATTCTTTTTGAATAATATAATTATTGTTACAGAAACG
The DNA here is from genome assembly GCA_019974015.1 of Nephila pilipes. Classification (NCBI taxonomy): domain Eukaryota; kingdom Metazoa; phylum Arthropoda; class Arachnida; order Araneae; family Nephilidae; genus Nephila; species Nephila pilipes. Next base: position 48,295 of record BMAW01069546.1, read on the forward strand.
GAATATAAGCAATAAATTACTTTTACATGTTCAGTATTTTGCAATCTTGAATGTATAAATAAGTTATTCTATAGTTAAACTTGAGTTTCTGCTTCACTCGGGATTTGAAAAAAAGGTTTTTATTAGTGCTTTAAAAAACATCGAGAATACGATATAATTTAAGTTTCCAAATAAGAATTTATAATAACTATATGTATTTCGTGAGAAAGATTTTAATCTTATTAATTCAATATCTCAATACTTTATTGCTACATTCCTGGTACAATAATGAATTTTAACTAAAAGGAATGCTTGTACAATAATGATTCTAATTTATGCTTCATTGGGAATTAATTGTATCATTAATAGTTCAAATTTATTCAACATAATTTGAATTTAATCTATATAATTTGGATTATAATCTTACTCATTTTTAAAAAGAGGAAAACCAATAGTTTGTTATAAATTATAGAAAAATAATTAAAGTAGATAATATTCCTTTTTCAAAGAATACAGTCACTTGTAATAAACGGAAGCCAATTCATTTATATGAGTATGTGATGATACGGAAAGAAAACATTTCTGTTGTGTGTGTGTGTAACTTTACTTGTACAGAATCTTAGAAAAATGTGATTTAGTTTTTAGCCGTGATATAATGATTACCTGATCATCAGAAAACATCATCCTAGCTCCGAAAAAATTAAGGTAATAACTATCAATATCTGTCCTAGTAAGCAAAACAATTACCTGAATTTTGAGTGCCGCGACCTCAGTTGAATGTTGTCATAACCTTTCTCAGTTGTAATAAGAGAGCCAGTAATTGTCATCTTACTATCGTTCGAATTCCAAACGTAATTCTGTCCCTAACAACAGAAGTATCTTGCGAAACTATCCAATCAATAAATAAAAGCCGCTGTTTCTCTCCCTTCTAATCCATGCTACAGGTCTAACTTCATGGGTTTGAGTATTCTATTGTTTGCTAATATCAGACCCCTTCAAAGCAGGAATCTGCACATCTTAGCATCATTGTAGCAAATCTCTGCACAGCGCATCCTTAAGATTACCGATCCTCATTCGAATCACCTGCTTCTATTCAAATGGAGGAATTTAGGATTCTGTCCTCGAGTTCGATATTGTGATAGAAATTTATAGGTGGGAAGGATCTGGATGAAGTACAATGACAGAGTTTGAGACATTTTACAAAGATATTTTATTTCAAGATTACTAGGTTTTATGTGTTCAACTTTTTGATTGACATGTAGAAGCGTTATCACGTGCTCGTGCTGTTAAAGTTAACTAATTTGTACATGAATGAAGCACAGTTAAATAATTTTAACAAGTTGTTTAAAATTCTCATGTAATAAAAATGTATATTAAGCATCACAATAATAAAAATGCGATTTTATTCAATTAATAACTTTTACTTTGGTAAAATTTATATAAGTTTATAATAGTAAAACTCCATAAAATTTTTAGAATTTAAGAAATTACTTTTTTATGTATTTTAGTCATTGATAAAATGGATATCTTGACTCGTAAAAATCAATAAAACATTTGTAGTTTTTTCAAAAGATTATTTTATATAATATGTTATAATTCAAACTTAGAAATTTCCAAATTTTTTGGTCAATTAATGATTGATACGATTTTCAATAGTCCTAAAAGTGATAAGTGATTTCAATAATGATAATTATCTTTTAAGCCTTACTCATTTAAATAATTATTTAATTATAACATAAATATGGTTATAACTTACTTTAAAATTTGATTTTAAATTGTACATCCCAATTAAGTAATATACAAGAAGATTAAAATTTACTTAGGTTTAATATTGTACTTAAACACATTTAATGATCTATGCATTCGCTTAAATTATCAGAATGTTAGAAATATTTTAAATAATTTAATTTTCAAAAATATTACATTACAACATATTTGATTGAGTTAACGTCGCTGTTCAGAAACACAAAAAGAATTGCATTAGCGTCAAATTTAAGTGACGAATAGGATGTTAGAGCTGATGTCTTTATTCTAGTTATTTCCACAATATACGTTTACTTCGTTTTTCCTGTTATCGTGTAAAATTCTCTATTATTTACATAATATTTTTAATGGACACTATATTCGATCTGATTGTCATTTGTCATGAGCTTGTCCCCATGACTGTTGAGTTACTGTACTTTAGCTTTTGATTTTTTATATATTATGCAAGTCTTTTGTAGAAAGTTCAGCTGTAGTATATGTATCTCATTTAGTTAATTACTAATAAGATATAATTTTATGTTGGTCAAAGAATATAAAGTTATTGTAATTATCTTAAACTACGCTTTCAGAACTTTTAAGATATTTAAAATGTAGGTGTTCACAAATGACCAGTTTACTCCAAAAGTATAATATATTTCACAAATATATTCGATTTAAAAACCCTACTAGAAAGTTTCCAAAGAATTTGCATCTTATCTGAGCAGTATTTTACGATTCTCCATTCTTCAGTTAGCGTCTTTATGGCCTGGATTATAATTCACAGATATGGTTCCAGATTTTTAAGAGAAACTGTTTCCTAAGCACAATACCTAACTTATTGTCCATCATACGAAAAGCTTTGACTATAATCTTCTCTTTCGTTTTCTTACGTATCGTGAATGCACATCTATTGAACTCTTTGTATCTAACTTCCAAACATATCCAAATTTAAGACAGATTTTAAAGATTCTAAAAGAATTTTATAGCTGCATGATTTGGCGGTAATTGAAGTTTTATAGCATTCAAGTTTAAAATTATTTGTATGGATTGAAATTTCAGATATAATTTCCGATTCAAAATGCTTCAGTTTTAATATATTTTTGAGTACGTGTACGTTCATGATGTGTAAAGAAAGCAAAATAATTTCTGTAATTATTTGAATCATATATATGTATATATATATATATATATATATATATATATATATATATATATACAAAGAGAGAGATTTGAAATTCAAATAAAATATAATGCATTAAATAGAGTAAAAAGTAGTTACAATATAAATGTTAACAGAACAAAAATGCAAACCCAAAATAATCATATAAAATTTAAATTGAAAATATTTAAAGATAAGTATTTTGTAAAGAATGAAATAAATTACAAGAATATCTAAGAAAAACACAGAAGACACATACTAAACATCAACAAGAGAATATTGTAAAACGTAAATATTTTAAAAATGAATAAATTTTAAATCAACTATTTAGTACAGACATTTGATTTTGACAGAGGAAATTGCTGATACGTGTATTAATGATCAAGCCTTTGCAATCAGTCATTGTTTTGTAGAAAAAATTTAAAACTAGAGTTCACGAGTGATAGAGTAATACACATAAATGGAAAAGATTTTTTTAAAATAAAACACATTTTGTAAACAAAAACCATAGAAAACTTAATTATACAATTATAAACGCATGAAAGCAAAGTAAGAGAACAAATGATGAAAAAAATATTATATAAAAATAAAAACTAACACATACAAAATTTAACCAACATTAATATAGCTATTTCCTCCAAATTTAAATGTTTTTTGGTGCTTAAGAAACAATAATCTGAAAATCAGTATTATGCTCTATATTCGTTCCAAAGTGAGAATTAAAAAAACCGTACTTCTATTTATCTACAAAATTTATAATTAATATCTACAAAAACCAATATCTTTCAAAGGAATTAAAACAAAGATAAAAACAAAAGTTAAACAGCATATATATATATATATATATATATATATATATATATATATAGTATTCTCTATGTGTAGTGTATACAATATAACAAAATGTGTTTTAATGATAAACTAACTATTGTGATTTTCAATTCAATTTAAAATATTTGTATAACTACACCTAACTCAATATAAATTAAATTATCTACGAAGAAATTATTCAATTTCATTCACACGTAATGCATACTTATTTATTTATTTCAGTACCATCTATGCTTATTAAAGTTTTAATACCATTTACGTTCTCCAATGCATTCTTTTTAATGTTTAACCCCAAAAAATGGCTGAATGATGTTATGTGTTATTTCATAAAAATAAATGAATAAGAGCAAAAGGGTATATATTTAAAATTCTAGATAAGAGACTTATTTTGAACAATATAGTATTTACTTATTTCTGAATAACATAAAATTAAAAATTTGAAAAAATCTTTAATTACAAAGTAAATGTTGTGGAATTAAGTACATTCTTCTCTAAAAGAGTTTTAATTACTGAGTAGCACACAAATAAAATTCCTTTATACAATGTTGAATAAAGTGTATTTTTCTTAAGTTAATATATCAAAAGCTAATAACAGATTAAATTCAAAATACTTCATTTTAATAATGTACAATGCGCAAATAGAAAAAAATATATTAAATGAAAAATGAAAAATATAGGATCTATGATTTATATTTAAATTTGAGAACACACACACATAACTGGGTGTTATGAATAATCTTGGTTTTATTTCATATGTAAATGCCTTCATGTTCTTTCTGTTTGCCATTTATTAATATCCATTCATTTTTCTAAGGTATTTGAATTATTTTAAAAGAAAAAATAGTTATGTCGTAATCTGTCTCGATTCAAATAACTGAAGGCGGAAATGTCTGGATTAAGTTTACTTTTGATAATTAACTATCCATTCGAAAATATATGCTTGTTTCCTTTTAGCAATTTAGACGTTATTGAACATTCATTAACAGTTTATCATCATTGTTTTGGACAATCGAATTTATGTTCTCGAGGGAAAATACGAATGAAAATACCACCATTATTTTTTATCATGTTAACAGTTGTGGTGGTAAAATTATAATAAGTATGTCCTCTTAAATTATTGGTATTGGTAATGGGATTTTTGTTTCTTCCACTATATGTTACAACCATTATCTTTGAAGGGGTGCTATTATAAATTATTACATTTCATGATAAAAACTAAATCTTGAATTTCAGGAATATTCGGTGTATAAATGACGAAGTTTTTCTAAATACACTTATAAGGATTTAGATAGTTTCTCATAAATAACTCGTTTTCTGGCGAAAAATAGGGAAAATAGTATTTTAAATAAATTGGTATGGAAAAATGTATCATTTTTATAACTTTTTAACTGTTAAAATGAGGAAGATTCTCATTTTCCCAGAAATAAAAAATTGAATTAAAGTAAATAAAACCATCTGAGAAAGTATTATAGCAATTGATTCAGTTTCTGTATAAGAAGTAGGTGTAAGTATATACATTGAAATTTTCAGGAAATAGATTAATTATCTTCATCAACGTATCATTAAATATTCGATACTTACGAAATGGTTATTAAATATTCAACAGATAGTTCATATTCTAAATGCTAAAATAGGTGTATCTTCTAAGGGAGGAAGGTCTTAGTTAAACTTTATACCTGAACATCTTTTGAAATTCAGTCTTATAATTCTTATTTATTGTCTTAATATGTATTATCTCATTACGGAAAAAAGTAAAACTAAAACAAATAAAAGTCTTACATACACAAGAATTTCAAGAAGGAGAAATGTTATAGATAAGTTAATTTCATACATTAAGCAAAATATAAGCCTTTGATGTGCTTCTATGTTTCACAACCTCGATATATAAGTGCGATCACTATGTTTCTTTGAATAAATTATTCGAATGTAATTCCAGTGAATAAAGCTGACAAAAAATTACTTTTTCGAAATAAATATTTTCGTAGAATTTTCAAGAGTCTTAAGCAGAATTGACAGTATTTAGAAATGAAGTCTTCAAAAACTCAATAAAAGTAAAGAAAAATAATTATTACAGAGTATTAAAAGCCCAATTTACATTAGATGAAATTGCTTTTCAACAGTAAAGCTTTATTAGTATTTCCGTTGAAATCTCAAATGTTTTTGCATGCGTTTTATTAATTTTTCCAACAATTCATTGTACTTTTTTAATACCTAATTTAAAATAAGTAATTAAAAATTATTTATTTATTCGTACCTGAAATTAAGCCGGTTAATTTTACGAAAGTAAATGTGGCCACGGTAGCCTAGTGGTCATGATCATGGACTCACTGCCGACATTGTTTTTGTTAAGTTGTAGATTCTAGCCTTGATGCCTCTTAAGACCCGTCATGTTGTGGGCTTGATGCACGGTAAATCTGGTTGAGGTCTCAAGTCCTCCCGGTGGCGTTTTGTTGAAGTTTGGAGAGGGATGTTTCATCCCAGATGCCGTCCTCGTCATTTGACCGATGTTTAAAGTTACGTGGTCAGTCGCCAATAGCCCTCGTGTTGCTTCTTAATATAATGAAACACTCACAATCAATCGATTCGAAAGTGAATTTAAGAAGGTCGGACAGTTACTAAAATTCTTCTCTCTCTTTGTGTGTGCGTGTGTCAAAACCCATTTATTTACTCGAGCGAAATAGATTTTTACTCAGTTGTTCTATAAATAAGAATTAATTTATAAAAATAATTTTTGTGTGTCATTGTGTTACTTGAAATATTAAATTTTAAAATGCATTCGAAAGATGTTCTTAACATTCTTTATCATTGATTGAGTGATTGAATTTTAATGTCTCACTTAGAAGCAATTATTTTAATATAGGAGAAGGACAACTTGATTTTGAACTAAAATTTAGAGACGAGGACGGCACTGAGCTGACACCTTTCTCTTTTAACTTGCATACCTTTCTAATGAAAGGACATTAGACCTTAACCAACTAAATGTGCATCAGTCCAGTACTAAACGAGTCTTTTGAAGGAGCAATCTTTATCAGTACAAGAAATTGGAAATTGATTCCAAGATACGTTTTTCTCAAAATCTTACTTTAAAAATTAGACATCTGATTATATAAATTCAATTTACTTATAGTATGATGAGGAAGAGTCTGTTTGCTAAAATATATATGAGACAATACTAATTAATTAAACATAAGTATTAATATCAAAAGATAAAATAATCATTATCCGATAATTTACTTCATAATGAAAGCAGCTTGTGGTACGAATGGCTAAAAATATATTTATATTTAATGCTTTAAAGCAAGTAAATAGCAACATTAATGATAAGCTATTGATTTTGAACGGATATAAAAAATTCTTAATGGATTAGAAAATTGATAATAATAACTGAAAGTATCTTTTGAAAGTAAGTGAAATTTTTAAATACGTTCAATATATACGGAAATTTTGCAATGAAGACCTTTTTATTGTAATCAGTATTAATATTAGCATGAAATTATTCTTTGGAACTCCTATTGATCATTTCTGATAATATTTAGTAAATAAATAAGCACTCTGGATGCATACATTTGCTTATTTTATATTCCTCTGAATGTTTAATACAACTTAATAAAGTGTAATCGCCCTTGACGTATCTTTCATAAATACTTAAAAGTGTAAATATGAATGCATTTGAGAACTTGAGTAAATATCTTTTTGAAAATCTTAATCTTAGTGATTGCTATGAAAATCTTTGTAATGTTTTAAATTTTGATAATCTAAAACTTTTTTAATAATTATTTTTGCGAAATTTAAAAATAAGATTATGTCCAGTGTTTTATTTAAGGCATAAATGCAGCACAAATGCAAGAACGTAATAAAAATATATGAAAAAAATCAAGTATAATTCCTATATAAGGAAACTTTTTTGTTTCATTCAAAATTTCATGTATTTTAATACTACGTGTAAAAAATTGGAAAGCATTGAATGCCAAATTATTTCATGCAGCAAAATTTGACAAATATTTATAGATAATATTTTCATTGACGTCATGATGTCTGCAAATGAATGATTTTCGTATTACACAACGAAATCATAATAGTATATAATTTTCAGACATGTTTGTGAAAACTGTAAAACAGAAAAGCGAAATAATTTGCAACAAGCATTCAAAGTGAAAACAATTTACAAATGTAAGATACAGTATTTTGAAATATGATGAATTATTTTGAATTGAAATGCAAGAAAGTAAATTTTAAAAAATTATTATTCCATACACTATATCAGAGATTGAAATTATATGATACGCGTTTCAGATTAATTGTATCTATACATTAACCTTTGCATCTTATAAACATTAACTGTTTTTAAAATCATTGTTTATAGAAAATTAGTGTAATAACCAAAACTGCGAGTGCTTTAATGGAACTACTTTGTTCATTTTTGACATGCGCGTGCCCAAAATGCAGTTTTAATTAACAGTAACGAAACTAAATCCTATACTCTTACCAGCGAATACATCAAAAATAAATTACTCGTTAATTCTCAACATAAAAGACTGTCATCAATGCGAAATTTTAGTCTCAAATTAAAGTTAAATTTATTTTTCCCGTTTTGTGGAGACCAGCGAAAGGATAAAAGAATCTAAAAATCACTAGAGAGAAAGAATTTAAGAAAACAACACTAGCACAGTTTAATTTTGTCTCCACATATTCAGTAAACTTAAGGCAAAATTAAAATTTTAAGTGGAAAACTGAGCATATGAATTTTATTCATTAGATTGTCGAACCTTTCAAAGGAAGTTAGATAACTGGCAATTTTAATGTAATAATTCTTAGTTAAATCATTCAGTTTAATCCTGCCTACTTTATTAAGGACCGTCAAAAGCTTTAAAAAAATCTGCATAATTTATTACTATTCAGAATGATAACAATTAAAGTAAATGCAGATAATTAGCTTTAAAATGTAAATTTCACTTCGAGCTTTTCATCAGTTGAATATTGTATAAGTAGGTATTAAATGTACGAACACGCAACTTACGTTTTATATTATATTGTACTACAATATACATTCTGAAAATAACTTTTTGATTTATGTTTGCTCTACATACACTCTAATTATAATTAAAATACCCCAATTTCTTTTTAAGTAAAATATTAAGGATAGTAAATGTAATTTATTTGTAATGTTCTTGTGGTTTATAATCAATAACTTAAATGTTTCGAAAAAAGATGTAGATCGAATATTTATTGCAAATAATAAGAGTAATTATTAGTTAAAAAATTAGAAATAAACATTGCTAACTGTTCTTTTATCCTTTTTTAAGTAAAACCTGAGAACTGTTTTAGTTTATTGGTTAAATAGCTCTTTGTAAATATTAGATTTTTGAGTCTATATGTAAATGCCAAATGAGGTTTTATTCGAATCATAGGAATAATATCATAGTTAATATCATAGGAATGGAACAATAATTGTTAAAAATCTTTGTTTAATTATTTATATCAGATTTTTTACTGTAATTTCTGAAACATCTAGGTAAATTATCAAACTTATGAATTGCATTATGTAGTTTAATTCGAAAACTAAGAAATAACTTTATTGTTGAGTCAAATCAACTAATACGTAATACCAAAATATATGCTTTAATGTTTTTCAATTGAATAATTTTTTGATGATTTCTTATTAAATTTTGTTTCAAGCGCAATTCAAAAAAATTCACAAATTAGGTTATGGATATGTATTTAGATAAATTAGATCTTACAAAAATAAAAGTTTGACTTAAATAATTTTTGCCATGTTTTCAATGATCAACTTAAATGAGAATGTAACTGCTTTAAGTTATAAATACTATTTTGAGTTTGACTATTTATAAAGAATAAATTTTGTTAGCACATGCTTATCCTACACTACTCAAAACAATTAAAGGATATTGAGTTTTTGGGAGGATTTAGCGGCTGGGGAATTGTTTATATGATTGATAGTTGATCAATAGACGTGGTAGGCTACATAAGAAAAAAATAAAGCATATATAACAGAAAAAAAATGCATTTTACTTAGCATTTGGACACAAAAGGAAAAAAATACAATTTGTGCTTTCGAGAAAAAACGAATAAAAAAAGGGTATTTACTTGAAAGAAAAAATATTTTTTGTAGGGGGTATGGTTTCCCCGGACTACCAGCAACGCTGAACACCTTTGCGGCATGGAGTCAAAGAGGCTATTTATGAGGAGCTGGGGTATTCTATCCCACTCCTCCAGAAGAGCTCTTTCCAGATCTTGGAAAGTTCGTGGGGGTGGTAGGCGGCCAGCAACTTGTCGGCCTAGAATGTCCCAAACGTGTTCTATTGGGTTCAAGTCCGGAGAAAATGCTGGCCATTCCATTCGTACGATTCCCTCCTCGAAAAGGAAACCACCCACTAAGTTGGCACGATGTGTGGCCTGCAGTCGTCGTCCATTAAGATGATGTCATCTCCAATTGCTGCAGCATACGGGACTACAATAGGTCTTAAGATCTCATCCCTATATCGGCGACCGGTCAGAGCTCCATTTCGAATGATGTAGAGATCGGTGCGCCCATCAATGGAGATGCCAGCCTAGACCATCACTCCACCTCCACCAAATCTGAAACTTCCAAGCACGAACGCAGGATTGTTTCTAGCGCCACGTTCCCTCCAGATAAAAATACGCCTATCATCAGGGTGAACAGAAAAACGGGACTCGTCAGAGAAAAGAACATTGCACCATTCACTTCTCCTCCAGTTCACATGCTCGGTTGCCCACTCCCTACAGGCGCGAGGGTGCCTTTCTCTTAGTGTAACACATACCATTGGTCGGCGAGCATACAATCCTTCAACGTGGAGCTGGTTTCGGACAGTTTGAGTCGAAGTTGTGGTGCCAGTAACCGAGCGAATGTGTTGCTGAAGAAGAGTGGCATTCATATTTTGGTGTATCCGAGCCGTTAGTGTTAAATATCTATCTTCATTGGGCGTTGGTGCACGTCTTCGACCTTGCCCTAGTCTTTGGACTGCACTTCCAGTCCCCAAGAAACGGTTCCAGATTCTGGAAATCATACTTTGTGCAACTCCTGTAGCTTCTGCTAATTCGGCTTGTGTTTGGCCCCCTTCTAACCATCCAACAATTCTCCGGGCTTCTGAATCGGTTAAATGCCTTCGTTGAGACATCGCAATCATCGAAACAACACACTTATTGAATGTCAGTCATTCTTTTCCGCTTTGTCTTTCGTTAAGTTGAAAGGCAAATTTCATTCTCTGCCGCTAAAGCGTTGGTTTGAAAATGAGAAAAATTTGCATTTGTAACTCTCTTTTTCCATTTTCTGCAAAAAAAAATTCACTTATATCGTTATTTTATATAAGACTTAAAAAATCCTATAATTGTTTTGAGAAATGTATTTGATCTGCAGTAAAAAACCGATTGTGAATGAATCCCTTTTAATCCTTTTCTCTTCAAAATTTTTAATTTGAAAAATAAAAAAAAATCAGCTAAATAAAATAAAATCAATGGCAACTTCCTATAAATTCCTTTTATTCCATCTCTTCTGTAAAACTATCACTTACATTCTTCTTTTGTAATCATTATGTAAATTACTTGGTATTGAATTTACAGTTTTCTGAAGAAACTGCTATGAATATCTTATCTGTTAAAACAAATTAAATATAAACTAAATGATTTTTTAATTTTTTTTATTTTTTCAATGATTTAAGGAAATTTTTTATGATTTTATTTTATAACAAAAAATTATAAATGAAATCCAAACTACGTGAAATGAGAAAATTTCTCTTCGTTACATATAATATAATTTTTTTTCTCTTATAGGGTTTAACGTTTTCCTTGAATAAGAAAGCATATTATTTTTGAACTTTTATCGTTTTATAAATAAAACTTTAAAATCTATGTAAAAGTAATTAATCTCAAATACAATGATAAAATAAGTAAGTAAAATATTAGTTAATGATGCCATCAAATCTACTTTTTTTAAGGTTGACTATCACGAAGGGGGGAAATATCATTTTTTTTAAATTTTTAAATCAGTTTTGTATAATCAAAAAAAAATTTCTATGCACTCAGGGAGTATGATATTAGGAGAAATTTTAAATTGTAAAATGAGAAATAGCTGTTGTATCACTTAGCTTTAAAGAGTGCATTAAAGATTTGAAATATTTGATAAATCTACTCAGTAAATAAATATTTATTTAAGTTCTTATGCCTCAAAAAAAATCCAGAAAGTCATCACAAGACACTAATAAATTAATGATGTTGATTTATAAAAATATTTAATTTTTTTAGAAAATAATGCAGATGAAAAATGAATCAGTCGTATTTTCAGGCATAAAAAATTATTCTTTCGCCTACTTTCTTTTATTTAGAGTTCTAATTAAAAGAAGAAGTGAAAAATAAGAAGAGATAAAAATATCCAAATGTACGAATAAATAGTTTTCTCTATCACTTTTTTTAGTAAAAATGTTTTCAGATGAAAGATATTTCAGGAAATATTATTTCTCAGGTCTTTTCTTTTCTTATGTGTATAAAGTTTTTCTGATGTTTATCAGAATGTAACAATATCACGTCGCTTGGAATTTCTTTTATTTATTTAGTTTGTGTAAAGTACAAAAGATCAGTCAGAGAAACAATTTTTTTTTTATTTCCATCTCAATAAAATTAATAATATTTTTCTGAAGTAATTCCCTGAAAGTCATTAAATTAATTTTTTTATGAAATGCCTGCCGAAATTGGAGCATTATAAGAATAATTCTCAAGAATTGCTTATCAATTCGAGATCATCTCGAAATATGTCACTACAAACACTTATCCTAAGCTATTTAGATTGCAAAAATACAATTTAACAGAGTTCTCTATAGTGTTTTGAAAACCTAAATTTATGTTTAATTAACATACCCATCGAATTCTCCTAATAACTTACAATTTTGTGAAAAAAAACCAGGAACATTTTATTTCTATACTGTTAAATTTATATTTGTTTTTTATTGTTTCATTTGCTTCATTCACCACAAAAGACTAATTACTAAAAACAATACGACTATATACAAAAAACTATCCATCGTAAGAAATAAGTATTGAAATAAATTATACTGTAATATTTCTTCTTAACGATAAAAATAAATCTAAAACGGTAAAAAATCTAATACGATAAAAATAAATGTTCTATATCGATTATTTTTAGAATTAATTAAAACTTTACAGCGGGTTGCTTCAATTTATGGTTTCTTGTATCCTAACAAATCTCAATATCAATAGAATTTACAACATTATGAACGTAAGGAACAATTATCATGCAGAATAAATTTTATCCAGATATTTTGCTTATTTCTTACTAATAATTAAGACTTTGCAATTCTTCCTCGCATACGAAGTTAGTGAAAAAATATATCTCTAAAGTTTCCAAGTTACTAATAAAAAAAGTTTTCCCTATATCCAAAAAAAAAAAAAAAAAAAACAAACGCGGAGATTATGGAAAAGCAAACTAGACAAAACAACTTGCTTACATTATTATCTAGGACTAGAACATTTGTGAATTACTGTGCATTGGGATACTCATCGTAAAACATGTGAAACCAGCTTGCGGGAAACAGAAACTCCCTTTACGAGAGAAGTGGTATTCCCTTCATATTTTGCACCGCTATTTCACGCGTGATCGGAGAAGTCACGCAAGGAGCGTGAATCGAGGATTCTGATACAAGTAATGAGCAGGGAGGACAGGATGATGAACGATCTCTACTCTTTAGTGGAAATCTGGTATTTGAGGTAGTCTGCGGTAATTGAAGTAGTCTTTCTAGTATCTGCGACCAACCTAGTCAAACACTACAAATTAAACATAATCTAGAATGATATCTGGCGTTCATGAACTTCATTTTGGCAGACCCGAAGGGTTGAAAACTATTTCTGAGTCGAGTAGTTATTTAAAATATTGAATCTACATGTAGATGATCCATTATGGAATCTTTGCCCTTTAAAACAGATATGGATTTTTTCTAATTATGTATAGCTATAAGAAATATATACATTTAATTCTAAATTTATGTATATAAATTATTAGTTTTTGAAAAAAATAGCTTTGATTCTCGATTATCAGCTTTGATTTTAATATTTAAAAATAAATGTTGCATTTCATTATTTTACATTCAGGTTTGCTTAATTATGTCTTATAAATGAAGTATCTGAAATAAACATTGACTTTCTGCATTTTATTAATTCTATTGATAAGCGTTACATCAATTTACTTTTAACATATTTGAGGCAAATATATGTTAAGTATTTTAATTGTTCCTGTTATCTTTTTTAATTACATGGGTCGTAGACCATACTCAGTGATTGTAATCCTAAACGTTATATCAATGAGATAAGTAAATAAAATTAAAGATCTGAAAGGAGAGCGTAAAAGTTTAAAATAATTTAATAAACTGTCATATTGTACCACTAGATACAAACGAATACCTAAAAAATGCAAAGTTGTAATTTATTCTTGAAATCTTGTGGGATAGGTACTCCTTACCTTAATGCTATATTTCACAAAAAGTAAGGGACATAAAGGATTATTTCCTACTTTGTGTTAGATTGAGATAGATACCAAACTGCTAATATGATTAAAATTATTACTAGTTAGTCATACATTTAGCTCATGGAACTGCGAGAATTCATGAGCATCAAACTGGCTCTCGTGAGAATTCCAGTAATGATGTAACAAGTACACAAGGCTTTGCGAATAGAGAGACGTCGATTTCAATTTAGTAGCTATCTCGCAGTTATCGGTAAATTGTGTTAGCCGAACAGGCTTAATTATCTCTACAATGAAACATCGTTTAATCTGTAAGGGATGATAAAATACAATATTTTCATAGCGTAAAATTGTGTATTTGATTCCAATATTCATTGACATTAAACTCTATGTTTGAAATATTTTCAATCAACTGAGCTATTGTTACGAATTATACTTAAGGCTTATAAACACAATAATATATTCTCGCATAGGTATAATTTTATCAACCTTTGTAAACCTCCTTTGACAAGCACGTTTCTGAGAATAATAGTAAAATTTATATTTCTTTTAGTTTCGAGATTGTAAGTTGTTCTTCAAAAAGCACTTTAATTTCTTTACTTTTTGTTCTGCTTATAGTCACTTTAAGTTTTGAATTATTTAAGCTCTCCAATTCAACAAATATGTATTTTGTTCGATGCAAATATCGGTGCAAAATAAATGTTTTTAAAATGAACCCAAAGCATGTTGTTTTTTCAGTCCCCCTTTACATTTGGCTTGTACCTCACTTTTCCTGAAATATTAATATAAATCATGCCTTTTTAAGAAGAAGCGTAGAACACAATTTTCAAATATAAAGATTTTTTGAGAATGGAATCCAGATTATGAAACATTTAAAAATTTTATAAGCTCAAAAATTAAGTAATATTAAATAAAATCACAATAATTAAATATCTTCAAATTGAAAACATTTCTACACACAAACAAAATGTCAAATTATATTTTTAAGGAATAATTGTTACTTAATCGTACAAATTGCAAACTATAACAGTAATAAATTATAGCAACAAAAATATTTAAAATATTTGAGAGCAGTTAAAAAATACTTATAATTCAAAAAATTATAATTTAATCAGAAATGACCAAAAAGATGAAATTCATTAAGAAAATCAAGAAAAAAGTTTTTTACACAAACGGTTATTATGCAAAGGTAGTGAATAGTTTGAAGCAGATAAGGATAAATTTCTTGAATTACATTTAATAAATGGACTCCTAAAAAGTCTTTGCGATAAGAAATTCAGAATTCCAGAATGTTTCTAATAATATTCAAAATCAGTTCATGTTCATTTCAATAAAACTGTGAAGGTATATTTTTGAATTGTATTTTTTATATCAACACTCATAAAATTAATTAAAACTCTGTAATATTTTTATTCTTATCAAAAATACTCTATTTTTTACATTTTATGAATTGATAAAAATTTGTAATCTTACAGCTTTATTTTATATAAGGAAACAAAAAATTTAATTCCAAAAAATTGATAAAAAGGTTAAATTTTATGGATTTTACAAACGTGTGCGCTTTCTCTGTCAAGCTATTATTTAAAACAAAAATTAGCAAAATGCGTGATAAAATTTCCAATTCATTCGTTCTTAGTAAAGAAGGAATAATTACAATGAAAAGTCCACAACTTTCTTTTCCTGATAAGAAGGGTTATAACATGGAAGATGAAATTCAAAATTTTTCAATTTTTTGAATTCATCAATAATAGGGCTATCACTAAGTACAATGAAAAATAAATCTAATGTTTGATAATTTTCATGGAAAACATTAATTATAAATTAGCATTTGAGTTCTTATTAGAAACAATGTCAAATTCAGTTTATAGTAAGCAATTACAAAATTTGAATGTCTATACAAATTTAAGAATCATGAATACTAAAAGAAAAAATTTTAAAAATTTATTTAAAGGAAAAATAAAATTATGTACAAAGTTTAATGATATATTTTTTAATGAAATATATATTGAAGGATATATTGTGTGTCTTATACCTTCAGAGGTAACGAATATATAGTATTATGAAAAGCCACTGAATTCTATAAATTAGTCCCCTTCTAAGTCTCTTGGTGAATATCATTTATTTGAAGGATTAACCAAGTCATTTAAAACGTTCAAAATAAATCATATTTGCATGAAATGAAATAGCTAATGATGAAAAACTGTGATTTTCAGATTGTAACCATGGGAAATGTATTGCAGATATGAAATAAAATACAAACTAAACCATTTGAAAAGTATGAATTTATTAATTGTTTAAAATGAATTTTAATAAAATAAAGTTGGTTTTGACCAAAGATACAACCATAGGGAAATAAGACTCTGTAATACAGCAGAAGAATTTAAGAGTTCAGTAATGCATTAAACAGATTATGTTTGTATCCAAAAAATATAAAAGGAAAATTTAAAATGTAAGATTTCTTTGTTTATATTTAAGTCTACATATAGGATCTGCTTTAAACTTATGACTAAAGTTATGACTTTGTTAAATTTTTTTTAAGAACCTGAATCTAACAACACACACACTCAAAACATCAGGGTATAAAACTAATCATAAATGCATTTTTAAGAATCAAAACAGAAATCTAAATATTAATTTAAAAAAAAATTCATTTATATCTTAGTTTCACTGGTAACCTGATTAATAGAAATGTAGAATCTCGATGTATTTTTGAATGTGTGTATCGATGTTTAAAAGAAGTTATATCATCACGAATATGACATGCTGGACAGAAGTTTTAAATATATCCCTTACATTATAGAAAAATATACATTTGGAATGAATTTTAGTTTTAAATCAAACTAATAAATACAATGTTTAAGTTTTGTCTCAAAACTCTTAAGCAATTAATTTGTAGAATCAAATTGTTTTAAATTATTATGAAATTTCAGTTATATTAATAAATGCAGCATAATTTTTACCTCTTCGAATAAGTTAACTGTAAATTAAAAGTAATAAAATTGTTAAATATGCTGAAGATAGGTTTGCCTCTTATATATAATATAATTCTTCGGAAATGTATTAAAAATTTCTTAGTGTAATGTTAATAGCTCAGAATTTTCCTTTCAACAAATGCAATATTTTATTACGTTAGTCTTGTGCTTTAAAAATGCTGCATATGTGCAGACAGATAAGAAAGATAAATATCATTTAATAATTTTCGTTCTTCGCAAAATATAATAAAAATAACTAATGAAATTCTCTGAACTTTTAACTTTTAATGCTTAAAATATAAGCTCTTATTTTAAAGATTACCTTAACAAATGATAAAAAACGATATGATTTTACACATATCTTAGGAATTCATAGAATTATTTTCTTATCTTCGTCAGCAAACCTAATATTTTAATCTCAAAGGGTTGATTTCATAAAAGATAGTTTTCTACGGAACAGGAAGAATAATTTTTGTACAGTTTAAGCGTATTATACAATTTGTGGTATACTTTATTGTTAATATTATTCTAATGCTATGCAGCATGTAAATACATGTTCTTGACTTTTTTATGATCCGAGAAAAGAGTCTCTTGTCTGGATTTTTTTTTTTTCCAAAACTCTAAATTTTTTACTTTGAAACTAATCACAAATGTCTACATATACAGCGTATTATTGCCATAGATATTCATGAAATTTGAAAATAATTAATTTTAAATCCATTTCACTTTGTACAAGTGCTACAGATAAGTACAGGAAGTACATGATTATACGATCAATCATAAATCATGATTAATGCGTAGAAGGATGTTATTAAGACAAACATTCACTATTATCCCTTTTTTTAGTAGAAGAAAAAGTAAAGGATATGCACTTTCCTTTCATTCATTTACATATTTAAAAATAATACCCCTAATATGACAGTTGTAACTAGCTTAATCCTTAAATGTATGAATGAACGTATATATGTAAACTGAAGTTCCAAAGTCATGAGATAGCAATATGCAAATATCCAGATAGCATTAACAGAACGTATTAGAATATCCAAATGGTAATAACATCACTTATCATGGATGCCAGAAATATTTAACATGACAGTGCATCATCATGGCTTCCAATTATAATCAAATGATTCATGTAAAAGATTTTCTTAAGTGATTATGGCAGCTCGTTTGGATTTTATAGCCACTGAACAAGGAATGCTAGTTGGAGCTAGTTTCATGAGACATTCAATTTCGGTATGTGTTTAGAGCGTTATATATGTGTTAAATATTGTTATATATTAGTTTATAAAATATTAGTTTGAAGAATTACCACTCACCATGAACAATCCAGTGATCGACCAAGTTTCCTTAATGGCCGATGTCTGCGCGTAGTGGTAAGCAAGTCTGCATCAAATTACATCAACAATCAACGTGGATCGGGTGACATACGTATTCATGAGGACAACGCAGCGAAATTTGATGTTTTGGTAGCTATCAACCAATGATTGACTGGTAATAGTTATGCTCAGCTACTTGAAGATTCTTTGCAGCCATTCATCGATTTTATGTTCCTAAACAATGTTGGAGTTTTCCAAAATGACAATGCACAGTGTTACCGGGTTTAAATCAATTGTGTTTGGTTTGAGGAACATTCTGGACAGTTACAGCAAATAATTTTGCTACCTAGATAGCCATACATGAATCCCAAGGAAGATAAGTAAATGGGACATGATCGAAAAGTCATTTTGTGCATAAAATCATGCACCTGTAATACTTTTGCAATCTCAGATGGCTACAACTGCTGAATATTTCCTTAGAGGATTTCTGATGACTTGTTGAATCAAAGCTACTTCAAGTTGCTGTATTTCACCATACAGAAGGAAGCTCCACACTATATTAAGAGATATCCCATTGCTTTTGGCCCTTCAGCGTACGTATGCAATTTTGTGCGGGCATGCGTTAAACATCCGTATCAAATAAATTCGTACAAATACGGCATTAAACAATTAATTAAGTGACACTAGCAACATAAGAGTGATATTAAAAATTAAAAATGGTAACAAAAACTTATGTTTGATTTTTCCATCTAAAGTCATAACAGAAAAAGTAATCATTGTGGTGATTTGAAATAAGGATATTTATTTATCATCGTCTTGCACACAAATATATAGTATAATATACAACTTAATTATAGAATATCGCCTTAGATTCTCAAGGAAAATACTTCTCACTAATGAAGCTGCAACAAAAGCTAATTATTGAAGTCACTGAACTTTTAACAGCAAATGCACGAGCTCTTATTCTAGGTCATAATTAATTAACTTGTTGTGTTGCTCTGTTAATTAAAGTCACTTTGTCTTCATGTATTAAGAACATTTTTAAGACTTGCAACAATACAAGAATGAAACAAAATATTCATCCCTGGCAATTTAAAATTGCTACCGTATACGGTTTTTGAATTAGCAGTGTGTTATTGTGCAATTTGATATCGATACATTTCATTACATTGCATGAAGCAAATTTTTAACACACTAACTCTTAAGCATATTTAATTTAAAACAGCACGTTCTTAAATTAATGAGCTTGACTTGATCTTTCAATTAAGGGAAACACTAAATGAAATTGTTTTCTATACATTGTGGATTTATAAGATATCAAAGGATACATGATCAAATGATGTTATGCAAATAAAAATAGCATAAATTTCTATTGTTGGTATGGAATTGTTGTGACATTTATATTCCTAGGTTAAATTATGCGATTTTGACATTGCAGATGTTTACAGTTAGATAACATGATGAAAGCGCCACCATTGTTGAGCTTAAAATAAACATTGTTTTACTACGTAATTTAAGTTAGAAATTATTTTTTGATAGGAAATAATATTATTTGAAACTGATCTCTATCGTGTATGTGTACTTAAAGTATTCTTTTTCTAGTTAAGCAAGGTATTCTATAAGCATTCAATAAAATTCCTATAAATTCTGAGTAAACACTTTTTAATGTCAATTTTATTTTTTTATCTAAAAATTATGTATAAGAATAAGAGCTCTTGTTAAATCCTTGAAAATCATGTATGTAAAAATAATCTGCGCCTCTTTACTTTAATGTAAATTGATGATAAAAAAAAGAAAACACAGAGAAATGCATAATACAGATTTCGAATAAGGCTTTACGTGCGAAAATGAATTAATAATAAAAATTAGCTTACATCTATTATAAAGCTTTATAGCTTTATCATTTAAACATCTTTTATAAAGATGTTTAAATGGATCAGAAATAAAATGTGAATTTTAAAAAGGTTTTACTAATTCAAAACTTATTTACTTAATTTTGAATTCATTCATAAATGAAGAAGAAAATACTGTCTGAAATTTAAGAAATAATAGCTTAGTACGGCATTGTGAAAAATGGTGCATAGTTTTTAATCAAAGTGTTTTTACAATTTTTAGAAAAAAAATTCTGCTGAAAACTCGAGAGTTTTATTTTTCATTAAACTTTTACAATTTGTACATCATTAGTTGAGATTTTCTTATATTATCTGGAATTCATATTTATATAAAAAGGAGTAACGAACATCTGATTTTATTTCGCGTTCACCTTTTCACAAAGAGGGAGATTTATTAAAAAAAATTTTTTTTAGATTCACTTTCAAGGGGAGTTTCATTTTAGAACTAAAGTTCATGATATTAACCTTCAAGTAGAAATTATGTTAATCTATATTTTCTAAGCAAATAATCAGTTAATAAGCATACTCAAAGGCTTTTCTCGAAAATCCTACTCTTGAGTTATTTAATTGAGTATACTCCTAAAGAGCCCATCAACTAACATTTGAAGCTAATTGCTGAAATTCCAGGAGTTAATTCAGATAATGACAGTTAAGGTTGAGATTTGACAATATAGAATGAGAGAATTCAATTAATTAAACTCAATTTTGAAATTTATAATATCGATACTTTAACATTTTCGCTTCGTAAAGTTGTTATTCATCATCATTTCATCCGTAGATATTCATCATCAAATTTCATAAAGAGAAACTCGCTTTGCCTGAACTTATAATATTTTAACGTTGATTTCATTCAAGAGTAATGAAGTGTACTGCTCCAGATAAATGCACTCTGTTAGAATAATAGAGAATGCTCATTAAAATTTCCTTCTGTTGAGTTATTTCTTAAATAACAGTTTTCTTGGCGAAAGTTTGCTGGATTAAACCTATTCCATCAGAAGAAATCAATATTTTGTTAATTTAAACGTTTATTTCAAAAATTTAATAACATAATATTCTTTCAGCGCATTTCATAAGAGCTTTTAAGTTCCATTGCAACATTTTTGCACTAAAATCTAAATAATTCCATTATTAAAATTAAGTGTAACCAGCATTGTAATTATTATACTTGTCTCACTTGTACATATATGTGTAAAATATAATATTTTAGTCTTAAACTGTCTTCTACACAAATAATCTGGCTTGAGATGGGGACATGTTCAATTTGTGTTGCTTTAATTCAAATATACTAGTATAAAACATAAGGCAAATCAATTTATTTTGAAGAATATTGAAAATATCTCTGTATCTTTATCAATTGTTTTCAATTCAAAGCTTTTCGACATGTGTTACTTTCTGCAACTTGTTTTAAACTTAACTTTCATACTTTCTTTTTTATCTTTGATTCGTTTATTTTCATATTTTTTCTCCACACACAACGCATTATACAAATTTCTAAAATAAAACTTATTGAATTTTAAAAAGGGTCTCTTAGATATATTTAACTTAAATTGAAAAAAACCGGTTCATGATAACCGTATGTACATTATTAACTACTAGACTTGATTGAAAAGTAATGTTTCCATGACCAAACATTTGTTTAGTTTGTTACCCGATTTTCTCATTTCTTGTTCGACCTGGAAACTAAACGTCTCCGTCCCTTTGTACATACTTATGCCAACGTAGAACAACATATTACAAACCCATTAGAGAAGAGTTTCGGTGATTGCTGTCAACACTAGGCTTTAATTACAGTAGTTTTCCTCATTATCAGAATAAAACTGATGTACCTTCTGATGATATTTCGTTTCAGAGAAAAGGAAAAAAGTTGCAACCTTGACACCTCGATGCTTGAAATTCATCAGCATGTGTCTTCTTCGGCTATCAGCGCACCAACGATTCTTGGAATTAAGAAACAAATCCGTTACATAAAATATATACATGTATGTGGGTGGGTGTGTTAGATACAACAAGTATTTTGAAAAAGTATTACGAATTAAAAAATTATAGGTGAATATTGGCGAATATTACGAATTAATATTGGCATTAGTTTTCAAGCAAGTCTTGTATTATTTTTATGTATTGAAATTATTCTTAATATGGAACGAACAAACATTATATACCGATATTATCTCTATAATTATCAATATAAGTCAACAGCATTAAAATCTCCTTTTTTATTACTTGCTGTTTTTAACAAACAACTTTCGAAATCTTTTTGAAATATATTTCTGAACGAATATGATAGAATACTTAAGCGAGAGAGCGACTTTAATATTTTACAATTGATTGATTCCTTCAATATCTGAAAACCTCTAAATCCTTATATTTCTGTATTCCTTTTTTACCTTTAAATTGGTGGCTGTAGAAAATAAATTTAAGAAAATGACAACTGTATGAAATACACTTACTAGAATATGATGCGAGTACCTCCTTCAATTGCTTCGAAAGTGATGAGTGTTAATCTCATTAAATCCACTCCGTAAGACTTTCACGTACATCACACTAACTTCCTTCGAATTGCTGTAACCTTATTATAATTCAATTCAACTCTTTGTCGCTTTTATACGACTTCATTACCTCTATTCACTTCACTTCTAAATTTTTACTTCATTTGCATCATCACATTTCATTTGATAAGGAAGAAACTGAAAACTTAATATTAAATCAGAAAAGCCAGATGTTTGTAGAAGGGAAAATCTGCGAATAGCACATAATACAATATTTTTCTAATAAATTCAATCTTTTTAAAATAAATTATATAAAATAATAGCGGCTTAGTGTTTTAAGTCAAATGAGAAAATTTGCTTGAAAGTTTTGATGGAAATATGCAAGTTCACAAATAGGTAAGAGATTTTCGCAACATGGAGCTAAACCTGAGATAAGTATTTCAACTTTATATTAGATACCTTTTCATTTAAAAAGAATATTTTACTTAAAATAAGCTGTGATGTTCGCTCTAATTTTTTTTTTTTTTTATCTTTTTTGAAAAGTTTTTTTAATTATTTTTCATCAATTCTACTCCTAAAAGTAAACCCACCCTCATTATCGTGCAAATATGCAAATGGATAAATTAAAGTTCATTCTTAATTTAGTATATAATGGATTTATTTTATACATTCTAAGACAAAGATTGATGCTGATATTTGAGTTATTTCCTATACTGGCATGGTTTCGATTCGCAAATGTAGTTAGTTTTACGTGGATTTAATATGGAGTACGGTGATTTTGTTATAAGATAATATCTGGTTTCGAATAAATTATTCAGTTATGTAATATGGATATCTTACCTTTTTTTTATAAAGGTTTTAAATTATTATCTCAACCTGGGGCACTCAAACAGAAACTAAATGAGCTATTAATATTAAACAAAATGAGTTTGTGAAATCATTTAGGTTAATATTAATAACTATTTTATTTTTTACTTCGTTTTGTGTGTGTATTCCTCATAAAAAACTGTAGCAGCAACAGTTACACAAATTGAGGTCAGACATTATAGAGTGCCAGAAATAAAGTCTTTTATACAATATTTTTAGGTTATTTACATTTGCTATTTAAATATGATATGCCAAGTTTAATGTTGCGTGCAATACACAATTAAAGTGCAGTGATGACTAAGCACAAAATCAGAAAGAGAGATTTGTTACAAGTTCTTACTTTAATATTCCTTTTTAGGTATTTTGGGTTTTAGATTTCTAGTTACACCTATACCTATTTTATAAGTAAAATCCATCTAAAACTAGAAATAATAATTGTTTCTTGGAAGAAATAATAAATATTAGACTGCGGAAATAAAGAATGTTGAAGGCAAGATATTTCACGTTTGTGATTTGATCAAGAAAAATTGAAGATGGTTTAGAAAACTCCATAATTTTACTTCTATTCCTTTAATATTTTCTTATTTTGTAAGCTTTTTGTTATCAATTGTTCTCATCATAATGATTCTATTCTTTATTTTTGTTCTTAAAAATTAATATTCTTCTGCACAATATATTAATTATTTACTTGCTTAAATGTTTCGCATGTTACTTTATGGATAATAATATGAGTTGGTAAATATTTACATATCAAAGCGAAAATATAATTATTGAAGAAAGATTATATAATTTTGATTACTACTGAAATATTATTTTTCGTTTACCATTATGTTAAATGTTTAAATACTGTATAACTGTGATCTATGTCAGGATACTTTGCAAGAATGTGAAATTCAAGAATAATTTGTTAATTAATAGAATGTTCTTAACGTAATAAATAAAAATGTAATTCTAATGAATAAACATGTAGTTCACACAAATCATAGTACTATTTTACAAGAGCAGATATACACATCAATCAAAACTCTGTGAAACCTATCAATATAAACATTTTATATTAAACTTCAATAACTGCAATATAAGAAAATTCTGTGAATTTAATTTATAAAAAATACTTTCAAGTTAATTAAAATATATATAAAATAAAAAGCAAACAGTAAAAATACACAAAATATTTTTCTCCATTAACTAGATATAGAGGAATTACCCGAAAAAAAATTTAAAATTCCTGAAACAACAAAAGAAAACCATAAGATAAATGTACTGAAAAAAAAAATATTTTTCTGACATTATAAGTACCAAAAAACTGCAAACTTGGTCACCTTCAATTATAATCCAGTAATTAAGTTTCCCGTAGTAGATTAATTAATATTTGAGTTGTGAAAAACACAAAGTTCTGTTTAAATCATCCCGTTTAAAATGATAAATCATTTTTTGTCAGCTTCGTAAAAAACAGTTAAGCAGGATAGTTTTTACTTTTTCTTTAAAATAATGATTTTATACTTTCATACAAAAATTTCACACCTTTATACATAAGTAAATTTAGTTTAACAAATGGATTTCTAAATTCTAGAAAATTCGAAATGACTGTTAAAAGTTCAAAATATCAGTATGCAGATTCGGGGGAAATTATTTTAAAATGAGTAGTATGAAAACAATATTAAAACATTAAAAATTCCAATCAATGGATTAAAAGTATTTCCATGATTTTACTGAATATCTGTAATTTTTAAATTCATTGTTTTCATTTCCTTCTTATTTTATACACATATACAAATTTCTTACTTTGAAAATGAATATACATATTAACATCGCGAAATAATTTTTTATAATTTTTATTACGAATAAAACTTTTTTATTTGTAAATATGTAATTAGAAAGAAACGGGTTCTTTTGATTATTAAGGAAATTGCAAAACAAATAATTTTAGAATTTTCATAGTGCGTATATTGTTGAAAACCATTTTAAGTGTATTCGAGGACTTAGAGGCTAATAAAAGTGATTCATTATGCAAATCACAAATTGTTCGTGTTTCTGAAAGAAATTGCACACAGGAAATAAAATAGTATTTCATTTATCTGAGTTAAGAATTACGAATAAATTTCTTCCAATAAAATTCCTTTTTCCTGTTAGACAACATAACAAAAAAGATTTGCAATTTCAAAAAATATATTTCCAAATTTTTAATTCAGAGTTGTAAATTCGTGCAAAACCTCTTAATCTAAGACAAGAAAATGAGGAAAAAAAAAAAAAAATTCCTAATCAGTTTATATACATTTTAAACTCCTTAGATTGGCATGAAATAAAATTCCATGAATAATGGAATTAGACTGTATATAAATTCCAAAGGAAAACCTAAAATTACTATTTATAAATGTAATTAATATTCTTAGAAAATGTTTATTTAAGTCAGAGATATTAGTAGATTATGAACTAAACCAGTTGCTTGAATAGCAATTGGTTTACAGTTATATATATATATATATATATATATATAACTGTAAAC
>BMAW01069546.1:74955-126658 GCA_019974015.1 Nephila pilipes
ATGTAGTTATATAATATACATTTGTATTTGTGAAAAAAGGATTTGGTTTTATACTATCTGATTAAAAATTTAAAAGAATTATTTAGCGAAATTATAAAGATACACTCATGAAAAATTTATAAAACCTCTAAATTAATAACTAATTTTCAAAGCGTAACAAAGAGCGTAATAAATTGTATTATTTTCACATGTGTGTGAGAAGACAAACCAAAGCGAATGAGAAAGTTTTAATAGAAAGAAGAAACATAGATTTTGAAATTAATTAACCGCGTGAAACAGAGGTTAAGAAACAAATATTATTAAATAATTGTTTTAAAGTTATTAAAAGTACTAGACATATCCACATTTATATATGTTTAATGAATTTTGTAAGGTTTCTTGTTTTGAATCTTCTAAATTTGGTTGATGCAAGGAATAAATTTAAAGTAGGATGCATTTCTGCTTTGACAATGGTGAAGAATTCTGATAATAAAGCCGTACTTTATGAATATTGATTCGAATGTCCGATGCAAATTGAAAGAGGAGTTACAAACTTGCTATTATCGAGCATGGGGGAGGGAGAAGCTATCCAATCATATTTCACATACTATTGATAATTGGTTTTAACTCTACAAATGCCTCGGAATGTTGCGATGCGAATTTGTTTTACTCTCTCTTTCTCTCCGATATTTCTCGAATAAATACAAACCTTTTAGATAATGGGAAACTTAAACTGTGTTCAAAAATTTAAGTTCTAGTATTTAAAACAATGTTTTTGTATAAAAACCGAAAACAACAAATTGTTTCAACATTATTTCTAGAGTGTTTTTTATACCAAGAAATTTCTATATTTTCAGATCAAATCCTGTATCAAGGGATCATAAAATATAATAAGAGAATTAAATAGGAATTGAAATAGTTTGAGTAAACCTGTCATATGTTAAAATCTCCTTATATATATGTATTGTATTATTTTGAACATATCCTACATGTACATTAAGTTCCCCTTTTCAGAGTGTTTTTAAATCATAATATAACAATGATTTGAAATAACAACTCTCACTAATATTTAATAATTTACTCTTCGTAATAAATACTCAATTTATTACAAATCAAGTAAAAGTCAAATTTTCTAAAACAAATTTGAAAGCATTTTCTGGTACTATAAATTTTGTCAATGTAATCTTTTAAAACAAACTACAAATAAATATTGTTAAAATATTCTAGAAAGTTTGGTAAATCTGAAGCTACAAACGGTTGAGTACTTAAATCTAACTTTTTAATGAGTCCGTGTCATGTTTTCCATGACATGGGAATTTTCAAATATTCATCCTAAATGAATACTGTATGGTAAGGTACTTTAACTTTCTGAGTAGAATAATTCTTATCTAATGTACAATTCCAGAATAATGCTTATTTCTACGTCCAAGAAATGAATTTTCATTCTAACTAAAATAGAAACACCATAGTTGTTTAATTAATAAATAATTATATTTTTACTTAATATTAGCTTTATATAAGGACCTTCTCAAATTACATATAAACTTGAGAAGTATAAAAATAGGTGATCAATATAAGAAAAATTGATAAAATCAAGTATTATCAAAATATGACCATCTGTAATGTAGTTTTAGGAAATAGCGTTCTTACAGAAGAAAAAATATATGGAAACGAGCAGTTCTTAACTCTTAATATTATACACACAATTGTAAAATATTTGTGTGGTACATTTAGTTTTAATATTGGAAAAAAACTTTTGGAAAAAAATCGTCTTAAAAGTATAATGTATTCCGTATAAGTAAATCCAGAGAGACTGAACAAACTTGGTATGATGATCATTGAAAATAACTATCTGATTAATTTCATAATAATTAAAATATAAATATGGAAAGATAAGAATCTAATGGAATCATATAATTACAAGTTAATTAGCTTGTTTCAGAAATTAATTCCTCACTCAAAATTTATTATTACAATATAATATTACTATATTTACACGTATTTTAATTGAATACAATGTACATCTAGATTTTTTTCAAAAAATGTTAAATATATTGCGCTGTTGCTGTAACAGCAAAAAATTATAACTTTCTTAAGAGCGAACAACTATATAAAATAATAATGTGTTTTACCTAACATATTAAGTTTTAAATTATACACTACCCCCTCCCAAATATTTTTAGTTTTCCACACATTCCTAATCTAAATATAAAAAATAAATAGTTAAGAATTCTTATAGTCTACGTTTATGTGTGAAAAGTAAGCACAGTTTTCTTAAGATCTAAAAATTATTTATTATTTTTGTAATGTTTTATGAATAATTACTTTTCTGTTTAGGAAATAAATTAAAAATTGCATTTATAATACATTTTCTGAAACTAATATCCTGGGAATTCTGATGCTTCTTTAATAAAAGAAAAAAATAAGGATTCATTATATATTCATATTTATGTTCTGTCGATATTTAACAGTTGAATTCTTTGATTGATTGCTTATTAAAGTTACACTAAGAAGGAACACGAGGGTTATTGGTGATGAACCTCATCTCGACAGATAGCCCCGATGCGCAGTGGGTCATAATTGGCATCAGGGCTTGAAACCCATGACTCAACGAAAACATCACCGGTTGCGAATTCGTGACCATAACCACAAGCTATCGATACCACTATTTAATAAATGAAAGAGAAATTTGAAATAATCCATCAAATCAGAAGATTGTGTATCAATTTTCACATAAACATCAGTTCTGTATCAAAATATGGTGGTATCAGTTGTATTATAACCACTTAAATTTAACTTTAGAATGTCATTTTTGTGCTAGAAATCTTGAAATGCACGCGATATTGCTTTGCTCTTAAATTGCTTATTTTATTTTATGTCTCTCTTTTTTGTATGTGTGTGTGTATTTCAACTGTAAATAACAGGTACTTATTTGTCTCTCTGGTAAATTAACAAATAAATTTACAAAACAATCTATATTAATATGAAAGAAAAATGAAATAAGGATTATCTAGTTTATTTTGTAAAGAGATTACGACAAAAACTTTACTTATTTTATTTTCATATAATATATTGCTTATTAATAATCCAAATTAGTACATTATAAGATTTCAATGATAAAAGATGAACATGACATGATTTACTTGTTACTAGGTCGCATTGTTACTACTACATTTTTAGCTCACTAGAGAGGTTAACTGACAATCCAGTGTCGAGCTAGCCACTCGGCCTGGATATAAGCTAGGAATAAATGGAGATGGGCAAAGCGTGATGGGATACCTAGGCAGACTTAAATTAAATCTATTGAATTAGCTTATTTTACTTGCATTGCGTTAAAATTTGAAAACTTAATTTGAAAATTATTTTTATTTTATGAAATTAAACATACAGTAAGAAGCTGCAATATATCTAAGAAAATTTAACACATGTTATCTTCACGCAATAATGCTTCTGAAAACTCTTTACCTTAACAAACTCTGCTGTTGAAATTCCTCCTCTTTTCCTCGTGAGTTCCTTTTTCCCTTCCCTTTTAATAAGTAATATGTAAATTTATACTCGCATATCACAATTTCAGCAATTTTATTTTAAACTTCAATGTTTGTTAAATTTTGAATAAAAATATTAATTTGCATTGCATCGAGCAAATTTAATTTTCTTCAAATGTAAAGTTGTCTAAATGAAAATTATTAGAAGTATATTATATTACATAACTTACTTTGAAGTAATGTATATGTAATAGCAGATTAATTTTGACAGATTTATTTCGTTACTTTGTTAGAAGTTATTTATAAAGTTTCACACATAAATGGCCAAAGATACAAAAGAGATAATACAAATGATTTAAGACTTGTTTGTACGGAATTCAATAACGTTTCGCTTCGTTTACCAAGTAATTATTTAAAAGATTTTGTAATAAAATATTAGGAAAATAAATTTAAGGAATGCGTTAGAGGATACTAATTTAAAATGTTATGAATTACGATGACATTTTATTTAGCATATATGGAGAAGATTTTTGATTATTTAAATTTTCTTCATTCAACCGATTTATGATTATCATTTGATACATTTTAAATTTAACTTAACTTTTTATCCATTAATTGTATAGATTTCTAAGTAAGGACATATTTAAATTATCCAATTAAAATCCAAAAATGGTGGAAAAATGAAATCAATTTTAATAGAGAAGAAAAAGAGAAGCAATAAAATTTAAAATAACTATAATATGTTTTTTTAAATGTTATAGAATAGCATGTTTAATTTTAATTTCATATTTAAATAGGTATATTAGAAACTACGCAGTATCACTCTTTTAACATATCACAACAGAGACTTCATTTACTGTATAAGTGAAATAACTTTTTTCACTGGATAATGCTTTTTTCTTGAGCTTTTAAAAATTATTTAACAAAGTCTTTCTAACTATTTCTTGTTTAATTGATCTAGTAATTATATGGTTAATTATTCTATTTTACTGAAATTGAGAACAAGTGTTATCTGATGAAAAATAAATTTGTCTCACATAATAATCTTAAAGTCAAAATTTTACTTCTGAAGATATACAAAAATGTTTACGACATTGTAGACGACATTGTAGTGGCATTCTAAAGATAAACAACAAAGAACATGGAACCAAATATGAATTAAAATGTCTTGGTAAACTAAATTATATTCACATGTATATTTCGATATTGTTACGGGGAGAAAAATGTAACGTTAACAGATTAAGAAACTGTCAACCATATATCTTTCTTTTTTTTTGTGAATTCAAGATCCATAAAGAGTTCTTTTTACTACTGTAAAGGTCGCTTGAATGAAAATGGAATAGCTGGGCAAGCGCTATCTCTTGAAGAGGCAAAACATTGCTTATACTCCACAAGAAGGCTCTGACTAGTTGAGTAGTAGGCGGTATCGTCGGAATGCATCAGTTGTTTCTGTGGCTGCTTAGAAGAAGGTAATCTCTACCAGTAGGATCCTGAATTTCTCTAAAAGTAGAGAAGGTGTAGTCATAATTGATAGTAGAATTGATTTTAAAATGAGAGTCTTATTGATATTTATCGTCATTTGCAAAATGTGTATGTGACAGAGTGTCTCTCAAGCGTTTCAATGTTCCTGTGGTGTAGTGAATCTCGCAATAAGACTAACCAGTACGGACGACAGGCCTTGACCAAATCAAGCGTACGTCATTATCGCCCAAATACTGCCATGGACAATCTGGAGATGCAGAATGGTGGAATCACTAAGCGCAAGACAATGTTTTTCAGCAAAGTAGCTGTCGCACATTTCCCCATGAAAGTTAAGGCAACTAGCTACTGCGTCACCATATACAAATTGAAAGCAGCAATCAAAAATTTTCAACATTACATACTGTCCAAAGAGATTATCTTGTTGCCTGGGGCCAAAACTTGCGTGTAAAGACTTATTACAGAGATTTCGAGGGGAATTCTTCGAACATAAACCTATAACTCTAACTTCTCTTCCAGTGATTATCATGTCTTTGGTCCTCTCAAGAAAGTCCTGAAATAACGGAAATTCGCGAACGAAAATATGGTCCATGTTCTTAAGACTAATAAGGATATTCTTCACTGCTGAAATTTATCATCTCATAACACTTCTGAATGTCTGTATAAATTTACATTGCAACTAATTATGGCCATTTCATTCCTTATCAATCGTTCTATGTTTCTGTGTACTCAGCACACTGCTACTATTAATTGCTTTTTCAATGTTTCATAGTACCTATTCAAACCAATAGGAGTCTCTTTTTAATTTGTGGGATCCTTACATTACATAAAGATTGTTGCAATTTTCTTGTGCTCGTAATATGCTTTGCGGTTCAATCTGCTTGTAAACTTAAAATGTTGAGATGAAAAAGTTAAGTATTTTAAAGAACATCAAGGAAATATTTTATGTTTTAAAGTATTCTTGTACGTGGAACAAACTAATATGGTTTTAGATGATACTCTCATTACAATTAATTCATTATTTAATGCTTATCCAAAAAGGATTGAGTTATGCACAAATGTTAAATCATTGAGGGCAAGTCATTTGTAAAGATTTATAGCAACAGATAAATTGTGTTCATATTATAATATATTTACACAAATTAAACTGTTATTTTTATTGTATACAAATATTTAAATGATTTCATATATAAATATATTAGCCCTGAAACCTACATAATCTTTACCTATTACTCCTTTATGTTATTGATTTAATGATTCGTTGCATAAGTTTGTAAGGAACCTGTAAGCAATTACAAAACTCTGTAAAAACTGAGATACTAATAATAACGGACGTTACTGAACGAAGCAATATTAACATTTATATTTATTTATTGTTCTTGAAAAATAACTTTGTAAATTAATTCCGGATTCAAATTTATCTTATAACGTCTCTCATGACAAATTCCTTCTCAATATCTTATTACATTGATAATGACTATTTGAAGGAAAAATAAGTCGTCCAAAGTTTCCACGCTGCAAAAATGAAAATATAGCAATTATCACATACAAGTCCTTCTCTCTCTCTCTCTCGAGAAGTATTAAAAATAATCCATCTATGAACTACAAAACTCAAGCTGTTAGTATATTAAATGAAGTGGCAATCATTTTATTATCCGTATTTCATATCTGGTTTATTTAATCAATACTTTTGAATTTTTTCCTTATTTTTTGTAATTAAAAGTAGACATTCACGCTCAATTAATGTTTAGCTAATTTTTTAAAGAAAACTATTGAAATGTCTCTATTAATTTACATTAAAGTTCTTTAATGTCTAATTATCCTTTATTATTCAACAACAAGGCAAATTTGTTGAGCTTTCTGTGCCATTTAGCAAGATATTGATGAAAGTGGGGATGTTAGTGAAATAATACATGCCCCACAGAACAGAAGCTTTGTGTAAGCTAAATGAACTATCATCAGAGAGATCACAATTACCTAGCCACAAATGTGACTGCATACATAATAGCTTATATATTAAGCATCATTCATGTATGGTGCCGCCAGCCAGCTCAATTAATAAGCGATCAACTTAATGAGTTGCGCAATAGTTTGAAGTTATTTAGTAAAGGTAGCTCGAAAAGGTTCCACTTCGAGAATAATATCTCGTCATTACTGAAGTAAAAATGTGAGGTTTATTCAGTGTTCATACCTTTTATTTTACACATGGGATTGGAAGTTAGGTAATGTTTATTCAAAGCTTGAACATCCAGTATAATGCGCTGTCCATTATTATGCATTGGATATAAATATGTGTAACTTAAAAGTATAATTATGTTGTTTATGTTCCTTTGTATGTAATTGAAATTTTTGCTTCGGACACAGAAATCAAGCAAATGTTTCAAGTTCTAAGACCTTTTCGTTTTGAAACATTTTATTTTGGCTTGTATCTAAAGGTAGCAATGGATGAAATTTCTTTTTAAAAACAGGCTCTGAAATATTCTATAGAAAATATATGTTCCACTTGACGTATTATATTTCAACTTTGGACTATTATCTTCTTTCTATTATGAACTATAGAGGAATGTATAGTAAACTATAGAAAGGAAAAAAATGTGCTAAAATAAATTAAATGCATACAATAAAAATTTTTAGGGTATAAAAAAATTTAATAAGTTTTCATAATTGTCATAAGTTTTCATTTTTTTCTTTAATAATATTATCATTATAATATTTAATTAATTATTCTTTAAAACTGATAATTAAGGGTAACAATGCATCTTGTTTTAGTATGAGTAATTCACATAAGTTCTAGCATCAAAAATTGATTTTCATGATACATATAATGAAATTCAAATTCAAGTCTTTGGAAATGTGGAAGAAAAGGGGGAGAAGATGATAACGATAAGAAAGCCATTCTCCCTCAAAACACACAAAAATACACCCAATTTTTTTTTCTATTATTTTCCAGTAACTCCACTGAGTTATTCATAAACACGATAAAAGAACCATGCATTCATTCAAATTTTAATATAAACATATACAAAATTCCCCAAAGCGATTTAATCCCTAGAAATATTTATGTTCATTTAGGCAAATAAAAATGAATTTTTAACTCCGAGAAATTCATCAGTTAGTATATAAAAGGCAAAATTACATTATTTTACATTTTCTCTAACACTTCATAAAAATAGTACATTAAATCCAGAATCACTTGCACACTACATATATAATTATTTGTAAAATTATGAATACATGTTTTAATAACTAATAAAATTGAAAAAAAATATGGAATCCTAATAGCATAAATACCCAATTACTTGAATTTTTTTCAATTTTACATAGAATAGAACAGTTTAATTATATTAGAACTAATTTATTATATTTGTAAGATATTAAGAAATTTAAGAGATGTTAATGCGTTTTACTATGAATTAAATTACTTTAACCCAACTCTTAATAGTGTTGTTTCATTAAATTCTAAATGAAATTTTGATAAAATGCATTAATTGAACTCATATGTAGCGTCAAAAGTCATCATGGACATAAAAGTTATTTTTAAAATAAAAATAAAAATACTAAACTTCCCTTTATCTTAATTTAAAGAACCTGCCTGAATAGTATGCTATAAACGCTTCTATCTACAGAGCAAGTCCAAAGTAAAAAATGCACCCTCAGTAATTCTTTCAACTCTAAGACACAAGACTTACTTTCTTAATTTGACTTTAAGCTAAAAGACTCACTTTATAATCTCCAGGGTGAAACGAAATCGATACAGACTGAAAGTTGTTCACGGCATATGGTCTCGAATATTAAAGATACTCCCTGCTCCTGAGAGTTTTAGCACTCTTATAACGATATTTGCAACTATATAACCAGAAAAGAATCTTTCACTAAAGTGCTAAGGTTGAGAGTAAAACTTTTCCATCTGAAGAATGATATTCTCCGCTTTTACATAAGATTTCCATTTATCACAACTCTTAATTTTCTTTAGAACTATCTTTCTATTTGCAACACATCCAACATTATGATTAAATATGAAGCTTAGATAAAATTTCTGTGTGTGACTTCTAAATTATTCCAATAATCATAAATGGGTTTGGGTAGAAAATTATTTTTTTTCGAAATGAGTTGCTTAAAAGAAAAAAATAACTTTTTTGGTAATTTTGAAAAGCTTCAAACTAACCAGAGCTTAAGGCAGGAGATATCAAATTTTTTATTTTTGTTAATGTGGAGAGTTAAAAAACCTTTTAAGCACACAATCAAATAAGTTTTTTATCATTAATGTTTAATAAGTAACATTTGATGGAAAATTATTTTATGTAATTTCAGTAATTTAGCTCCAATACTTAGGATGTATTTCTAGCTCAATCTTTACATCATTTTATAAGAAGAAACATAATAATTTTTTAAAGAAATTTTTAAGTATCAAAAAAGGAGGTGCACTTTTCAAAACAGATAAGAGTTTGTAAACTGATGGTATAAACTAAAAAGATCGTTTCCTTGTTAACAACATATTTTTTTTTATCTTGAAACAATTCATACAAAGATCAGATCAATCTTGTGAGAGAAGATAAGGAATTTAAACATTTTTTAATGCAAGTATTATACATAGACCCTATCTCTCTTTAACACGCTATTAATATAGCACATGAACCATATAACATAAAAAGAGGAAACATAAATTTAAAACTTGTTCAGTTTTTTGTTGAAATTAAAAAGGAAATTCCATATACGTATCTGTTAGACACAAATTGTAACAGTTTCAATTTCTACGCATTAAGAATTTTTAAAAAGTATATGTACCACTTTCAAAATTACTCAAGTTTTCTCTACTATGAAGAAATTTTAATATCATTTTTGAAATTACGTAATATTATACAAAGAAATTACCTGATTTATGCTTCCCATAAAAAATATCAAAAACTAAATCAAGTTGTCCTTAACCAAAAGGAGGTATCATTTTAAGAAAATAGGGGAAATTTTTAAGTAGTTTACATGATAAAATTTCGATCACCTATCAGTCAGCGAACATTTCAGTTAAGACACTCATGGAATTTCTATATTTATAAATTTACTAGTGATATAGTTACATCGAAGCATTTACTTATATAACAATAGATATATATTGAAAATTTATAAAAGAATAATTTAAGAAGACAAAAAGTCAGAAAGAAATGTAAAAATAAATGAAAATATGGAACCCAGCATATGCATATATATATATTATATCTGTTTGTGTATTACAGTTACAAATGAGAGATTAAATTTTTCGCATAAAAATTTTTCAAAAGATGTAATGATACAGTTAACAATAACTTTATAAAAATTATTTCGGATGAAATATTGTTTTATGTATAATTTCACAATTTGAACCTATTTTAAGTGGTAAGTCCATGTTTAGAAAAAATTGAGTTACTTGTAGCTTTTGTGAGATACAGATATTCTTATATTTTAAATTTATAATCACATAATCAATGCACAGCACGATTTCTTCATAAATTAATCAAGATGTTTTTATTTTGCCAATATTTTTAATAATTTTTATGTAAATGGAATATCATGGATATCTCGAAAAAGGCAAAAATTGACTTATACCACTTTAAAATGACATCTAATTTAATTACTTAAAAATTTGTATTTAAGATGTAATTAAATTTTTATGTAGCTTTATCATGTTGCTCATGATACAAGATACAGATGTCTGAAGAAAAAGAAACTTACTTTAAAAATTAATGAAATCTTCAGAAAACTTCGGAATGCTATAACATCAAACATGTGTCATTTAATTAACTTGTTGAGAATATTTTATACCAATGCCTTTATACCTATTCATAAAAGCTATCAGATATTAAATAAGCATGTATTTAACCAAAGGGAGGCATCACTTCTAGGAAATTGGCCAAAGCTTTTCATCTTTTACTCGATAAAATTTCGATCACTTACAAGTCAGAGAAAGTTTTTTGTTGAGAAGCTCATCGGATTTCTATAATTACAAATTCACTTAAAATCTAATTAACTAGTGATATCATTGCATCGAAACTTATTTATAATTAAATGCACTGCAGTTACCGTAGTGAGAATATTTTTTTGCGTTTCATTTATAAGTAAAACTTAATGACAGTTATTTTTTTAAAACATTCATTCAGGAGAAATATTTTATATGTTATTTTCATAATTTAGTTATTTAAGATCAATACTTATGATATCATTAAATTTTTTCATATAGGTTTATAAAGTTATTTTATAATACAATATAGAGATGTACGAATTTTTTTTTATTGGGAATCAATGAAGTATTCTGAAAATTGTGGGAAGATAAAGCATCAAAAAACATCTCATTTAATTAATTTAGAATCTGATTCGCTTCAGTCGAACACATTTATTTTCAAATATTTCAAGTATTTTGTTCAGAGAAATGTAAAAAGATAAAAAAGAAGAAAAAAAATTAATTTATTCTTGTACAAGGTTAAATATTTAATATTTATTAATACTGTCTATTCGATGTCTGGACTTTAATTCAAATTGAGGTCAAGAAATATCTGCTTTATAATTATGCCGGTTAAAGTAACCACATTGAAAGATTTATAATTCTGAATTAGATTTATAATTTAAATAACTACAATTTACCGTTTCCTTAATGTTTATAATATATTTGATATTAAAAACACTTTGAGCTTCCTTTTTGGACTAATTCAAGGTATAAATCTCAAATTATATTTTTGTCTTAATAAAACATTATTTTCAGTTATTCCGTCAAATGTAATAAGAAGAAATAGTCTTATTTGATACGTTTTTCATTGAAAAATATATGAAAATATCAAATGAATCTTGAAGATTCCTATCAAGTTTTGTCAAAAAAATTAGAAAATCACTGCCTTAACATGAACATATTGGTACTAATGAGATGCATGGAAAATATAGCTAAAATATAACGTTTGGAAACATACCTCAAAACACATCCTTCAGTAAACAAAAAGTAGTTAGTTATTAGCAATTTTCAGTAATACTTAATTCTGAAATTCTTAAAGAGTTTAAGTTTAAGATCCTTATAGCATTATATAAATAGTAATTTGAAATGAAAAGCGTTCTGTAGAAATTTCTCTAAGAGATTACATTTTAACTTAGTTAAAACGTTTATTATTTTCATAGATACGATATTTAAAAAAAAAATTAAAGAAAAATATATATTCATCAAGAAAAATCAGTAATAATATCTATCTTAATTTATAAAATACGCTTCTTTAAACTATGTACATAAAATTGTAGATTAATATTTATTATATGTTAGTGATATTATATCTTTTATATTTGTCAATGTGCTTGAAATTTTCCATTAAAGGTTTCATCCATATACCATCTAGAATATCATTAATTTGTGAAATATTTTTTTTATCCATAACAGAAAAATACGTTATTCTGTACATTTTCCACATCATATAATAAAATAATCATACTGCATCCACTGAGAATTTATTTAAAAAAATCTTATAATTATTTCAGGATTATAACTGTTAAGCTATTAATCCAAGGAATTTTAAGAAAAAAACGTTATTAATTGAAGGTAATAGTTACATGAGGGAATTGAAAGCAGTTAATGATAGAGAGAATATGTTTATCATAATTTTCACTTTGATAAGATACAACGAATTTGTTTCTAACTATTTTTAAAGTGTAATTAATCTTTTATGAACAGTGTATCAAACACAAGAACACGAACAGTTTTCTTACGAAGTTATTCAGCGTTTAACATATTTTAATTAAGAAAAAGAAAATTATTTTTCCTAAAAATAAGCAAATGTTGACACAATATTTCGCTATTTTAAAATTTGAAAAGACGTATTATTTTCTTCATTAAAAAATGATTTTTAAATAAAATGCTATATGTTTACGATTTTTATTCTAAAGAATATTGCAAACTTTAAGAGATTATACTATTTTCACATAGCTATATTTAAATAAGAAATAAATGTTCTTATTAAAGCTTTAACTTTAAATATTTCCCTCTTATTAAATTTTGTACACATATTGGTAAGTGTATAAAAACACACACACACATACGATACCACTTTTTAAACCCTTTACTTTTACTTCTCTTCACTTTTTTAAAATGTATTTATTTCATACTCTTTCACAAAGAATTCAAAAATCACCAAATAAGGGACAACAGTTTTTCTTATTACTGATGAAATTATTCTCTTTTTGTGTAAAATCTCTTATTAACACTTGTTATGGTATATTAGTAATTATATCGAAGAATTTTCCCCACATTGTTAAAACAATTAGCAATATTACATTATAATGTCTAATGAAAAAAATTTATTTAAAGCCTAACAGAATGTTATACTCAAAGATTAGCATCTTCGAATGAAAGTAATGTCTTTGGATTAGAACTGGTCTGAAACGAAATGTCACAATATTTGTAACTTTCAACTCTAATATGCTCTTTGCAATGTTCAGAAAAGTTACCGATTTTGAGGATGACTAATAATGCCAAATCCTGTAACTGATCTCGTGTTTGTCACAAAGAATTTTGTGATTTAAGCTCAAGAATTTTACAGGAATAAATTTACGGTATTGACCAACAATATGAAAATTATGGATCTAAAAATATGATATTCCAATGAAGCAGAACCAATACATCCACATACCACCAAGCTGAAGAATATATTTGATGATATTACTAACTTCGATTGCAAATTATATCTTTAAATTCGATCTTGTCAAAAATTATATGTTTCAATATGTCAAACTTTCAGCTGTAATTTCTCTTAGAGAGAATCGAGGGAATTGACCAATGCAGAGGATTAATAACTTCTGGTCCAATCACTAATCTCTTACTCTAGTTCTAAAGAATTTTGTGATTTTAAATCAAGAATGAAAGCAGAATCTGAATGAAAGGTATTCGCAAACAGTGTGAGGATTATGCATCCGAAAATAGAACATTCTGATGAGGCAGAATACACAATTCCCTATACACTCAAATAATTCTTAAAGGTAATCCATTTGCATCCGCAGATCGAGATCTAGATACTAGATTTTTAATGGGAAATCTGCAGGTGAAATGTAGATCTATAGGAATAACGTTAATTTATGCTTACATACAGTGCTGGAAGCTATAGATCAAGATTTGCGATGTAAGATCATGAATGATCTTGATGTTATATTTCATATTGATCATAAATAATTATATTATTATTTTACGCGTAAATGTATTTTTCGAGCATGTTTAGCATGTATACGTCATGCCTTTCATATTTTTGATTAAAACATGAAATTGGTATTTCTCTATTCAGCGTGTTATGTGACATTTGAGAAATATCCCAAATGTGACGGTATATATGTTTTCTAATTATTTATATTTTCTACTGTTTCATAAATTGAAAAAATTTCAATTAAATTTCAAAAGTATAGTAAGATATTCTCCATTAATACAATGCAATAAAGATAAACTGATATTGAATACAGTTGATATTGATATTGTAGACAGTTCTTCATTTAATATTTAACATACATTGGAAAAGAAAATTGAATGTGTACTACTAGAATGTAATTGACCAATTTAAATATAGCCAGAATAGTCCCAAAATTCTTGCATTTAGTAGAGTAACATAAAATAATAGAAATACATCGAAAATCAGATTTGAATTATAACTCAAATTATTGGTTTCGTTTGTGAATATTTATTTGAAGCAATTAAAAAAAAATTGACCATTGCAATAAAACAAGTTCGATATTTCTTTGAGGATTTACATAATTAAACTGCATACTCATTCCAATAATTCAGACAGGTTGTCCTTTACAAAAGGCTATATGTGAAAAATCTAAAAAAAAATTGTAATAAAGATTTCTAATTTAATGACAAGTTATGAGAAGTTACGGAATTTATACTGCAATATAATACATATATACATATGCTGGGGGAGAATCCATACATAACATACATCACATACACAAACACCCCCCGCACATACATACATACATACATATATATATATATATATATATATATATATATATATATATATATATATATATATATAACAAAAACACGACGCACCAAGAACGAGTTGACCGATTGTATTGAAATTTCTTATGCAAAGACATTTGGACCGAACATTCAATTGATTAAAATTTGGTGTCCAATGAATGAAGAACGGGAAATACAGCTCATCGGAACTGTGCACTCAGCATGTACTTGTAAGAAGCGATTCTCAATCTGATGGTCAAATTTTCTGTTGCATTGCGATTTAGGATACCTTTCAGTCACTGAAAAAAAGCCTCGCCGCTGGATTCGAGCTTATTACGAGCAACTGTCAGAGTTTGAAAGAGGTCGTATCATTGGATTGAAAGAGACAGGTTGGTCAAATTGGAGATTCGCTAGTCATATGAGTGGAAGTGATACGGCGGATAGAAGATGCTGGCAAGAATCCGTGGATAGTGGCAGATTTAAGTGTCATGATGGTAGTGATCCATCATCAAGAGCCACAGCAGATCGGGAGGATAGAGTGATTGTCAGATGAGCTGTCACAGTGACTGATTCATCGTGAACAACCATCAAAAGTGCTATCCGCACTCGACCATGACCATTCACAGATGGGTGATAGAGCAAAATCTATGCATTTACCGACCCCTACTCCACCTTCCACTCACGCTTGCCCATTGTCAAACCAGATTACAGTGGTGCTTGGCTTAATCAGGTTGGAATGATACTGACTGGGGACGTATCGTGTTTAGAGACAAATCCCGCTTCCAACTGCATCCTGACGATCATCGCAGACGTGTCTGGAGACTCCCAGGGCAGAGTGCCGATCCTGATATCCATATTTTACGCCACACAGGCCCTCAACCAGACCCAATGGTCCAGAATGCCATTTCCCTTGATAGCCGGCTCACTTTGGTCATCATTAGAGGCACACTTACAGCACAGAAGTCCATCGACGAAATTCTGAAACATGTTTTGCTACCGTTCCTTTTGCAACATATTGGGGTTTTTTTCAGCAAGATAAAGCCAGACCACATACTGCCCGTATTGTTATGAACTGTCTTACAGCTTCACAAACACTTTCTTAGTCATCCAGATCTCTCTCCAATCGAGCATGTCTGGGATATGATTGGAAGGCGACTGTATCTACCAGGGAATGTTGATGACCTACCCCGACAACTGGAGCAAATTTGGCAAGAAATACCGCAGGAGACCTTTAAGTAGCTTTATCACTCTATGCTATGCCGTGTGGGAGCTTGCAATCAGGGTAGAGGTGGGTCAACACCTTATTGAGCTCGCTTCTTTGTAACTATGTAAATCTGAAATAAATCATTCAATTTTTCTGAATTTTTAATCATTTTCTATTATGTACATAATTTTGCTATCCACCAATTCTTGTCTCCATCGGACCACTCCTTCTTGGCTTATCGTTTTTTTTATGTAGATTATATAAGTAATATATATATATATATATATATATATTGAGTGAGAGAGAGAGAGAGGTGTAAAAACTAAAGTAAACAAAATATTTAATAAAGAAATAAAAGTCATCAGTAAGCCTTTAAGTAAATACGTCACAAATAAATGGATAGTAGCACAATTAGTGTAAAAAAATTTTAAAATAAAGAAAAATCATTAAAAATATAAAAATAAGAAATATAAAATACAGAATAATATATTATACGTTAGAAATAATTCTAGGAAAAACTTTCAATAATAAAAGCTTAATAAATTGAAAGATAGTAAAATAAACCAATAAAAAATGAAAAATTGCAATCTGATAATTAAGAAAAGGAAATTCAAACTGAGAAAATGAGGAATAATGCATATAAAGTAAATTCATGCTGTTACAAGGTTTAGGTCGTGTAATGCGTGGTTATCTCGGAATTGATAACGAAACTATCCCCCTCAGTGTTTACTTCATAGTCTCGGGTAGCCACTTAAATTCATGTGAATGAAGAGAAACGAAAAACAATTTAAAAAAAGAAAATTTAAAGCCATAAATGCAGGAAAAGTATTCTAACAATAAATGAAAACATAAAATATAAAAGATTCAAAATTAAAAGAAAATATGAAAAAAAAAAAAAAAATGAACAATCGTACTTTGAAACTGCTATGTACCATATGCTATACTTATCTATGTAATGGCGTCGTCTTGAGTTACCAAATTCGCGCACATAATCTGTGGGAGATTTGGGAGAATTTTTAACTCCTTGCTTATTCTAAAGTTAGTTTTAAAATAC
This sequence comes from Nephila pilipes, assembly GCA_019974015.1. NCBI lineage: Eukaryota > Metazoa > Arthropoda > Arachnida > Araneae > Nephilidae > Nephila > Nephila pilipes. Next base: position 92,106 of record BMAW01069546.1, read on the forward strand.
TTTACATAATTAAAAAAAGTTATTATTACAAAAACTAAGTAATATATAATACTATTAAAATAACCGAAAAATTGAAACATTTTAAATTTTTTTAAAAAAATAGCATAATAATAACAAAATACAAAAATGTAGAATTTAACACAAAATAAAACGAAGAATTTTTTCATTATTTTCTTATATGATCAAAAAAAAAATAAATTATCCTATTTTATAATTATTGTTATATTTTAAATTGTTTTTAAGGAAATTGATTGGATAATTACGCTGCAGACAAATTTTGTGAAATTTATCTAGATTTTCATAAATATAATTAGAATTATAAACTAATTTTTGTTACGTAAAATTTAATTGAGTATAATATTTCTAAAAATCATCTTTTAAGGTTACTATTCCGGAGAGATACCTTGTGTCCTGAAATATAAAGTTTTCTTTCTTGTAAATATTAACATAAATTTTATTATCAGCCATTTTTAATAAATACCTAATTATTCAATTTCAAGATTGTTATTATCAGCTAGCAGTTATTTTAAATGTGATGAATTACAGATAAGTAAAGCTTATCTTTTGTTTTATGATTATTTTGAAAAATATGTACGATCATCAATAATTTTAAATAAAGCAGAATTATTAGTATCAATATAATTATATTCCTAGAAATAAAAGCATACATTATCAAGACTATTAATAGCAGGTCCCTTTTGTATACATTTTATTTGATTATATTTTTATTGTTAAATGTAATATAATTTTCTTTTAAAACTAAATTAACTAAATTTGTCACATCAAAAATTAATTTATTAATATTAAATTTCTGAAAAATAACCTTAAGAGCATTTTTGAGATTTTCAGTATCTACAGAAATTAAATAAGTCTTCAAAATCATAACTGTAGATGGAAAAATTTCTTTCTTTTCTGAATAATTAAAAACAACAATATTATTTTTAATACCTTTTGTCTTGAACTTATCTTTATGGTATTTTGTTATAATTTTTGTAAAATTTTACCAGCTATTGTGATATGAGTTTTAGAATTATTAATTACTTTAGGAAGTTCATAAGAAGTCTTATGAAATCTGGGTCTTACCAAAATAAAAGAAATTTTTTTAATATTTGTATCAAAACTAATTTTCTAAAACATAGCAATTCTATTATAAATTTCTCTATCACTATTACTTATTATACTAAAAGAATTATTGCTAAATATATGTTTATTAGTCATATAAAAGTAGTTTTTTTGTACATAATAACATAATTACTAGGGATTTTATTTACATAACCTATAAAATATTATATATATATATAGAGAGAGAGAGAGAAAAAAAGAAAGACATTTATGTAATATTATCTCTTAAAGTAAAATTGTATACGTGATTATTTACAAAACTGTATTACTGTACTCTATTTTTAGAAACAACACAAAAAAATCTCAAATGTGGTGAGTGAATAGTTCCTCGAGGAAAAATAGCACAGTACTTGTAACATCTATTGTCTACGTAATATAAAGTTGTATATAATACTTAAGATGCATTATAGAAATGTAAATTTTTATTTACTTGTAAGAAACAATTTTAATGAGATTTATTTTCTACCACATTCTGAAAATAAAGTGTGAAAGTACTATAATTTATATAATCTGTTTTTAAATATATTTATTAAGTTTTTGTAAATTAACCCTCTAAAGTTAAAACAACATTTTAATGATATAAATATTTCTTTTTTTAGTTTTCTGGGAGTAATATAAGTTCTGTCCTCTCTAATCGTAGTCCTTATATAAAATTGAAATATATCAATTATTTGCATATCCAAATTATTTACTAAGGTAGGCATGGATTTTAAAATGTAAAACCTGTCTTAGAGTAATATGAGTATTTTAAGAAAGTAACATAGTATAAATGAGTCATGCTTTATTTTCTTAAAATTCAATTAAATCCTTATTGCAAACATGTTTACCAATTAAGAGATACAATAATAAAGTATTAGTTATACAAGCCCTGCATTTGAATTCAATCAATTTTGAAATAGAAGTAGTGGAAACCTCATTTTAATGTTACAAACATTTATTTATTTATTTTTTTTTTTCATATGCGTGATGTACAAATATTAAAAGAACTTTTCTACGATGTATTTATTATTTGCTTTTGGCGTATTGTATTTTTATTACAAAAGATTTAATTAGGAGCTTGAGAACATTACAAATAAAAAAAACCTATACATATAGAAATAATAACGAAAACTAAGAATGCAATTAAGAGTAGTAAACTTTTATTGTTATGGGAGTCATCGGGAAAATTAAGAACGATAAGGTTTAATCATTTTTTTCGCTATTTTAGAATATTTTTATCTTAAGTTGATTATAATTCGTCTTTTTATTTACTTTGCCAAATTTTACATGAATTAAGCACTTCCCTGTTGGTTAAAGGCACATATCCTGACTGTCGATGACATTTACATTTATTTATTCACTATCCATTTTCGTGATGGGCAAATATTGTAAAGTTGAAGTCGAACTTCATTGCTTTCAGTCACGGAATAGAAAAATAAGAAAATAAATTATCGGCCACTAGATAAAGTAATTAGAAATGCCAAAGTTCAACAGCAAAAAACCGAGTTTCAAATCTTGCAGTTAATCAATCGGGTTGCAAATTATAAACTTCTACTTTTTTATTCAAAAAAGAATGATTAATGGGATAGTTGTAAAGCTGAAAAGTTAAATTCCGGATTTACGGAAGTAAATATGGCATCATTAAGGAGTCAGAAGTAACTAATCAGTATCAATTCAAAGAAATGCGAGAATGTCAATTTCAAAGTTACTCAAAAAGGGATGTAATTTTGGTTTTTTAAGCCCTGAATGCAAGAAAAGACTCAGTGATTACTAATGTAATGAATTCTAAACTGTAATGAGTTTGATTCATCCATTTCTTTTCATTCTTTTCTTTTATCTCGGTAGTACTATTTCGGGTTAATCAATTCATTTTCAGAGTATTGAAATTTTAAATGATTCAAAATGAAAAATTATTTACGAAGTTACGAATTACTTAAATTCTTTTCAATTGAACTCAGTTTTATAAATATATGTTCGGAGCAATATATGACGATTGTCAATACTCTAAGAAGATAAAGCTCGGTTTTACACAAAAAAGAGAAGCATTTCTTTAAAACGTTTGTGTTAAACAGAATTAATTATTTTTTCATAACTTAAATCATCGAAAATAATAACATTATGAATATTAATACAGTTAAGTCAATAGTTGGAAAATTTATTAATATAGGATTAATTCATATTTAAGTACATAACTTCTTTGCGATTCAATTAAGTATAATATACGTATCAACAATTCATTAGAGAAACACAAGTATTCGGAAGCGAGGTAGTAAAAAAGGTAACAGGTGTATAAGCTAAACTACCTGTACATTGCAAAAGATTTATGAAGACAATTTCTGCTTAGTCACATGAGTAGCGATCAAATAACTGTTATGTGAGAGTCATTAGTTATCCTGCCTGAGAAGATACTATCTCTGCTTGACCTAAGAGCAACGTAATTGCAATAGGAGCTTAACTGGCAAGTACGAATCGTCAATAACACGGTAAATGAAAGATGGTTCATTATTACAGTCATATTTCATAGGTATAATACTAAAAGGAAATCGTATTGAATTATGCATAATCTTGGAAGAAAACGTGTAGCACTTGTTACTTCGTGTCATTGAAAATGAAGAAATACTCAAAGCACATGACTATCTTTCCACTCATTTGTTATCTTGAGTTCCTAGATTGAATAATTACTATAATATATATAGACAACATAATCTTATTCTTCATCCATTTCAAAGCATTTTAAAGCAAATAGCAAGAAAAATTATTTCTTTTTATATAAAAAATGAGATTAAATATAGAAAAGGAAATATTTGTCTCAGGTTTGGATTTAGTTAATTTACTCACTTTAGCTTCAAAATTTTCTAAATTTAAATAAAAAAATCCTTAACCAGAAAATAGAAAAATGTCTAAAACTAAATTTTGTAATAACGATTTATAACAGTGTAATAAAAGGAAGGAAAATAAAAGTCTTGAAAAGTAATTTTTTTAAAGTACTATAATAATTTTAGCCCAATTCAAACACAAATCACAGATCAAACTGTTTTTTTTAAATAAAAGAATAATTTTAATAAAATTTTAAGGCACATTTCAAATATAAATAAGAAATATACATATTATTAATTTCTCCCCAGTTACAAGTAAGGAATTCGTAAGTATTTTTAAGAATCAAGCAAGCCTAATATATAAGCATTTATATAGCTATAAATATAAAATAGACATAATTTTAAAATGTATATAAAATCATATTAATAACAAACTATATTTAACAAAAAATTGAAACAAAACTATTAGAAATATTAACCTGCAAATATTGCAGAATTAATTGAATCATTTAGTAAAAGAACAAAAAATCACAAACACTAATCAAGTTAAAAATATTATCAAAATTTAAAACTTACAAAGTATTATAATATAAAAAAGCCGTAACCTTACTTAATAAAATTTTAAAGAAATTCAAGAATACATATTATCAAAAATGATAAATTTAATTCAAAAAAATCAAACCAATAATTTAAAAATTTGCATTCCAGATATAGAATCAACTACCAATAAATATAAAGCAAATCTCAAGAAAAAAAGACTAAGAAAAATTAAGAAATGGAGATAAAATAATTTGAATGCTGTCTCAGACTTTGGACTGAGAATAGCGAGTTTAAGTTAGCTTTACGGATCCAACCATCACCAAATCAGGAATTACAATATCATTAATAGTATAGACCAAGAATAAACAAAACTCTCAATAATAATTCAACAAAAGAAAAAAAAAGATTTAAATCTTAGTTAATAAATATAATCCATTAAAAATGATCTTACTTATGAACACATACCTAAAACAATTATAAATCTTTTACCTCCGGCTAGAAATGTGTTGGTTTAATACCTACCAATATTGCGCGATAATGCTTTCTTTTTCACAGTTAAACATTATTGATTCTTTGATTTCACTATACTTAAAAAATTTACTTATGTTACATATTTAAAATTTATTTAAAAAATTTACAAATGAATAATATTACACAAATACTTATAATTTATATAGTAAAACGTACTAAAAATAGTAGATATAAAGGACATTTAAAAATGTGTGTTGCCATCTGCTGGCAAAATTTAAAATAAGAAATCTCTTGTTAAATATTAACAAAACCCAATAATATATATATATATATATATATATATATATATATATATATACCCAACTATTAATCGCTGGTCCAATTTGTAAAATTTTATGATGTATTATAATCATTAGTGACTGTTTTAATTTAATCGCGTCATCATGAAATTTTAGAGTAATAAATTTCTGATGATACTAAATTTGATTAATTTGCAATTCTGTTTTTCTGCATAGTGCTGTATTTCTATATAAATTTCTATTTCCCTAAAAATTTTCTCTGAATAAGCATAATTATCTTCTATATATTAATTAAATCATAAAAATATTTCCAAATAATAGCAAAAATTATTTGGAACTTTATCGACATAACAATCAATAAAGTACTTTTGTAAATCTGAATTTTTTTATTATCATGTAGTTTAATCCAATCTTCAGGCTTAATATTTATATCATTATTATCTACATAAATGCAGCATTTATATTCATTAAATGACTAAATACGTGTCAAACTAAATTTACTATCAAGATGATTAGTAAAATTATTGATCCCATAAAGAATCCTTCTTAGAGTGAAACAGCTACTATTTGATATCATAATCCTAAAACCTGTATACATATTCAGGAAACCGGGTGGTTATAATTAAAGTTACGCTAATCAGAGGCCTGTAGAACCTATTCTCCTTATCGGATTTTGATGAAACTTGGAATATATGCTATAGGGACCATGATGAAAAGATTTCTGCAATTAAAAAAAATTAGTACAAATATAGACCACCAGGTAGATTTTATCGAATATTCCTTGTGAAAATCCGTAAAACCTCTATATAAACTTGTAGTCATATCCAGAGACTCATTTAACGTGCGTTTGTCATCGTTAATCATGCCCTTACAAAAAAAAAAAAAAAAAAAAAAAAAAAGATCGAACTTTACTGGTAAAACTGTTTTATTAGAACGGCAGCAACCACTTAGCTGTTCTGCATGAATACCGTTTTTTAAAGGATCTGCAAAAAGTCCCCATATCGCGGATCATGAAATATCAATAAAGGCAAAGCTCACTTTTACAACTATCTATAATACGATTTTAAAAAGAGCTTTAATGCAAGGTAAAGAAACATTTCGTTCATAGATATGTACTAAAGTATTTTGTACCCTAAGTTTCAGAAATAATTTTTAATAGGATTAATTTTTATGATATTTTTAAGAAGCATATGTAATTTTTTTAGAAAAGGAAAATAAGATAGAGGTTTGAGGAAGATGATCATGAAATTTGAAGAGACTGGAAATTTGGGTATGCGGCCCGGAAGAGGACGGAAACCGATTGGGACTGAAACTGTCGAAGAAGTCGCTACTGTTGTGGTTGAAAGAGCCTCCAATTTTCTCTATTCTTCAGCAAATGGTTGATCAGTGTCATTCGAGTTAGAGATTCCGTGGTTGACAGTAAGAAAAATCCTGCGATGCGTTGTAAAATGGTATCCGTATAAGATCCAAGTGATGCAAACGCTGAAACTTCAAGATCACAAAACACGCCTTGAATTTGCTTGGCGATTTTTGGCGAGAATGGAAGTTGATGACGCGTGGCCTTGGAAAATTCTATAGTTAGGTGAGGCACTCTTTTATTTAGATGGAGCTGTGAATAGTCAAAATTGCCGCATATGGGGTACTTCACCTCCTAATGTCCTGCATCAACAACCACTGCATTCTGTTTACATGACTACTTGGTGTGGAATTACTGCTGAGTTTATCCTCGGACCTTTTTTCTTTGAAACTCTCTCTTCACAAGGTCCTAAAAGATGCCCTGTCATGAGTGCACGGTACAATGAACTCCTTCAACAGCAGGTCATTCCTGCTTTACAGGAACGACAATGTTTGCAAACCACTATTTTTATGCAAGATGGAGCAACACATCACATTGGGCGCCAAGTCAAAAGACTTCTTAGTGCTAACTTTGGCGATAATCATGAAATATCCAGATATTTTCCGGATGAATGGCCTTCTCATTCACCCGGCTTAAATCCCTGTGATTTCAGGTTGTGAGAATTTCTAAGTGACCGTGTTTATAGTGGAGGAATTAGAATTCTACCTGATTTGAAAGCTAGCATTATACTCCATGTGGCTGAATTCCCTCGTAAGTTGCTTCTTGCTACCATTGAAAACGTTATAATGCGCTTTCAACACGTTATTGATGTCAATGGAGCACATATTGAGCATATTCTGTAGTAGAATAATTCTTTGGGCACCACACTTCCTCCTAGTGGTCAAAATTTGAATTATATTTTTTATTTCAGAAACCTTTTTCGCATGGTCCATATAGCATATATTCCAAGTTTCATCAAACTCCGATAAATAGAACGGGTTCTACAGGCCTCTGAATAGAGTAACTTTAATTATAACCACCGGTACTCATAATTCTCTAGACTCAATCCTTTACTCTGCATATATCTACAATAATGACATATTTGTGTGAACTTTTTTAATGAAATCCTTATATTTCGCACACGTATATTTTATATCATTATTCATATGTTTTATTTTATCGAAATTATACTAAATACTTATTTTTTGTAAGATTTATAAGTTTTTTTTTAATTTAATATTTTATACGGAAAAAATTACTTATGCTTTTTAAAAAGTATCATAAAATTTAATCCTATTAAAAATTATTTCTAAAACGTTGGGTGCAAAATACTTTAGTACATATCTATGAACGAAATATTTCTTTACCTTGCATTAAAGCTCTTATTAAAATCGTGTTATAAATAGTTGTAAACGTGAGCTTAGCCTTTATTACTACTATTAAATTTATTATTAAATCCATTTAGTGCTACCTAATAAGCCTTAGCGATAATTCAGTATAAGCTCTTAGTAAGAAATATTGAACATATATTATTTCATTTTAAATGCTAAGAGTATTTCAGACTATCTTCGCAGGAAACAAATTACTCTCCTTTTCAAGTTAAATGTAACCCCGGCAACCAAGTTGCCATGTTCGCGTATTTGTGGCCACCGGTTTTCGTAGTCGTAAGTTTGGGCTCTGGTGCCTCTAAGAACCCGCCATGTATCAGGGACTGATTCACGTTAAATCTATCGAGCCTCAAAGTACTCCTGTTGGAGTAGTGTAGACGTTAGGAGAGAAAGGTGCCGGCACAGGCGCTATTCTCATCACTTGACTGAAGTTCTAAACTACGTGGTTCGTCGTCAATAGCCCTCGTTCTGCTTCCAGTGCGACGTTAACAAAACCAATCAATCAATCTTTCAAATATAATAGGAAATTTAGCAATGAATGTGCTCCCTTTTTTGAACCTCCATCACAAAAATTTACTGAATTTTAGCTAATTTGAAACTTAGAATATGTGTCAGTAGTAAGTAAATCAAATAATGTATTTAAACCACTATAAATAATAATAATTAAAAAAGAAATTTCAGAACTTCCTTGAAAATTCACACTAAACACTGATTTAAGACGACAATATTAATATACCGAAATAATGGACTTGCAGTTTCAAACGAAGTCGATACACTTTTGCCATATATTTTATGAAAATAAATAATCGTAAAAAAAAGAGAAATATATTTTAAGAGGACAATTTACACGAGTTATTCAGGAATCCCCGAAAGTCACACGGGATGTTTCATTTGGGGCATATTCTCACTATTTCCATAAAATATCCCTTCAGCGCCATACAGAATTATCTGTTTTATTTTATATTTCAAAGTTAGAAGAAAAAGGAATAGAACAATTCTCTTAAATTGGAAGGGTACTTTGGATGTGATGTGATTGTAAGACAATAGAGAGAGTTTGAGTACTTTGAATTTATAAGCCAAAACAACATTATTAATAGAGTAGACGGTAAATCAAATTTACGAAGGTATCAATCTGAAAGTAATTTAAAAAAATATCTATATGCTTAACTACATGGAAGTGAAGTTTTATAATTATACCAACATTTTAGATAAAATAAAATAATAGTAGGGTTTTTTTTTCTTTATTGAAATGTAGGGTATGCAATTTTTTCAAATAACATAAAAATACAAGAAGTTAGCTTAATACTGGTACATAATATTTTTTATGATTCAGTTTACCACACAAAAATCTCCATATTTAAGAGGTTACTTGTATATTATTATGTTAATAAATATTTTACACATAATATTCATAAGGAAAATCGTAAAAAGCTTAATCGAGTCAATATTCGTTCTGATATGTTGCGTTGTTACCCTTTAAATCTTTGTAATCATAGGAAATAGATGATATTATTATAAAAAAGCTTAACGGATTTAATTTAATGTTTAAGAATAGAAATTTTATAATTTATTAGGTACCGCAGAATGTACATAAAGAAATAAAAAATTTAAAACAGTTTATTCCCAAATCATCTTAATGACAAAAAGAATAAAACTTTCTGCTAGATTACTTATGAAACATCACACAGCAAAACCACAAGCTATATTATTTTACTCTTTAATAATTTCTCGAACAAGATATCGTCTAAGATATTCTAATGCAGGTTTTCCTTATTTTTAGTTTGTTGCTTTTTTATTCTAAGCATTGTAAGAGAAAAATATAAATATAAAGGAAGCTTAATTTCATTTTAGATGGGCATCGATCGTAAATGTGTTTGATCATAAAATAATAAATTTTATGTAATGGTTTTATGAATCTATTGAAAAGCCTGCAGTTTTAACCGCACCTTTCTATTGGTCAAGGAATATCTCAATAAAAATTTAATGATGCACATAGATACACAAGGTATTAATTTATATTTTATTAAAAACTATAAGCCACTTACTTTACTATAGGAATCAATTTTTCAACCGGATAGGCCCTGCGTTGTTTACGTCTTTTGCAGCCATATAAAAGTTCTGAAAACGTTTTCATGTTATTTTGTCTTAGGAAATGTTTTTATAAAACTTGCATGTAAAGAAATAAGTGTTAGATCATTTAATATGAGTAAAAAAATATCAGAATGCTTCAGAACTGCAATCGCAAAATATTATTTAAGTACCAAGAAATTATTTAAATAAAACAAGAAAGTCTTAGACATTTGGCACAGTCAGCTTAAGTTTTAAATTTTTAAGATATTTATTATTGTATTTCAAATTTTTTGAACAGATGTCTATTAAATTTTTCATCTTTTCCTCAATCGAAACCTTAGCTTTTATATGATTTACAATATTTCTCAGAACTTTAAACGATTTTAATGAAAATCCTATGAATGAAGTGATTTTTAGCAGATTTAAATTCATATAATTATATGTATATCTTTAAAATAATTTGACTTTTTTTCTTCAAAACTTTGTAATACGATATATATTAAAATTTAATATTTGAGCATATTTATCTTGCTTTTATTCTGTAGTGCATATATATATATATATATATATATATATATATTATAAACATGTTCATGAGATAAATTTTTTATTAATATGAAAGAAGTCAGTGTAATTATTTTATAATCTTCCATGACTTTTCTTATAATATTAGCATTTAAGCATTTTTAAATGAAAATGAGGTAATTATTTACGAGGGTTGTGTTAAGATATTAATATATGTGGGTGACTCAAAAACTACCCGAGTTAAGAATGAAAAAAATAGGAATAGGATAACTCACTGTGCAGTAATGTCCTGTGATCATTTTCCCGTGTTCTAAGAAGTCCGTAAGTATGACACCCTTCATATCCCAAAAGACCGTCACCGTAACTTTCCCGATCAATGAGACCGTCTTTCTCTTTTATGGAGCAAATTCACCGGAAGCAATCCATTGTTTAGATCAGGGATCCCACCTTTTTTGAAACTTAGATGAAATTCTAGAATATCGGTGTGGCTGTAGGCAAATTTATTTTTTCAAGGTAAATTTATAAGTTGACATAGTGAATAATACGCATAATATGCAAAAACATCGTTCTCCGAAAAATGATTTTTATATGTAAAAAATATTAATTGTATATTGGGTAAAATAAAATTACTAAATAATACAGGCAAAATCTTACAAATTCTTTGATTTACAATTCGTTGTTATAAAAATAATTTATAAAAAATGTAATTATTAAAGTCAGTGGGATCGTTAACATTGCTATTCAAATGCTACTGCTTCATAATTAGAAGAATATGATAATATTCTTGCTCATAAGCAATCATCCAAGTTATTCATCTGTAAATCTAGATCTGCTCTTTGATTTTATGGCATTCGTTGTTGAAAGAAATGATTTTCGCATGTATGTGGAACCAAAAATTAATTTTGTGTAGCATGATGCTTTTTTCAAGAATGGAAAATTCCTTCTGTCCACTATATTCCAAAAGTTCTCATTTGATATATTGGATTTTAGAACAATGTCATTTTTAAAATTCAAAATTTCTAGCTCCAGTTTTTCTATTCTGATATGAATAAGTTCTGCAAAATATACAACTATTTCGATTGCATTTACTTAGAAAAGCAGAATTGGGTGAAAAATTTGATTATTAGTTCATTAATATTAAATTGTTGAAATCATTTTTCAAACTAGTCTTGAAGTAATTGAAAGTTGATAACAAATAAGGAAATAAATTGATTTCATCTTTACCTATAATGCTTTTGAGAAAATGCACAAGTTACTTCATCTACAGAAAACCAAAGCTTTTAGTGACTCAACATATCTTATGCTTACAGCCCTTTGCTTATCTTTTCTTTGTAATTTTAAGTTTAAATAATTTAATTTCTCAATAAGGTCAATGAGAATGCCTAAATCCACCAAAAAGTGAAAATCTGATAGTTCAGCAAAATTTTTATTTTTAGTATTGAGAAAAAATATTATTTCATTCAATAGAATACAATGGAAACAACGAATTAAAGCAATGCCATTTGTTTTCAAACTCAGTAACTTTTTGTGGAATCCTTGTAACATATATACATATTAAAGTTTAAAAATAAAGTTAACTGCTTATACTTGGGAAAAGAGATAAGTGAAACTAAAATGTAGATTCATACAACACATTTTTTTTATTCACTTTGAAAAAATTATTTAACCCCATCATGAAACAATCAATTTCGCTTGTACTACAAATAATGTTAACAATTATTAATTATTTACTTAAAAACAAGATAGACGTCTCCTGTAACTTGGATAAAATGCTCTTAATACCGCATTGCTTAACATTCTGTATCATGTCTTAATAATTGTATGTATATATATATATATATATATATATATATTCGGTGTTGGACGTTTTTTCCGAAACATCGGGGGATGTTATTCTACCCCGTGAAGGGGAAGAGAGTATATATATATATATATATATATATATATAATAGCTAAATAAATCTCAATTTAAGAATCAAATTTCTGACGTGATATATATAATATTAATTTATGATTTCAAAATACTTTACCTAAAATTCAAACTAATGAAACTTGGTAATTAAATTAATTATTAATTTAAGCAAAACAAATATGAGTGTTATAAAAGTCAAACTATTAAAAACTGAATTCCAGATAAGAAATAATGATTTTTTCGTCATATATAATAAATAAGTTATAAATAACTGTTTCGTAATATCAAAGTATAACCTAAGTCACATTTCTTTTTATCACTTTGTTCATTTGTTTATGAAAGGATTCCACACATTAGTTGAGAATAGAATTTCAAATAATTTCAGAATAATTTTGTAAATATCTGTAATAAACAATTTTAAAGATAAGATATTTATGTTCTTGGATAAGAAGTTTTAAAAACTTAAAGTTTGATTAAAAGTATTAGGCAAAATATTGAAACATATACAATGGAGAAGTACTCTGTTTCACAAAGCTTAGTGTTATTTTAAAGAAGGCTTTTCAGTAATTTATTTCACAATACGTCATATCATTTTATTATCAGAAAGCTAACACTTTTGATGAATTCTATGTAGTACATCATAAAGGTAAGTTATTACACTCATAAGATGTAAAAGAAGAAATATTATCAGTTACGTTAAAGGGACCCAAGTAAAGATATGTAAAAACTTAAGTATGTATATTTTTTTATTACTGACGTCGCAACTAGCTTGACAGTCATAAGTTAGTACTATAATTTTCATTATTCTACATTTAATTAAAACAACTTCAAGTAATACTTGGATATAACTTTTATAAAATGTGAAACAAAACTTTAATGCTGTTATTTAATTAGATATTATAGAAATGAATTTTTCTTTCAGTTTACAGTCTTCTAACTCCATCACACTTATATTCTGAAAGACCACTTGAAGTATCTATTTGTGCAGAACTAAATAAAGGTAATATTAATTTATATAATTCATTTTTTTTTATTTTATATCAAAATTTTGATGTTCTTGTATCTTTTATAATGGTAAGTAAAATCAAAGTTTCTAGTGTTTAATTTGTAATTAAAGCTTTTTATCTGCTTATCTTATTCATCACTACATTTCTTACTTCTTTACACATTTAGAATACAAAAACCCATACAAATAAAATATAAAGTGAGTATAATTTACTCGAATTATAATTTAATTTCTATGATAGTAATACACATTTACGATTTCATTAGATTATGAAAAAAACTTTTATTACAAACAACTTTGATATATCTGAAGTAAAATTACTTTACTTGATGTATTAATCAGTAAATAAAAAAAAATATATTGTAACTGAATAGATTATAATATTCGTTACAAGCAATATTATTAGAATGCAAAGAAATAATTCAACACATACAAAAGATGATAAATAAATTTCTCAAATAACCTACAGTTATTGTTTTTACTTATCATCAACACTTTAATGCCCTTTTTCAAGAAGAAAATATAAACGGCAACCACTTTTTAAATACATAATTGCGTATTATAACTGATAAATCAATAATGCTGTTTTAAAATATTTATAGACAGCTTTTTCACATACACGCATATTAGTTTTAAACAAATACATAAATCCTAATTGGTTAGTACTTGATTACTTTTTCTGATACTGGTAACAAAAGATATATATATATATTCGTGGCAAAAGCTTAGGTAATTCTGTAAGTGATATCTCATCTATTTTTAATAAGAGTCTTAAATATCTTTGACATAAATGTGTCTTTACATAATAGGAAACTAATTAGTAGATTAAATATATTTCATCTAATAGCATTAGAGGAAATAAGCGTCTAATAATAGTTAAGATAATGGCATTTAAAAGTGTTCTTCAACTTTTTAGTCAAAAGAAATATCATAAAGATTTTAAGAAAAAATTATTCACTATAATGATACATTTTTAAGGACTTAAGGAGCATCAAACTGTATTTATGTCACAAATAATAAAAAGTGAGTGTGTTTCAGATATCTCTATTCATTTATATCTTAAATTGTATAAGATTTATTGTATTAGATTTATGTATGGTTATTTAGAATAAAGGTAATGAAGTAACTAATTAATGCACTTACTTAATATAATTGATATATATAGAATTACTATAAATGATTCTTACCTTATTGTAGAAATACAAATTATCTGTAATACCAATATTGATTACTGTTGCATTATTTATAAAACTATGAAATATATCAATAACAATTAATTTGCTTAAAATACATACTTGGTAAATGTATGATTGTTATTTTCCTTTTGTTTTAGGTAATGCAAAGCTTATAAAATAAATTTTCCTGAATATTTTTCAGAGGCATTGCTTTTAACTCAACGTGATTTTCAACAGACTTGAAATGCGACCTTTTTATTAAATAATATTTTATAAACATATTACCAAGGCTACGTAGTCAATGTAACTTGAATGTATTAATCGTCTCAAATGATATAATTCCTTCTAATTTTTAGTCGCCTTATAATGAATAAAAAATGCTGGTATCTATATAAGATATAATCTGTTTATTAAGAAAGTGGACCAGATATAATTAAAGTCTATTAAAATGTTACTAAATATTTTTCAATTCTTCTAAAAATATTCAAAACAATTTAGATCAAGGTTTGGCTTAAAGTAAAATAAAAATTATTAAAATAATAATTCATTTGTCAAAATTTTATTTTAAATGAAATAATGTAGATATTAAACTCTAATAATTTATGAATTATGAAAAAGTCATCATGATTATCAATACTTATTAATGTTTCGTAATTATGTGATGAAGTGAACATATTTATAAAAGCTCTATATACATTAGTTCACCATACAAAGGCTTTTATACCCTTTTGATTAAAATTGCAACTCATTAGTTTTCACTTATTTGACTACAAATAAAACAATAAATTTTATAAACAACTTTGAAAAGTGAATTGAATAAAATTCCCTTTTATTGTATAACTTGTTTCACTATTAAAAATAAATGTAACATTTTCCTTCTTTTTTCAGATATTTGTATTTAAGAATTACGTTCATGCATGATTTCTCTAAAACAGCTCTTACAATTTGAGTTTCCTTCGAAACATTTTAGGATGAAAAATGCTTAGTAATGTCTTTTCCTACAGGGATGAAAATCAGTTTCTCATGCATATGATTAAGGAACATTAAATTGATAAATAGTTAAGATCAAATGAAATAACGCAAAAAATTATGGTTGATAGCTCTAATCCTTTCTGGCTTAAGAAACTCAATTTTCATAGGCTTTGCAAAAATCCTTTTGTCGAATAAATAATTTATGTTAAAATTTCAAAATATTAGATATGATAAGGGTAAACAATAAATGGTAGACTGAAAAAATAAAATATAGCCTCGAAATCTGATGTATGCTTTTACTTTTAACGAAATATGAAATCAAGGTTCTGTGTTACCTATGTTGTTAATTTTCGTCCTTCACAATTAAGGAACTATTAAATTTGATTTCAAAAACTATAAATAGATTTCAGATTTAAGGCATGTAGTACTTATTAATTGAATTACTCTCTTATAGAAGATGTAATCATTTGGTTAGTTAAAAAAATGATTGCATTTTAAAAATTATCCCCTTCTAACACTTATTAATTTTTCGTAATTCAGGATGGTAATTCATTATTTCCTTTGTCAAAATTGTATACCCTTTTGAATTCTTAACGAACTGATTTTCAGTATCAAATTGAAAGGAAAGGAGAATGAATTTCAGAATAATTAAAGAGCATTTGAAACATTTACGGTATCTATTAATTTTAAACTTATAAATATATTTCTTAATTAAATTCATAATTTTATTTAAAATTACGTTTGTAACTGTATATAGTTGATCTAGAAGTGATGAATTTATATTATAGAAAGCCAAAACAAATTTATAGGCATTTGTATAGTTTTTAGTATATTTCAAACAATTTAATATGAAACAAAGGATACCCTTATAGAAAAAATGGAATAAAATAGTTAAGTTATATAACAGAAACAGTCATTTTTATTCTTCATAAGAAATTTAGTAAGTTTAAGTGATTCAAGCAATTAATCTTAAAAGAACAAGGAGTAGGAAATGTTCCTAATAAATCATATTCATAATTAAAAATTCTGCCCTATTCTTTGTATTTTTAATTATTTCTATAATTATTGAAATGCGAATTGATATCTGTAAGAGCTCATTTGGTTCTAGCACTTTGTAAAGTGTCATTTGCTTAAGAAATAGGCCGTAACATTTATTAATCTAAAACACAAACATATGTATAGATTAAAGCTGAAAATATGAATAATATTTTATATATGTCATGAATTAGTATAATATCGTATGAAATAATTTTCACTCAAATTTTGCGCTAAAAGATTCAAAATAATATATTAAAAATTCCATGTATTCGATTATTTAAAAAATATTGGAAATCTCGAAAATTTATATTGTTTTAATAACTTAATTATTTATCAGGAGCAACTTAGTTTTACAATTTATGAATTCGGATACTCTTGAAGAAAAGAAAAAAAAATGTGTCGAGAACAACTAAGAAGTTACGGTAAGTTAGACAAATTCTTGAGGAAATAGTAAAATTAACCAACCCCAGTAACTTTAGTGTGACATTGCAGGTAAGATTATAGATATAATTATTGTATAAAACGAGATACATTAATGAAACATCCGAGAGGAATATAGATAAAAACAAACGTATGCATTTGGAATGTGCCTAAGGTTATAGCTGTTTTACACATTCTTTCCTTTAAATGCAATGGGTTCCATTAAAGAAAGGTATTAGTGGGAATTCTCTAGAAATGGGCCCATTTGGGAAAGGAAAATCTCAGCAGATTTAGAAGTATTTACAAAGGATTCTGAATGATGAATTAATCAACCCTTTTAATCACAGGGAGTGTTATAAATAGATTAACCAGAGAAAACTAATCACAAGGAAAAAATTAACGCTGATTAAATTCAGAAAAGCTATGAATCTGTACAGAAATGTACGTCAGTTCTTTTCGAGTTATCGCTCTCTCTGGGAAGGTAGATCTCATCTTCTCTCAGTTGTCCCTAGATCTTTCCTGCAGAATTGACATTGGACCACCGCCAGTAACTTTAGTGTGACATTAATCCAATCAGTCCAATCCAGTCACGATTAGAGCATTTCCTAACACAAATCCATCGAACTTTTGCATTAGACTTACAATTATAATCTGGTACCACGCAAAGTCATTCTAAGTTAATATATTTGTGATTAGTTTTCTTTTTTCTCGTCCATATTATTAATTGAAAAGAATTACTTTAATATGATATGTTTATATTATTTTTTTAAATAAAAGTAGATTATCGCTCATCTACTTTTATTTAAAAAAATAATATTACTGTAATTCGTAGGATTTACTTCCTCAGAAAATTTACTGTTATTTCATAAAACCTACTCCGCAAGTAAAAAAAAAATGCTCTGTAAATTAAATGTAGTAAATGCAAAATTTACTCGATAACTAGGATGTAAAGTGATATTAGCTCAGTTTAATGTTAAATTACTTATGTAGTTAGTACAAAATTGATGCTAATTTGTAAAATTTCAGAACTATATGTATGGAGTAAATTTAGGAAACATTATTGTTTTCCTATAGTCAAAATATTTTTTTAAATTTCATAATAAGATGAGAACAGGAGAGAGATCACAAAAAATTTTGTAGTTTCTTAAGGTTTTGAAAGAAATATATTAAATAACTTCCTTAAATCTATGAACTAATGATTGTCCTTTAATATATAAACATATCTACTTGGTTTTCAATCAGTTATCGCCTTTGTAGAAAAAGGAATCTTCAGGAAACAGCCAAGTCGTCCAACTTAATGAATGAGAAAAAAATAGAAACATTTATAGGACGTTGTATAGAAAATCTTTATCAATAGGTTTTCTTAACACTTTTTTAAATACTGGAATACTTTTGACTCAATAATCCATAAAAAAAATTCCTATTCTCTTTCCATAAATCTTGCATTGATTCGACCAATGTTCAAGAAGGGCTAAATTCATTATTTATAAAACCAAGATCGGAAATAACTGAACACTAACTATGACTATTAACTAGTACTACATTTTAGTATTTACACTACTGACCATTAAAACTTCTAAAACAGGAAGAAACGCAAATAACGATATTATATTTATTGAACAAATAATTATACTACAAATAACAAGTCCTTAGAAATAACAGAAATTTTGAAGGACACATCTTGAGAAATCAGTATTTAAAATAGTCACTTCTAGAAACAAAAATAGCTCTTATAAGTCTGGACATTGAGTCAAACAGATATCGAATGGCATGAACAAGTACAGCTGTCCACGCAACTTCAACAAGAGCCAGTCGTTGGGCAACTATTTACCAGACGTTTTCTGTTGGTTAGTGATCTAGAGAACGTGCTGTCCAGGGCAGCAGTCGAACATTTGCTATATCAAGAAAGGTCAGTTCAATACCTGCTACATGTGGTCGTACGTTATCCTCCTGAAACGTAGAGTTTAGCAAAACTTGAAGAAAGGGTAGAGCCAAGGGCCTTAACTCACCCGAAATGTAATGGAAAAAGGTCAAAGTGTTATCGATGCAAACAAGAGGTGATCGAGACGTGTAAACATTGGCACTCATACCATGACTATAAATGATGGGCCAGTATGACGGCGTCGAATGCAATGTGCGTTCTTTACGATGTTGCCAAAAGTGGATGCAACCATCATGATGCTGTAAACAAAGTTTGGATTCATCTGGAAAGGTGATGTCCCACCATTGCTGAGTCGGGGTTTGTCGTTTATCATACCATTGAAGGTGCTCCTGTCTGTGATGTAGTGTCAAGAGCAGCCGAATCCATGGTCTCTGAGCTGACAGTTCATGCTGCTGTAAATGTAGTTGAACTACTCGTGCAGGTACTTGTTGTTTTACCAAACGATCCCATTTCTCGACTCAGAGCTCGTGTCAACTGCATAACCCATTAAGACAATATACCTGTCTTCTCAGCTGTTAGTGATAACGGACTGTTGAGGTTTAGTATGGTGTTCCGTATGATCATCCTAAGCCCATCGATTCCACAATCTGCAGACTATCGGATCTCGATCGACGAGAGCAGCATACTACAATACGTTAAACCGCAATTCCGGTAAGCTAGAATTTGACCTCCATTAAAGTCATAAACGTGCTGGTAAGTATTTCTCTCCTTGCACAAGGCATCACAGCATTTTTCTCAAAGCATCAACGTTCAAATTCAATGCGTACATGCGAAACCTGCTGTACAGTGTTTTTCATATAGATACATTATAAGTGTCGCTACCTGCGTCTGATATATATTAATGCTTTCAAAACTTAGTCATTTGCATATCATAGCTTTTTCTTCCTGTCGTGTAAAATTCACGTTTGTAGCGTATAGTTTTCTTGGTGTTGCAATTTTAATGGCTATTAGTGTACTTGAAAAGTTATAACTAATGAAGACATGAAATGCTTAAGTAAATATAATACAATACTTAAGGATTTTTATAAAAAAATACTCTTAAATTATTTTGCTGACAGAAAATTTGGGGGAAGGAATTTTTCGAGGACTTAATTCGGTAATCATTGCATTAAATTAACGGTGGTTCGCATAGTTTACAAGTTTAATAATTTATTTCTACCACAAAACGTTTTAAAAGTTCTTTTAAAATACCTCATAGCTTTTGAAAGGGAAGAAAAGATAATTCGTGGCCTTAACTGAATCAGGAATTGGAGAGCTGTTCAAGGAATTAATCAGAAAATGAACAAATTCATATGTAAGAATGCCTGCTATAAAAATAATAGAATTGTTGAGCGAAATATCTAGGAAATGTTTTTAAAGACTTCTACTAAGATCTTTCACTAATCATTATAATAATTAAAATATTACTACTAATTTCAAATTTAAGCTATTATTTGCTATAAGAAGTGTAAAAGACCGTTTTAATTCTGCTAATGAGTCGATTACTCATGATATAATTTTTTAAATGTATTAAAATTCATGCAAAATAACTTTATTTGGTTCAAAAGAAATAAATTTCATTTTAATGAAGATGAAATTTTATACTTTTATGGTGGTTTTTTTCTTGCAAATTATTATTCAGGGCATAAATTTCATGTCATGAGCAATTTTTGACTTCTGGATAATTAACTGATTTTATCCTAGGAAATAGGATCACTACATTATTACTTCTGAATAGTGAATAATTATTTAAAAATTTTTTAAAAAAACTTGGTGAAATGCATTCATGAAAACATTAAACAAATCAGAAAATTCGTTACTCACTAAACATAAGTTTTAATCTCGCATAAGAAGAAAATGAAATTTAAATTATTTTAGTTTTATATTGAATGAATCCTTTTATTAGTATATCCACTAAACATTCGTAACATCATTATCCTAAGCTTCCCAAGACAGTTTTCTATTGCCTTTGAAATTGTTGTATACTTACACTGAAATCATTTATTTAAATTATTAATACATTATTTTGAGAATTCGAATTAATTTTATTGAAACTAAATATACATTAAGAATAAAAGCTAGGGAAATAATTAGAGATCATCGATATTCATCCTAACAAATCAGTATAACATCAATTTCAAATCACTTTATTACATTAAAAAAAATAGAATTCCTTCCATCGCTCCTAAGATATCGCTTTAGTATATTGCTGAAATGTATCAGTGTATTATTATAATAATTATACGCTGCTTGTAAAATTTTCTGGCATGTACTCATCAATCAAAAGCACCCATGGCCAAAAAAAATGAAGCATTGAATCAGATATATTGGATCCTGATATTCGATAAAAGTTGTACCATTTAATTAGTATGAAAGCTTTTTTGCACAGTAGAATTAAATGATAACTACAACTACTTAACTATGTATCATAATATGATGTTTCATTTAATTATGGAAAAAGGCGATGAAAGCAATTAAGGAAGGAAATAAGCTGAGAAGACGACATCTTGTAAATTAGCTGAACACGCTTTCATTTTTCTAATGATTGCTAAGAAAAATAAAACTATTTTTAAAACTGCCGTAAGCGATATTTAGTAGATTTAATATCACAGTATTTAACTTCATTCTTGAATTTGATGCAACTGTTATTTAATCTTTATGTTCTATATTGTACGCTTCTTGAAAGTGTGATGAACAGTTTTGTATTATAATTGTTTCAATTCATTTTCTAATCCTTTTTTTTTAAATTTAAAGTTAGCAATTAAGGTATTTACGAACTGGATAGTTGCTACTTTTCATTACACTTAGTAATTATTGAAATTTATCTTATTTGTAGGGGATCTAATTAGTTGACTCTAACATTCAGAATGATTCTATATTGATTACGTTTGTCTTATATAATTATTTAAAATTGAAATTTATGCTGAACATTCATACATGCTGAACATTCATATTCCCTTAAGTTTGCTATTTCTATTATTCATTATCGCTCAACAGGAAAATATTTTTCTTCTTTTTTTGTTTGTTTTAAAAACGAAAATATTGTTGTGTTCTTCAAAGTTATAAATAGCAAGGTACATGCATAATTTGAAGTTTGTTGCTTGTATTTAGAAGAATTATTATTGTAAAATATTTTTCTTATTCTTCCAAAAATACCCTTAATATACTGATTGTTGAGGAAACATGCAATCTATTTAATTTACAGTGAAAACAATTCATAAATGGATTACATATTTTACAATAATTAAATATATTAGAAACATAAGAAATATAAGCCAAAGAAAATTATTCAAATATGAAACACTGCTAGCTAATGTACTCTGTTTCAATAACAAACTATTTTAAATGAAAGTTTTATCTTCGCATTCAAGTTTAATTATTGCATGCCATGAAATTCAAGTAAGCAATTTAGATTACTTAATGTTTTTAAATCTTAATGCTGGAATAAATATTGCTAATAATGTTTATGTATGATTTCCAACTAAGAAAATGTTAAGGGATTTATAAGATATTAAATTACTTTAGTAACGCTTACATTCTTTTCCATCCATGAAATTTTAATGAAGACTTCAAGGAATGTAACTTAGAACTGAGAGCATCTGATTCATTTGTTTACTTCGAACAATAAATTACTCAATGTTTCTGTAAAAAGTATGATAAGAGAAACAGAGAGAGAAAGGGAGAGGGAGATTCACACAACACACACTCTTTATGTAATATTAATGTTTCTTTTCAAGGAAATAGTATTGTCACTTACAAGTTTCAACGCTTAAGTCAGTAAATCTAAATATAGTTCCTGAATGAAAGAAAAGAAAATACCAAAACACAATACAAGCATCAAGTTTGTTTTGAATAATGAAGAAACGAATACCTTAAATCTCATGCCTGACATCAAATGTCATCTGTGTTTATTAACCAGTAACGTAAAAGTATGCATAGTTGTCAAAGCTCAGCGCTATTCTTTAGTTTTGCATAACATGCAGAAGAATGATAATTTGTTAGTTGTCTCAACAAAACTGCTTTTGTTTTGAAAAATATCTTTCTCTCAGTTGTTTCTTGGAACATTTCATTCCTTTTAGAAGAAAAGGAAGTTCTTTTCATCCGAAAGAAAACCAGACAATTATTGGTTCCTTATACTAATACTATCAACTTAAAACAGCTTCCATACTGTAATTTTCTCAAAACTGTGCAGTTTCATTAGATATCTTTTAGCTGACATTCTTCGAACGAAAAGAATGCTGGAAGACATTGTTAATGAATTTGTAACTCTAGAAAACAATGAAAAAGACGCATCAATTGTATGGTCTGAAAATTAGTTTTGATTCTTACAATTATGTGGTTCCTGGCTAGTGGAAACAAGAAAGAATATTGTTCTTTTAATTAAAGGTGATTCAGCTATCGAAAAAC
The DNA here is from genome assembly GCA_019974015.1 of Nephila pilipes. Lineage (NCBI taxonomy): Eukaryota > Metazoa > Arthropoda > Arachnida > Araneae > Nephilidae > Nephila > Nephila pilipes. The sequence continues at coordinate 115,503 of BMAW01069546.1, forward strand.
TACTCACAGCTTGTTTATGGATATTAGAGGATTTTTCTTTGAGCAGATTGATTAGAAGACATTAAGTAATTGAAAGTTTTACTGGAGAAGAATTATAACCATACAATGATCTTCAAAGTAATAGAGTGATGTTGACAAAAAAGTTTCGACACGCCTAATATGTTAAATAAAGTTTTCTAAAGGCTGCATGAAAGCAATTTTTACTTTCTTAAGATATATGTGCTTCCTTTTTTTATTTTATTATTAAGTCTATATCATGAAGATCTTCTTTGTTAAAACTGTACTTTTAAGCAAAATCTTAAGCATTTTAAAATTCTTTCTAATTTACTTAGGCATTATGGTATTTCTCATTTTTATTTTATAATTTAAGGAACTTAATTATACTTATTTATTTAAATAAGTAACACATAAAAATAAATTCTATGGAAATAGTATTTAATAATTCTAATTACATGATCATGAAATGTAAGTGCATGAAAATGTGGCAGCAATTTGCTTTTGTATTCTAAGTAAGATAACATGTAAGTACCTCAATTATTTACATGCATTTTTTCATCTTTAGAGAAAACATAAATTATTGAACCAATGAGATATGAAAAACAATGAAACCAAATTTAGAATTTATAAAAAAAAAATATTGTCCCTCAAAGAATTTTTAAAAAATAAACCTTAATTTATGAAATTATTTAGATATAATGAAATTTCAAACAAAAAAGAGGAACAGTTGCAAAAGCGTATGAGCAGTTTCTTAAGCATTAAAAATAAGTATTATTTCTATTATCAATATTTTAATTACCTAGTCTTATTGAACCTAGTATTATTTAATTACCTAGTTATAAATAAACGTATCAAACAATTTAAGAAAAACTAAAATCATGATATACTTCGTAATGAAGATGAAAAATTAATATATAATTTCCTTCACTCTATAAAAGAAAGTTTTATAAAGCTAATTATTTTTCTTTAAATATAACTCAGGGATTTTGTGCACTTTTTTAAAATAACAACTAGTACTTTAAGAGTGGGCTTTTTTAATATTTTTGTTACTACATTTAACATCTCATACATTTGATTCAGATGGATACTCCTACATGAATTTTTTTTTTCTTTTAATAACATTGTAGGGAAAAGTAACAAATACCTCAAATAAACCCTACTTTTTAACAGCCTTTACATCTTCCAATACTGTCCCAATATTAATAAAACAAAACCCACAACCTAAGAAATTAAGCAGTTTCCGTACACTGTCCTAAAATTTTTGTTAACTTTTAAAACATTCTGATTTTTTTCTCTTCTGATTAAACTTAGAAATAATGCTTTCAGTCAAAACATAATGCTGCAAAATTTAATATCTACTGGTACTATGATATATATTCACGGAAAATTTACAAAATAATTCGTTTTTAAAATCAGAAATACTTGTATTATTCAGGGCCTTTTTTGGATGAGTTATGTTTATTGAGTCAGAATCAATAGAATCTAACATGCAGGAGGTAAAAACAAGACTGTATAATATTTATATGGAGTCAGATTGATTTTCACCAAAGTAAAATGTCGGCGACGTCAGAAACTAAGTAGTATCGATTTTGAAAACTAATAAAACTGTTGGAAGTTCCTCCATGGGAGATGAGGTTGGGTTATCCACGCATCCTTGGACATCAGCTTCATCCATCAAGCTGCTTCCGTTAGCCATCGGAATGCTGATCTAGGTGGAGAAGAAATCTTCCTCCTGAGATATAGAAGAAGCAATAAAATGATTCAATGGTTTTTTCTTACAAGAAGTTCAGTATTTTCAGATTGCAAAACAAAGCAATAAAAAATTATTAAAAAACTGAAGCATCTCATCTGGGAAGTGGGGGATTTCATACTTATTGCATATCTTTCAGTATTTGCCCATGCGAACACTGTAGTGTATGTAATATGTGTGAAATACCTCAATATATCTTGGTAACTTCTAAGTATGTTTCGGAAAAACTGAAAAATCAAAAATGTGGTTGACAGAATATCATAATCTTGAGATATTTATAACAATGCAAAATTAAAAGATTTGAGACATATTCTACATGACAAAAATATTCCAACAAGATTTGCTCATGAAGCTCATGGTCATGGTCAAGAGCTTGTGGCCAGTGTTGCTTCTGTCAAATTGTGGGTTCGAGTTCTGGGATTACAATAATTACACATCGTGTAGTGGGGCTGATTTACATTAAATCTTTCAAAGTGCTCACTTTGGCATGGTGTAGAAATTGGGAGAGGGAGGTACCATCTGATACGTGTCTCATCCTAGTCAACTGACAAAGTTTTTAAATTACTAGGTACGTTTCCAATAGCTCTTGTGTTGCTTCCTCATATAACATCAATGTACAGTCAATCAAATTGTTCTTACATAATTAATATTTGGCTTCAGAATCTAATCAGAGATGTATCTTCTAGATGGGTTATTTTTACTGTAATATACCAATTATATTTTCCCAAGTAAAGTTAATTTGATTTGTACTTCTTCAGAAACTATTTTATTGATTTCTTTTTAAATCATTCAGGTTTTAAAAATATATTCTACAAGACTGGAAAATATATATTTTTTAATAAATATAAGCACATACAAATTTTGACGTTTAAAAAAATTGATTTATTTCCTTAAGTAGAAATTAATAATATATTTTTACAATATTTTGGATATATATTTTATTAATTTTAATATTAAATCTCTCAAGCATTTCAATTAACAAGTTCTTCTTTATTACCTTAAAAATTTAATTTCCTAGTTTCCACATTTAGTATTTATCTCGCTTCTCACACAAAAACTTCACTAAATAAATAGTGTAAGTTTACGAATGGAAGAAATGTAAATAAAACATATTTAATTAAAGTAGTTTAAATATAAATACTTTTCTGAACTTCAGAATAAAAAAGTTTACCAGATAACCTGGTATAGTTTGAAAAAAAAAGAAAAAGAAATTAACCGAAGATTAATTAAAATATACGAAATAATTCATAACAATTCTTTCAGAAATAATTATAATTCTAACTACGAAAACCTAAAGCCATGTATTCAACACAATTTTATTTATGTATTGTATTTTAAGAAGTTATGATAGCATATTTATCACAAAAATTAAATTAACCGTAAGAAAATTGCTCTTAAAGATTTTCATTCAAAACTATTTTTTCCCTTTGAAAACATTTTCAAGTGACATTTTGACATTTTTTTCGATAGATTTATTCCATTCGACGGTATATGTTTCATTTAATTTAAAGAATGCCCATGTTATTATTCAATATTACGCGACATACGTATACCTCTCTCTCTCCTCTCCTTATATATATATATATGTATATATATATATATATATATATATATATATATATATATATATATATATAATATTGATAATGATAAATGATATTGATGATGACCATTGATGATGATAGCTATTATTGATATTGTGTGTGTATGTATATATATATAAATGTGTGTGTGTATTACTCTTACTGGTTAGAAATTATAAAAAAATAAACACAATATTACAGATAAGTGCGAGAGCACTGCAATTATTAAAAATATTATTGCTATTTATAGCTGTAATTCTAAAGATCTTTAAAATTTTATTGATGTAGAAGTTCTTATTGCAGTTTTAAAAAAGATTAATAAGAAATTGAATATTAATAATGTTATTGCATATTAAAAATTAAAATACTTCGTAGTGTCAAAAGAAAATAATATATTTATTAATAATAAGATAGATATACCTCAAGATGGGCCTATAAGTTATTATATATCCAATATTTATTTACATTTTTATGAAGATAACTTTTTTAAATATAATACCTTTAAGATGTTTAGATATATTGATGTTGTTCTTTCCATCTTATGAAAAATAATAAAGAAGACAAACCTTTCTTATCTTTTTATCCAGAGTATTTACATTTATTGGGCAAACTAATGTTAATATAAATGAAGCTAAATAGTTATATATTATTTTAAAAAATGCAAGGTAATAAAATTTCTAGTTATTTAAATCAAAAATGAGGCCTTTATTCTTTTGTGATGCATGAAGTACCCTTATGAGGGAATTCATTAAGCATGAATATCTTAGTAACATAATCTGTAACAAGTCTAATGTCACATGATATTAGACTTGTAACTTATGCGCAGGACATTTACATTAATTCAGAAAATTTTAAATAGGTTCGTCAGAAGGTAAAATTTCATTTGAATTTATTAAGATTAAATTTAAAATATAATAATTATAAAGCTTAGTTTCTTTTCTGCTTTTGTAAACTTTTTTTTTACTTCTCAACCCCCCCCCCTTTTTGCATTTGTGAAGGTTGCTGCTTTGCACTGCTTCTCATGTAAATTTTCATAACTTTTTTCTTAATCTTGTTGATTTATTTTTAGATTGATCTTTTTCAATATTTATTTTGCTAAAATGTAATATGTCTCTGTGGCTATAGGTATATTTTACTTCATTTCTTCTAACTTAATCTGCTCAATTTGCATCTTGTTTCTTTCTGAACTTAGGGAAATTTCATAATGGCTTTCAGCATTAGTTAGTTTCCTATAAGATATTGCTTAACTTGTTAATCTGTCAAAACTCAGATTCAGAATTTATTAATGCTACATATCCCTTTTAATCTATTTTTTTCTTTGATTATTTATGCTTTGATTTGTGTATTTGTTTATGATTTGAACTTGATCATTTTGACATTAATCGCTTGTTTAGTATTTTTCATTTATATTGATCTATTTCTTATTTGTTTTGTTGTGTAATTTTTTTCTTTTGTTCTAGAATTTATGCAATTAAAAAAATTTTATTTTTCTTATACTTTTTATCTATTAAAAAAAATTATTTATATGCTCTCTTTGTAATTTTTATAAATAAAACATTGATTTAATTCTTGTTTCAATTCTAATTTTTGAAAATTGTGTCAATTATTTGTTTCATATTATAGTATTACACTATTTTAATTGCATATATATATCAAAAATAAGTTGGTAAATTATATCAGTAATAAAAAATAATATCCAAGAAATCATTTCTGTACTAATGAGTAAAAAATATACAGCAACCCATAAAAATATACAGATAAGCCATTATAAACAATGAAAAATGATTAAAAATAATTATCCAAATTTAATTATAAAAAGATTATATACTATAGAAATTTCCAAAAGAAAGAAAAGTAAACAAAAAATTAAATTAAGAAGCAAAATTATGAAAAGAAGAGAAATAAAATAAAAAAAGGTAAAAACACAAAATTTGAAGCAAAGTAGAAAAACGAATTATTACACATTACACAGTTAATATTGTGACAAGTCTTAGACTGTTAAGCTAGTTTAATTCCGAATTATTGACCAAATTATGCCCATCAAAAAATACACTTCAAAAAAATCGGCTTTAAAATACAGATATGTTTGAACACAAAGTAAAAACTAAAAATGGTTCATCACATAAACACTTACGAAAACAGACAATCAAGTAAATCTATAGAAATCCGAAATGTCATAGTTTGATGTTATATATATATATAACATATATATATATATATATATATATATATATATATATATATATATATATATATATGCATTTAACTAAGTATCTTAGCTCATGCCTGAAAAAGTTTAATTGCTTTATAATCTTTTCATTCTTTCTTCATTTTCTAATTTGATTTAAATTTTTAAAAAAACGGTTTCTATGTCTTATATTGACTTTGACTTTTTCCTAAATTTCATGTTTCCAGATTTTTTGATTTGTAATTCTTAATATAAAAATTATTATATAAGAAATTTATAATTCTAATTGATATTATTCACGTATAATATTGATATTTTTAGATATTAAGTTATATTTAGTATTGGTATGCAGTATTAGAATACATACACACACACACACACATACACACACACACACACATATATATATATATATATATATATATATATATGCGTGTTTCTGTGTGTGTATTGGAAGAAGGATAATAATTAATGTTTAATAGATATTTTTGAATGCCAGTTGTATTCTCTTTTATATTTAAAGTTGCATACATCTGCCACTAATTTTCGTCATGATGTTTATTTTCCTTTATACGGGTAAAATAAATATGATAATAATAAATCTTCATTAAAAAATTGTTTTATTCAAGTGTTTATCTAATCCTTTCATTTTTTTCAAAGCAGTATGAGAAATTGATTTACAATTTTCAATCTTCATTCTAAATTTTAGTCTCAAAATGGCGCTTTTGTCTTATAATAACAACAACACTTTTAAGAAGTTCCTAGAAGATCAATATCTCTTTAAAATCTTGAAAAATTTATATTTCCTGTGATGCAAGTATTACTATTCATACATCCTCTGAAATACTCCTTAATATCGACAAATAAATTCAGAAACAATTTGCTTTTTTTATTAATGTTACAAAAAATTCCTCTTTGATTATCCCATTAACTGCAGTGATCTGAGTCTCCATTTGCTATTAAACTAGTCAGTATCGATTAAGCAATCAGTGACCTGTAAATTTAAATCGTCCCTGTCAACCCAGGCGCTGCATTTATAAATGCGCGAGAAAGTTATAATTCTACCGGGCGTATGTGTAAGTGCTATGCTTGCGTATGCGTGTTTTAGTGCTTAAAACATGAAGATATTTCGTGAGGAATGCCGGAAAATCGAACAAGAGAAATAGCGGATTAGATTTAAACATAGAGATATATTATATGGAAAATTCATTCTCAAAAAATTACAAAAAAAAAAAAAAAAAATTCGGTTTTTTTTCTCTCTTTCTTATTTTAATTTCATTCTTATAATGTAATGTCTGTGAACATGATATACATACGTGACTATATTTTTGCTTCTAGTTCTAATTTATGTCATCCCAAGTTAATGAAGTTCAGTCACAAACTAAGTAAAAAACCATAGTGTCAAATCCTTTTTAGCCTTTTTTATTCTTCCTCATATAAATATATATAAAAAAATTTAAATGCATATCAGGAATCAGGACTGCGGAGCAAACCCTTACCCGTCTATTACGAAATATGATCAGAAATGTATACTTATCAATCTATTGTTAAAAACTAGTCCGAGTCCACATTTAATTCTGTATCATTCTCAGCGTAATCACTTTCCTAATCTCGTAGTTCAAATCTTCCAATCCCCCTCCCCACCCTTTTTCCTATTTAGCTTTTTGCAAATTATAAATTTCCTTTCATTAATCTCATATATCTATTTTAATTTATATATAAGTCATGGTTCAGACGCGGGAAGAGATTCTCAAAATAAATGTCATATTACAACTCTAAGAGGTTTGTTGAAAGAAAATATATTCCTGGGATCCACTTTATACATTTATAATAATAACGAACTAGGAAAAAAAAATAACGTGAGTTCCTGCACCTATAGAAAATTTTGATAGAATACCAGAACCTACAAAATTTTCTTCTAAGAAACATGTAATGTTTGTTCCTTTTTATATTATGTATTAACTACGCAGATAATACATACCATACAAGAAAATACTTAAATAATTATTAATTCTTATTAAAAGAGAATCTACTCATATCATTAAAAAGTTTGATTTTAATAATATTTTATTAATGAATTCATTGTGCATGACAATATGTATTATTAACTAAAAGAAGAAAACAAGTATCTCTATAAACTTAATTAATCATTCTCAGATTTAAACTACCTCTGCACATAATTGATCACTCATTAAGACCACAACATTAATTATGACACCTTTTACGTGAAATCGAATATTATTTCTCTGTCATACTTTCTTGTATTAAAATCATTAAATAAAATTTTAATAAATAATAGATTTCTATCTAAGGATTTTTTCAACTTTTCGAATGGATTTAAGATATTGGATAATATTTAAAAAGATCGGACAAAATCCGAGATAATATCGACAGCGCTAATGTAACTCATAAAATTTTGGAGTGACTGATTGTCAGTATCAAAACACGTCATTATAGAAAAATCGAATCTATACTTCCCTTCATTGACGCCGAAATATCATTATGCACCTAAGACTCCGATTTTGTTGCGAATCAGTGATTTGGAATAAATTACAGACTCGAAGCTTCCGCAGCTCCGATTTCTTTTAACGGAAGTAATTGATCTGTTATTAGAGTTTCAAATAGAAAATCTTTAAAAAACTCTTTCAGTTCTCATTCGCATGAATCTTAATAGTATTGAATGAGAAATTTAAATTAAAAGTAAAAGAAAAAAAAATTAATTGGAATCAGTTTCCTGTCAAGATTCGAAAATGCATACATTTTTTAAAGTGAAATTTGATAAATTTTTCCAAGTTTTTGAATAAGATTTAAAATTTTTTATAAAACAAAATTGCACAAATGTTTCTTAATTTCTGTAATTTAGCAGTTAATTGGTTTTATTGAAAAGTATATAGGCACTTTAAAGATTAAATTTGGGAATTCAACTAGTATAAGCATAGTTATACGAATGGGTATCGTAAAGTTCTAATTATTACTAAGAAATAACCGAGATATCTGGATAAAATTAATTCTTCATATTAATTCATCCTTATGTGCATAATGTTATAAATTACAGTACTTAAAGTCATTTGTTTTGGTGTCAAGAAGACATATATTGAAGTAACCCGCAGTATGGTGAAGGTAGAGTTCAATCTCCTGAGTTCTATATTGACGGTCTTCAATAGGTTAAGCAATGCTTAGAGAAATGTATAACCCAGAATGGTGATTACGTTACGAAGTCATTAGAATAGTAAACAAAATTAAGTTTCTATCTCACTTATTCTTAGTAACAATTACAACCTTACAATTTCTGGATATAATCATTAAAAGTTAAAAATGTTTCTGGTTACTTCAATATATACGGCTTCCTGTTCAAACAAACCAAATCTAATTTAGAGTATAGAAAATCTGTACAGCTACACAATGAACTATTGTCTCTTTTTAATGAAGAAGTTGGTATAACTACCTCAATAATGTTAGAGACATAATTTTAAAAATTTCTTTCTCAGTTTTGAAGTATTGCTGATTAGTTACAAAATTATTTGCTCTAAACAGTATCCAAAAATAATTTTGAAAACTTATGATTTTTTTCTTAACATGAAATAATCAAATATTGAAGAAATGTGTTCGAATGAAAATGGAACCAGTTATAAAACCCTACACTTATTATAACCAAAGAAATTTAATAAATGGCTATATATAATGCTGAAGTAATTTAAATTTTATCTACAATAAAATAAATTTATAAATAATATTTTTAATAAATTTATAGTTAAAATATTTGATTTAATTTAAAGAACTACTAATCTACGTAGTTCTAGAGGATAAAGATTTAAATTCTATAAGTTAATACAAGTTATCATTTTGAAATTGCTGTTCGGAGAGTTGAATCCTTTTTTTAATAAAAGAAAACGTTGCTTATCACTATTTTGTTATTTAGTACATTTTTTTTAAAATGACTATTTTTCATTATCTTATGGGATAAGACATATCTCATATATAGCGAGGTTCTATTGCGCCTTTTACCTTCAACTAATCCTTGGGGACTTTTATATGATATAATTTTTTTTGAGAAATATGACCCAGTTAATGAAATTTGATTTAAGTAGATTAAAATAGAATCATTGAAATGTCATGAATGAAATTGAGGAGATGCATTTGTGAGCAACGAAGAATTGAATACTGTCGCGGTTGGCAGAGATAGTGAGCTGAAATTATCAATGTGAGACATTTGTATCAAACATGAGCTGAGTAAGTAGCTTTGGGACTGAATATAAAACGGACTTATACAGAATTAAGGATTCGAAACCTCTTGTATCGCTCTGTTAAGAACTTGAATCTGGTTAGTTCAATACAAATAAGTAATTAGTTACAATATTGTTTCATAGATGTTGTATATATATATATATATAATAGGTTGAATAGAACACACAATAGATATCTGAATAACGTGATTTATTCATAGACCAAGAACAACTTCACCTGGCTGAGAAATGTTTCAGGCTGAAAATCTATAGGCTTATATATTACATTAGAATATTCCAGAACGCGGCTCTGAAAACGTAAAGAATATTCTGGAAGGTTACAGAAATTATAATAGAACAAATAAACTACTGTTAATTCTAATGTTGTCAGCACTGGGTTTTGAACCCAGGCAATCCCTTCCTGAAGACAATTGTTTTATCCCTGCATCATAGGTGTTTGAATTCTCCTCTTCAATAATATGCGTTAAATTCAGGTATGAGTAGAAATTAATTCCATAGGCTTGGTAAAATATTTATCTAGCGTTTAGATTGTTTCCATATTTTAAAGAACTTGAGTTACTAACTGATTCGAATTCTTTAGTGACTGTATTGGTTAGTGACTATATCAATAATCATTAGTTAATGAAAGATAAGGAAGGGATACAAAGGCATTAATCCTGTAAAAAGGAGGTATCTATTCCTAAAAAGGTCATCACAGCTCAAAGTTTTAGTCCCTCATGCAGCACCTGAGAGGTTTTATATGCCAAATAAAAGGAAAGAGCCGTTTATCATAATAATTTTCATGGAAGCTTCATATTTAATGACATTCAACCTTAACCACCCAGCTCATTCTTGAAATTAATTCAGTCAAAAAAAAATTCTTTACAATCTCAATAAAGCTTTTAAATTCCAAACACGTACACTTTTGTAGGAATCTTTTATCTAACTTACAGTCAGAAATGCTTAAGCTTTTTCTCCTGAACGCATCCTGAACTTCTTTCTAAAACGTGCTTTAATTTTTTTTTTAAAAAAAAGAAATATTTGTAACTATCAATGAGAGAAGATATAGATTTAGAGTTTTTTGCCGAATAAAAGTTTGTTGAAAATAATGTAAATAAAAGAAAAGAGATGCTAAAATGTTCCATTTTGCTGTATCAGTATTGAGCTCATTTTTAAGAACTATTTAAAAGCTCAAGGCATCAGAATCATTTTGGATTACTTACGTTAAAGCAGGTTCGCATTCTATTTACTAATGCACAAATCTGAATGAGTTCCTACAAAGTATCTTCAGTAAAGTTGCTACTCGGGTATTTTCTCTAAGAATGACTTTTAAAATGTGTATGTAATTATGTATTTCTAAGATATCTCTTGCTTATATATATATATATATATATATATATATATATATATATATA
>BMAW01069546.1:136763-192313 GCA_019974015.1 Nephila pilipes
TATATATATATATATATATATATATATATATATATATATATATATATATATATATATATATATATATATATATATATATATATATATAAGAATAGCTATTAGCTAATATACCTAAATTCCTGTAACAAAATATGATACGTATTTTTTGTGAATATATATATTTTTAAATAACAAAAAAATTAGGAAAGTGTGAAAAAATTCTACATTAGAATCAACTGTTACTCCCTTCAGAAACATCATTTGTTGATCGTTTTAACTGAGCATAAATATAATATAATCCAAAAACATTACAGATCTAAAATATCAAAATGTAAAATATAAAATGAAAAGTCTCGGGACAGAAAATAAATTTTCTTCTCTGCATACGACAAGATTGATAGATCTAATTTTAATTTCAATCTTAAATCAAAAACTGCCCTTAAAAAGAAAAAAAAATTAGAAATATAATATATGTTTAACAATGGACATAAAAAGAAATAATAAAAGAATTTGACATAACATATGTATCCATTAGTTTTTATTCTTATATGGACAGAATTGATGACAGCACACATACACACACATTAGGAATGTCCGGGTGTTCACTGTATTTTATTCTTTCGTAGCAAAAGTATATTTGAACAATTTTGTCAAACGAAAACAAATAGTTTCGAATTACGATTTTATTCCTTATAGTGAAAACATCAACCAATGTTACATGATTGATACTCATTGTTCCTTCGAAAGAATCTTGTTAATTTCATGGTCAATAACATGCAACATGGGTTGTGACAGGAGGAAATTAAACATTCATACGTTGCGTGATCTAAAGTAACAGTTTTTAACCAACATTCTTGTCGAATTTAAAAACATAATGAAAAACTAATGTATTCAATGAGGAAACTTCATTAAAGAAGCTATATATATATATATATATATATACACTCTCTTCTGAAGAATTGATGCAATTTATCGTTTACATGGGTGCTAAAGTAAATTCTTTTCAGGAAGAATTTTTCCCCCCACTTCGTTTCTTTTTATAGCTGTCATCATCTTAACCTTAATTACCAACTTTAAAAAATGAATTTTTTTTCTTGATCCTGTTTTTCACAAAGGGAGCAGTTAATTAGAAAGAACTTTACAAAAATTCAGTTGATATTCATGCGTTTTGTTTCGTGGAAAATGTTAGTAAAAGCTTTGTCAATGGGGGGAAATCGATATTCTCTTTCAGATGACAATTTTATGAGTAAAGAGTTGCAAACTCTTGAATACATATAATAATGTGCTTCTAAAAAGTAATCTTAAAATATTTGAAGGGTATAAAGGAAAATATTTTAGGGAGAGTTTAAGTATACTACACTGGGGTTCAAAATTAAGAGAATTTTCCGATTTGGTCGATTATCTCTAGAACAACTGAATAGATTTTAATGAAATTTGGTGTGTACATAGGGTTGATATAATACAAAACAATAACTACTGAACAATTATAATACACACGCATTATCGTGCGTAACACTCATCGGAGTCGCAAGGTATGAAACAGCAGTTGCAGAATATAACAAAGAAAAATAGGTTGATGGGGGTATAGTCTCCTCTTACAGATATATAGGTCTCGCAACGTGAATTTATGCAAGAAATAAGGGAGTTCATGAGTTTCTGTGGCAATTGGTCCCACTCGTTCAGCAACACTGTTTTCTGGTCTTGGATGGTTCTCCGAAGAGCCTTGCGAATTGCAATTGCCTTTCATAGAGCATCCCAGGCATACTGTATAGGATTGAAGTCTGGAGATCTGGCTGGTCAATCCATCCGGCAATTATCCTAACTTTCCAGAAATTCGTTGACCAGCTGAGCTCTATGTGACCTCGCGTTGTCATCCAATAAAAAAGAAATCAGAACCAATTGGACCCTTGAAAAGACGGATATAGGGCTACTAGACTTCTTTCATATACCTCTCAAGAGTAGCAGTGCCTCTTTCAAAGACATGGAGGTGTGTGCGGCCATCCATGGAGATGACTGCCCAGACCATCAAAACCTCGTAATGGTCGATTTCTTGGACATTCGGCAGGAAGCGGGTCCCTGATACTCTCCAAATAAAAGTATGGCGAAAATTACAAGTTAGGCTTAAACTGGACTCATAAGTGAAGAGAATGGTCACCCATTGATTCATGCTCCAATTTGTATGATCTCTGCATCGTTTTAAGAGGACTCTTCTGTTCGCAGATCTGAAGGGGCGTAAACAACAGGTCTTCTTGCAAACAGCCTCTCTCATGAAGTCTTCTGGAAACAGTTACCATTGAAACTCGGGTTCCTGTGGCCGCATACAACTCATGAGAGACCTGAGAAGATGTTTCATCCCTGTTACGCCTCGCTGTAATGGACAAATGGTGATCTCTGGCCGTTAAGGTTCTTGGACAACCTTGTCCAGGCTTTCTCTCGACGGATCTGGTATCCTTAAGCTTTCCCCATAAGTTGGACACTATGCTGGCCTAAAATCGAATTCTCTGAAAATCTGGATTTGAGATTGGCGTGCTTTTAGCTTACCTGCAATTCGCCACCACGTACCATCATCTAATCGTTGGTCGTTACTCTGTTTTACTGTTTGAATATTAATGTACGCTATTGTAGCAAAAAACACCAAGTAATTCGGTGAAATGCGCTAGCGAACGAAATGCGGATTTTGGCACATGCGCTTATAAATCCTGTATTCAACTAGTTCTGCCCCATGCACGAATACGCTTGCGTATTCGACGTTCAAGATTTGAATCTAAGTTTCGAAACAGTATTTTTACATTTCGTTCAGTTCTTTTCATGAAATTTTAAAAAATATGTAAATTCTTTTAATTTTGAACACCAATGTATTATTCACCTTATATTTAAGTCACATAGAAATTAAAGAGTTTTTGTTTCATTCGACTTTTTGTGAAATATTTCTTAAAATAACATTTGTAGAGCATAGTCAACTATACGTATATCCTACATATTTAAAGTTTAATGCGAGATATTGAAGGAAGTAAAGAATTGATGTTAAATAAAGGCATTTACCAAAAACTTTTAAAAATGTATACATAGAAATGCACAGTTTTCCCATAACACACATAATTCATGAATAATATTGTATTAATGTAGATTTGTTTCCATTTCTATTGGTGTGTGTCTTATAATTTCACACGTGATGAAAAATTAAACAACTCAAAAGAGACAATAAATAATAAACTCCAATGTTAACATTCATTGATTTGTTAACAATTAACTTTTTAGAGACTCAAATAAATAGTTTACTGACTTTGCATTTATGATGTAAAATACTGAGCATAAGAACGTAATATTGTTTGTTGTATATTTGCAATGACTTATGTTGTTTGCTTAGTTCAAATATTATGAACATACATGTGTAAAAGTATTCCATACTCACCACATCGTTACGGAATGGCATGCGCCCATTACACTTGAGGTTGCTGTTCATTCTGCATTTTCTATGGGACATATCTACCCTTAATGACCGCTATAAATTATTTGCAGCATTTTAACGGCCCGATGATATATTAATGACAGCCTGCATACTGTTTTGATGTTAATGGTTTCTCTTCGTCCTCTAATGGACAGATAATACATGTATATGGTCATAATCTAATGCTGACGTGTGTGTTACATTACCACATTTTACTCCAACTAAAACACTCATTTTATTTTAAAACACTAGATTGTATCATCATACTAAGTTTCAAAACTTTTGAAGCATCAAACTTACTTAAGAAGGAAATCTAAAGTTCTACGTTTGTATGAATCCATTATCGTTCAAATATTTTTCTACTCTATTGAAACAAGTATACAATGCATGACATACTGAAACCTATTTTTATTAAAATCGTATATTTGTTTCTCCCAGATCTAAATAGCCTTTTTTTCTTCCTTTTAAGAATTATTTTAATTCAATAAAATCCTATTGTTTGAGGCTGAATGGGCTTATTTTTCTAAGATTGGACACGTAAATTGAAAGTTCAGATGGCAATATTAGTCATTATTATAAAACATATTAAGAATTATTCAACAGGATTTAATTTTATTCCATTACATATCTTAAATTATAAAATTTAAATTGGTATAATATAAAATTTTTTTACAACAGACAACCACTTCATATGCCAAACAAACTGTAATCTTCGGAGATATTTAAACAACAAGCTTAAGAAATTTCTGTAGCATGAAATCGAAAGAAAACACGCTGGACTATATATTCTATTTAACAATATCTGAAAAAGACATATGCATTTAAAGTTTAGTTCCTATGGGATAAATTTCAGCCATCTCAATAACTCTGAGCCTCACAGAAACAAATAGAAGAGATGAAGATGATCTGGAAGAAAAAAAATGAGAAAATATTTCAAGTGTTTTTACTTACATATTCTATTTTTTCTATTCTTCAGTTTTCCAGAAAGAATCTCTGCTCAAGGCGAAAACAATTATACTATATTCCCTTTAACAGTTAAACGCATGGTTGCAATTTAATTCTATACTTTTAAAATTAAATAATAAACAATCTGAAACTAATCACGCAAAAGGCTTTTTGATCATTCATGCTGATTCGTTATTGCACAGTTAAAATTTAAATATTAATTTATTTCCCTGATGTAAACAAGACTTCTATTCATCTACATCTTATATCACGGAATAGATGTCATATATTCATGCATATGTATTTAATAAAATAATAAGAAGTTATCTTTAATGAACACAGCACCCGTAATTCCCATATCTCTCCCTCCAGTCTCTCTCTCTCTCTCTGTATATATATATATATATATAATTAATTTAAGTTTGCAACGAAAACGACAAGATTCTAATACTGAAAACCTGTTTAATTCTATAACGTAATTTTGATTTTTTTTCGTTATTTTGATGTCGTTTTTAAGTAAAAGAAAGAGAGAGAGACTGGAGAGAGAGAAATGGAAATTATAGGTGCTGTGTTCTTTAAAGATAATTTCATATTATTTTATTTATTGTAGATAATAAAACTTAAGAGTTGTAATATTGAAATTTATAGTAATTATTATGATAAAGGAGATAATTATAGCTTTTAAAAGAACAATTTACCTTTTTGGAAGAAGAGTAACATTAGTACTTATATTTTTAGAACTTCTTTAAATATTAAATTTAAATCCAACGTAATAAAAAATTAGTTACAAGTTCATTTGTAACTAATAATAATTTAACTGTGTTTTATTAAAAAACTTGTCTTTGAGGTAATTTTAAATTAAATTTCTAAAAAAAAATTTAAACATAAAAGTTATAAAATAGAATAAATTATTCATGTACTTAATGTTTTAAATGTTCCTTAAAAAATTAATTATTATTTAATTTTGTTTCTGAGCTATTATTTTTGAATTATTTTTTAACACTAACTTTTGAATATATGGATGGTATTACTGTTCATTAATTTTCTTTCCGTTCAATAAAAGAAATAAATTTATACTTCCTTCTTCTCAGCCATTGATATTGAATGAAATTTCGTGTGTTACTTGTTTTTTATACATTTATAGTTTTTTCTTCTATATATTGTTTATTATAGTTTTTCTGCTTTTGAAATCAATAAGTTAATCTTCAAATGATTTCTCTTATTAATGGCTCTTCATTCTTTTTTAAAATTATCATAATTTTTTTCTGAAATATTATTTGGTATTGTGCATTGATTTTTGGTAATTTAATTTTTTTTATTTACAAAGTAATTGCTGAATATGATGATTTGGATCTTATAACTGCATAAATATCCACGTATCACAATTGACAGCATGTCACAGCTTTTTTAAACTTTACTTTGTCATTTTTTTCCTTCCCTTTTACGCTTATAGTTTTTTATATGGCTTTCATTCACTTTTTCTGTACTTTTAGTGTCCATATATATAGCTTTGTTGTTATATTTTTGTTATATTTTGTTTAAAATAGTGATATTTCTTATTATCATGTCTCAAATTACATTTCTTTATATTATTCGATTATTAATACTAATATATTAAACGCCACATAGTTCTGTTAACTCTAGTTCATAGTTTTTCTCTTATATATATTACACACACATATATACATATATGCATACATACAGAATGTTTCGAAACTCTTGGGCAAAAATTTAAATGGTGATAAAAAACATCTAAACAAGCAATTTTCACCTTACAATGCAGAGGTGGAGAGCAATCGGTGAAACTCTAGATGGCGATGTTATGGAAAGCATAAAGCGAAAGCTTTCTTACACATTATCATTTCTGCCGTGGATTTCAGGAGGCGTGGCGTCGAACACTGATCATAAAAATGCCATAGTCATAAGAAATCTTCAAGCCAACCCACTGTTTCATTACTAGTATAACATACAGTATGGCCCAATGTCCTCATTGAACCATGACGTGAAAGTTAGGAGAGAAGGATGCCTGGTCAAGTGATGTTCTCGCCACTTGTCCAAAGTTCAAAAGTGTGTGGTCCATTACCTATACCCCTAATGTTGTTTTTAAGTGCTGTATTATTAAGCATTCAAACAGATAATGTAGCATAAACCTGTAGATAAGTATCGTTAATACACATTTGTTAATTTAATAAAATCTAAGGTTTACGTTAAATTTTCGAGTCAAATAATATATACTTTTCCATTCTTTAATTGTTTAATCCTGTAATTATTATTCCTGTAATCATTCAGTAACTATTATTTTCCATACTTAATATATTTACTCGATTTTTGAATAAATTTCACATTCAATCTACTTAAAATTAAATACTTCGAAAATTAGGAAAGTTAAGAAATTAATTACTGTTTGTGTCAGCTCAAATGTTGAGAAACTACGCTCTGTATTATAACGCTTTCAAAACCCATTCCTAAGTAAGAACGTAATGTTAAGTTTTTGGGCGATGACAAAAATTTATAGCCAGGCTATTGCCTCTTCGTAATCATTCCTTCTACGTACTTAACACGTCAGAACAGTTCCGGAAGAAGCGTTTATAGGCCAAAGATTGTCTTTAAACACGAATAAAACACATACCCTATAAATTCTTCTCCATCTGAAGTAAAGACCATGCTATGAATGCAGATAAGTGTTGACATTATCTTAAGTATTCTTCTCTTTAACTGCCTATATAAAACACGCTTCAAATATAAGATGTATTTATGCATTGAGTTTTGAATTTACGGAGAGAAAAGGAAACTACATGTATAATGATTGATGTTAGTAAAAAAAATAATGGCTCTTACAGAATTGAGGACAGATATTCGTAGCAGCCATTATTAGTTGACCATGACGAAAAAGCCTTAAATCATTTAATCTTAATTTAATGAGTCCCATTTTACCCTCTTCATTTTCTCTTATCCATGGCTTAAGAAAATATTTGCTTGGTTATTTAATCATGAGACTATATTTATTATTTGAAATTATTCGATCAGAAGGTTTTTAGGAAAATTAAAAGTAACTATTATATCATAAAACCAATCTGTCTGATTCCGTTATTCTAGGTTTTATATATATTGAAAACATTAAGTGTGTAAACTTATGCACCAAGTTGCGTGTTAAGCTGTACTTTTTGAAACATTTATTTCTTTGAAAGCTTTGATATAAATCGTTGCATTTATAAATAAAAAAATCAATAAATAAAAAAAATGAGCCAAGTATCTAAAAAAGTCTTAATTCTTGGAGAATAACAAACTTATAAGAAACTGGTTGCTGAACACAGTTCCAAGCAGTTTTTCCAACAGTTTGTATTAAATAATACGAGAATTAATTATAGTAAAAAAAAACTACTGAAGAATTTTAAATGTGGAATTTAACGGTGATAATGTCCATAATATATATATGCTGCGTATTCCATACTAACTAAACTCTTGCTAATTCCGTGTACTTTGCTTTGCAACCTCAGCCTCTTTGCTACCATAAATCAGCTTGGAGAATCGTGCTTTGTGACTCAAATGACTCTCTCTTAAATAATTAATCGCCATTCTCTTCTCTACTCGTTAAAGTGGAGTTAAAAAGATTAAAACTCTTTTCCGGATTAATATGCTGATTATGCAGCATCACAAAATCTTTAATTATTTGAAATCGTTATTTTTCAACTTAAATTGAATTCTAATTTATATCTGCATACTAATGGTAAAATGTAAAAAAAAAATGTCTTTTATCAATCAATGTACTTTTAGCTCTAGAAATATGCATTGATTAAGATTTTAAGATATATAGAATTACAAATTAAATTATATTACTATTTTTCAGAAAAAAATGCAATTTTATGCACTCAATCATCTTCATTAACATCTTAAAAATATATGATAGTATTTCTTAAATTTCTTTTGAGAACATTATTTTAAGTAGTAGTAGAGACTATCAACTTTCATTATTTTTTTTTTACTCTGGAAACGAATATCATTTATAATAATTTTTTGCTGTAATGTTTATCGTACACCATATTCTAAAATAGATACACGTGAATAATAAAGCAATACTTTATACAGATGAATATTGTATGATAAGTATCAAGTAACATCCATTAAGATGTTAAAATTGCGATATAATTCTCTATGTTAGTTATATTTCTATTTTAGATTTAATCTGATTAGAAAATACAACATTCTATTAATAATCTTAACATACCGAAATCTACATTTAATTAGGAATAGAATAATCATGAATAGAGAACTTACAAGCATTTAATATGAAACACAATTCAAACGCTCAACTTCCTTGAGTCTAAGATAATGAAAAGCAAAATGAAGATAAAAGAGCGTATGAAAGAAAATGGCAATCAGCAATTCTTTCAAAGTGAAAGCAAACGAAACAATCAAAGAGTGGTTTAGTAGCAGCCATTCGTAACGATATGCTATAAAAGAGCTATCTGTGATTTTGTAACGTTTCGTTAAATGATTTGAAGAATTTCAGCGACTCCTTTGCTTCTTTGCTGACCACTGATAATTTGCATTCCGTGTTTACTGAACCTCATATTCTCCTGCGATTAAATGCTTAACGAAAGGAAACTTTAAGTATCAGAATTATGAGTAATCAGCAATACTATTCACTTCTGTTAATCTATGGAGTACTCGTATGCAGAGTGTCGGTTAAATAGCGAAAAGTATTGCAGTTTGATGACAACTATATATTTAGTCTGTAACCAATGAAATGTCTTCCAGGCTTAGAGTGATTATCATTCCCCAAAGAATAATTAACGGTAACCGACAATATTTTAGCGGCTCATAGGATTTATCTAACTTTGTGTCGAACTCATTTCTAACTCCATTGTTGTCCATCAAATTCATTAGCGTAAAAGAGGAAAAATTGATGTACTACACAATTGTTAGAAACTGTGTAGGCTATTATTAATTGAGTATGATAGTTATTTCTTTTTATCACTATTTTTAACCTTTACACATACTTTTAAATTATGTGATTCCCAGACAAATAATTTTTACAACTAATGAATAATTTTCTTTTTAATCTTAACACCCATACGAAAATCAGAATATAACTCATTCTAATCACCATTTTTCGTTCCTTTTTTTATGAAAAATTGGATGAGAAATCTGAAATAAATAATTAGGAAGAATATAGAATACTTATATATTAAATATCCAATTATATACGAACCCCTTAAATGTGATAAAAATTATAGGTGTTAAAAAATATTGGAAAAAGAGTTAGAATTGTGGAAAAAAATCATAAAAGGAGAATTGAAACATGATATACAATTGGATATAAAAAGATGGAACCACGTTTATTTTATAATAATTTAAGTTCATTATAAAACCTTTCTTTAGATAAGATTTGTTGTTCTAAAAATATAGAATTCTTTTATTTTTTTTGTTAACAAATCTTTCTTATGTCTTAGTGATTTTATTATTTTCTACTTTGCAATGCGTTTTTTTGCAATATTTAACATAAATTATTAAAGGACACACCAGGCTCAAGATGTCAAAATCTGTAATTTTTGTTGGATCATCATGATATCTAATGTGAGTGATTAATAGTTTGAGTGAAATATAGTAGTTTGGTTTGAAAACAAAAATCAATATCTTTGTGAGTTACTCGTATTAAAAATTTCCTCCATTTTCTCATATATATTTAGATTGCTTCCTTTGATTTGAAATTTAAATTAAAATTTTCTTTTAATTCATTCACATAATTAAATGTAAATTTAGAATTTCACATATGAGATTTTGAATTAAATTATTTAAACAGAAGAACGACTGGTTTAACTTTTATGTCAAAGATATTTCTGAAAAAAAAAAGTTGCAGATACTTTTTTCATTTGCAAAAATTTTTAATTACTTATCACAGTAATCAAAAATCAACACACACACATCATAAGTATCACATTTTGAAAATTGAAAACAGTATAAATGTAATAAACAAATGAATCAGAAATTCTATGAAAAGGATTCAATAGAAAAAAAAGCCTATAAAATTAGGCTATGAATAAATGCTAAATTTATTTGGTGCGTTGTTTAAACATCATCTCATTTGCACAAGTGTGTTAGACTTGTTAAAACTCTCTTATAATCTTACTTTATTTTTTTTTAATTTACTCAGCTAAAGTGAAATTAATCAAAATATCTTTTTTTTCTTTCAAAATATATATATTTTTTTAATTTATATTGATCTTATGGGAGGCAAGATGTTTATACTAGCTACTTTATTTTTCATTGTTTCTAATGTACGAATACGAATTACAAGTTTTTAAAAAACATTAATATCTTGAAAAAAAACTGAGAAAAATATACGCATTTGTAGCTTTATTTTCCTCTTTAAAATTTAAATAAAACTTGCGATGAAAGTCTGCTCAATTGGTTTTCATAATAGAGAACGAAGTTCACGGCTAACGTAATGATCCAAGAAACATTTCACTCTTGGCAGTCCTCCAGATTTTGTATTCTGCAATTTTAAGCTAATACATTCTTGGATACTTTGGTCAGAAACTCAAGAATAAAAGCGGAAAACTTCTACTACCTTTTTAACGGTTCATACGACGCAGAATAATGATCGAATAAGGTAAATTCCCGAAATTTTCAAGCAAAAATTCAGAAAGCTCTTCAAAATCCATTACTGTCACATTAAAATAAAACGTTTAGATCTTTTTTTATCCCATTTCAAATCAATTTCTGATGACCTTAAGATTTATGAGGATGTGTGCATAAAGCTATCAACTGCACTGAAGAATTTCAAATAAAAGGTTTTTCAATATACCTTTCACTCGGAAAATAAGAGAGAAACATTTTTTGTACTTCTATCTTTAATCTTTGTCGCTTGTGTAATGTGGAGCTTAGATGAATTTAGAAATGGAAAGGGTTTTTTGCTCAAAACAATTTTTTTTATCCCTGATAATGGTGCGTAATTTAATTTTCAAGATCAAATCTTTAAGGAATTTAAAATTATTGTTAAGTTCATAAATAAAAGCTACTTGCATATAATTCTTGTTCTCGTATTCTTCTCACTTTTGATACATTCCTAAATATTTTATGGGAGTCATACTATAACGTACACAATTTTAAATGAGGAAGGATTCAAATATTTTGCATCCATTTAAGAATTTGAATTCAAGCACAAGCAAAAGAGTGATAAAGCTATAAACAAAGAGTGGTTTTACCCCCTCTTTTTAGTTTTAACTACTGAGAATTATTTCAAAACAAAGCTCTATTATTAATTATGATAAAAAATAAGTACACAATAAAAGACTGAACTCAGCATGGTCAAATTTTAAAATTTTATAAAGTAATGGAAGAAAGCTCCGAGTTGTGTGCTGGGCGAATCAAATGCTTAGCAACACACAGTTTATATTTGAAAATAAACTGGTGTGTTATTTAAAAAGAAAACTCTCATTTGGAGTCGCTAACTCGTAAGTACGAAAGAATGTTGTTTCTTAATGAGTTCATTAAAACTGTAAGTTTTTCAGTGTGGAAATCATTGATTTAGGATTCCTTGCTAATGAGTAAAGACAAAAATTTCCGACAAACTCACTAGAGAATTCTTTTGTAGCAAAAGCGAAGTATAATTTGATTAAAAAGTTTTACTGTTTGCCACATCATTTCGAATCATCTAAACTTCAACAAATTTGTGTTAAGCGTTCCTGGACTCTTCCAGAGGAAATAGTTTCAGTCCGAAAGGAATTTATTTAGGGTAGGAGGTGTGATTTAGCTTCCTTTCCAAACTTCTTGAAGTTTCCTTTTTATTCCTAATGTCAAGGTAAACAAGAGGGATAAATTGGAAACTAACTGCAAGTAAATTTTCGGAAATCATGCAGAATTCCTTAGAAACGTAAGTTTTAGACAATTTGCCAAATTGAAGCGTCTAAATTGCTTGTTTCCATAATAAACCTGTACGAATTCTAGATAAGTAATCGAAGGTAAATTAGTCTTTCCAGAACAAGCTGTTACACACATTGACTTCACTGTTGAATGCTTTTCTTAAGAGATCTAATGTTTCAAATAATAGAATAACATTTTCAATTAAGCTAGAAATACATAGTAACTTTAATTTTAAAAGAAATAAAAACACTTAAATCTTTAGTATATATTTTGTTTCATTTAATACTCCTCAACTTTTATGATGTGCTCTTTCTATGGAGGATAATATATATTCAAAATATTTTGAGAATAAAATGCCTCAAAAAGTTTCATACTCGATAAAACAAACTTAATGAAGGAGTATTTGAAAGCAGTTTGAAATACTCTATTTTTTTTCTTAGTTTGAAAACAAAGCGTAAAAACATATTTTTTTAACTCTACAATTACCGTATTTCTGGTATGGGTGGGTCACAGCTGATCCCTTGGACTTCAGCCATGTTATTCCTAACTTTTATGATAATACAGACGAAAAATAAAGTGTTTCATGATTAATATAATGACATTTAATTACTGATTTATAAAATTCAGCTTCTAGGATTTGATATAATTCTTATCTTAGTTTCTTATTGCAGAAAGAAATATTTATCTTATTTCTTATTCTTATCTTAATATCTTAGTTTCAAATTGCAGAATACATACTTTAAGATTTTGGCAGGTTGTATAAAATGAAATGCAAAAGTGTCTTTTAAATAACATATATTTGAATTATTTTAAATCTCAAGATGTTTTTACAGATCAATAAGATATTAAATCACAATAAAAAATAAATATGCATGACAGTTTACTTCCATTATACTAATTTTCCTCAAAATACTTCACGCAGAATGCTATAGTATTTGTTTCTTTTTTGATGTGCATAATCCACACTCAAAATTTGAACACTTGAAAATTTGAACGGGCAACTTCACGTTCTTTTACAATATATTTTTCTCTCAGATCCTCTGCCAATTTTAGAATATAGTCTCTTCTGTTCAGATTAAAACCTGTTGTTCCTTTAAAATCGACTCATGCACTAATCACAACTAGATCTAAAATATTGAAAAATACATGAATAATCAAATGCCTTGATGCAGATTTGATGGAATATTTTCTTGCCATCTGATCAACAACATCGACTCCAAATTTTTGGAATTATAGAAATTTAAAGTAATTTCTAATGAAGAATGCGATGTGCTAAGAAGAAGTACATTTTTGTGTTTTTTACATTGGTAAGAAACAAGAATGGTGTTATGTGTCATGAAGGCTGTTTAATATAATTCTTTTTTCGTTTTCTTCAAAGATTTTAGAACTGGAATACCACTTAGTTGTTTCCCTTCCGCATAGTTTACAACAGAGAAAATATTCTTTTTACTTAGTTTCTAGCGTATGACAGAGATAAGAACATTCTACAACATTCCAATACAATAGCTTCCAATCACAAAAGCTCACACATCTGCCTAACAAGTATAGGCCAGATATATGGATACGCTATCTTCTCATTCTCACCCTTTTGCAAAAGTAGATACAATACATCTCCTTATACAACTAATTTACAATTGAAAGATCTAGAGTTTGAATCCCGGTTGAAATAAAAGAAAAGGCAATTATGTATCTTGTTCGGATCAGGTATACCTCCCATGGTAATTCTAGGTTTGTAGACATATAAACAAAAAGTATTCCTTGGAATTCAACTAAATTTGTTTTGATTTATTAGACTAAATATTTAGGAAAATTCAAAAAAGTTTGAAAGCTTAATTTTAAAATACAACTGCGAAACAAGGAAAAACTCAAGTCTTGGGTCACAGAATACCCACCTTGGTAATTCTAGTGTTAAGAAGTTTTAACACCTAATTTTGAAAATTCGTTTTGAGAAAAATGTATCATAATAATACGAGTTCTAAGTGTAAGTCATGAAATCGAATTCATAAAATGCTGAAAGATCAAGTACAAGTTGTAAAAATAGCATTATAATTATTCTTTTAAAAATGATAGCATTGACGCTTATTCTAAGATTTATAAGTAAACACAATTGAAAATTTATTTTTCTAATCACCTACATACCATCTGCTCACCTTATTGAAAACAGCTCATGATACAAAAAATTTTTTAAAAAAAAATGAGATCTCATGAAAAAAATTTCCAAAACTTTGAAAATTTTATTGTAACAAAAATCTTTTAATTTCTTCAGAAACATTTTCTTGCTAAGTTTAAATTTATTTATTAAAACCCATGAAACATCTAAAAAATAACATTATTTTATCAATGCATCCTTTATATTTTGATTTTATTCCAATTTATGTTCATACATTTTAAACTGATTTATGCCAATAATGTTATCTGTAGTTTTTCTTATACACACACGTGTGTGTGTGCATGCTTGAATATACATATATACTAAAGAGTTAAGAAATTATGACCACCAAACTAACACCTTCCGTTGGTTTTTCTTTAGTTCTCACAACTTCATTTCGTACAGGCATGGATGTCACGAGCTTCTGGTATGTGTCCACTAACAAATCGTACATATGTCTAATCACAGGTTTGTTAGGTAACGCAAATTATGTGACGGTGGATTGTGAACTCGATTGAACTTTCTTATGGCAATCTATAGATGTTATATTAGATTAAGGTATAATAATTAAGTGGTCAGTACAGAATGCTGAACTCTGAGTTATGCTCCTGAATCCAATTGGACACAGTCTTGGCCTTGTGGAAAGACACGATGTTTTGTTGGAGATTCTATCACTGTTTTGGAAAATATACACCATAATCGGATGTACTTGGTTTGCAATGATATTATTTTGGTGTGCAGCTTTTATGGGGTACTATCTACGATCACTACAGGGTCTAGGGATGACCATATGAACGCCTTCTCCCTCCACAACATAATTTATCTGCTTTCAGCCAGCAGTTATTCATTGTCAATCGATGAATTTTGACCCTGTCATGGACAAAATGCAAGAAAAATTAGGATTCATCTGACCAGGCAACATGTTTCCACTCATTGATGATCCAATGGCTATGCTGGTGGATACACTACAAGTGTAGCGCGGTGACGTGACGAATACAACGAAATCTTGTTGGGTGAGATGCAGCGGAGTTCCATATCTGAAAGGATCTGCGTAACTATGTGCACCGAAGCATTTCAACTTTTCTCTGCATTAAAAATTTCCGTCAACTGAGCAATAGAATGGCTCAAATTGTGCTGAAAAAATGCGACAAAATTTGTTTAAACCACCCAAAAATAAGTATATTACCATTCGAACTACGCAATATTCGTAAAATAAAGATGTATAGGACATAATCAATCCTATGGAGCGAAAAGTTTGAATATGAGCTCTTCCGTATTTTCTTAGAAGGTATAGTTGAGGAAGACCTAGAGTTTCAAGTGCCGTAGATGTTCGCTATTAACAGCGACTGCAAATAGGTACATAACTCTTACATAATGCCATCTCGGTTTTTCTAATGTAGCAAACACTAGAATGCTAGAATTCAAATCGATTATAAGTTGAATGTTTAACTAAAGAGAGTTGCATTCAAGATCTTTCATACTACACCACCAGAATAAAACCAGGAACATACTATTCATCCTAGTCCAACCCATAAAAGATACAGATTTTGTAGCATTTCATACTGTAAGATTTTTATAAATGCAGTTTTTTCATTATCGCAATTTATTGTGCCTTCCGAAGTTTTATTATTTTATAAAAAGATATTTTATTAAGGATATTTTATTATTTAGTGAGAAAGTCAGAGTATCTTAAGCTTTTGATAGTCCTGTATAAGTATAAAAATTAAATTATATAGTAAAATAAAACCCATTTTACACGTATTAAATAATCTCATAAGAAATAGAAATTAATTAAATTCTAGAGTATTTAACTCAAAAATACTATTCTGCAAAAGGGCAAATAATAAAGTAAGGTACAAATATTTCACACTATAAAAAGTAAAATAAAATTACGCAACATATATTTTTCGAAAACAAACAAACAAAAAACGTATATTACAAGTTATATTTGTTCTTGTTGAAGTTTTTAATTTTATAAGAAAGAAATAAAAATACACAGGTGAAATCTTTGTTTCTTCAGTTTTAGTAAGGAATACTACCATTTCAAAGTTTGAACGTGTCTTGTCTCTTTTAAATCCGTGCTAGCTTATTGGTTTTTCAGATGTTTTAATCATGTTATGGAAGACAACTCACAAATATTTGTTTTCAGAAAGCTTGGAAAACTTTCGCAGGTTGGTTGCGCTTTGCTAACACTTACTTGCTATTAATAATTCATTTTATTTTTTTAGCTTTCACTGCTCTTCATATTTTTGCAAGTATTATTTCTGAATGGCATAAGTAGTTCTTCTTTCTAGAGTCTTCAACTGAAAAATTATTAGGAAGAATGTTAAATGTGAATGTTAAGACTTATTTTTATTATTTTATAAAACTTTTAAAATTTCTTTTTTTAATTACTTCAAAAATATCAATTTCCTTAACTATCTAATGAACAACAATAATGGTATTCTAAGACAAATCTTTTAAAAGTATAACATAGTACCGATTTTTTGTTATGTAATAAATAATTTTGAATAAGCTAGTGAGATGTCAATATTAATAGTAATTATAAAAAAGACTCATCGTAACATAGATTAAATAAGGAAAAATTACAACAATATCACAATAACTGACTTTTGTTATTAGAACATGTACGTTTTTATGAGTTCTCACTTGTAACTCATAAATAATTAGGTTTCCCTTATATATATATATATATATATATATATATATATATATCCATTTTTCAGATTATTCAATGTCTTATTGCTCTAGGGTACTACTTTTTATTAGTATTTCAAAGATTATGTATTAAAAACAGTATGAAGTAAAAATATTCTGATATTAAAATCGAAAAGATACATATGGCATTATCATATAAAAAAAGTAATCACATCATGATACTTGTACTTATTGCAACTAATGCATCCGAAAATTCGAATGGAAAAGTGTATCCATCATCATCAACTTTACATTTTTTTTAAGAAAGCCAACTCGCATTTTCCTTTCCATTTTACAAAAAGCAAGTTGATTTGAATCTAATGCAATGAAATATTTGAATTAGAGGAAATACTATAATTATCTAAAGGATAATTTGATAAAAAAACACAAGATAAATTGCAGCATAAGAAAATAGAAATATTCCTTTAAGGTATAATGGTTTTAATATAAACATGTAAGACATATATATCATCTTACTATTATATTAAGTAAGGTTTATATCATTGTTAACACGACAAAATAATGCAGTTTGAAAATAATTTTGCTATAATAACTTTAATAATAAAAAGATATTATGCTGTAAATTCACGTATATAAAACTGAAATATGAGGAATAGTATATTAAAGTGAAAAATACATAAGGATTATAAATAAAAAAATCTCAACCATGAAGAATAAAGAACAGTAATAATTCCAATTATTATAAGAAAATCAAAAGGTAATATTTTGCTACCAATTTTAAAGGTAACATACAATTTTGGATTCACTGTACATAGTAATAAATTGAAAATAATTCCAAAATGGATATATATATATATATATATATATATATATATATATATATATATATATATTATATATATGTTAAAGAATTTGTTTGGTAAAAGGTTTAGTGTCGTAATGGTGATCGAGTTTGAAATAGCATCAAAAGTCTTAAAAATGACGCCTTTGTCACACACACAAATAACTATGTATGTACATATATATACGTATGTGTGTGTGCCATTTTACTGCTAAGTTAAATTTAATTGCTTTGATTACCTTTTTTCCTCTACGGTTTATTTTCTGAATTTGATACTTTTTGGTTCGTTGCTATATTTTTTATAAAGTAGTTCACTGAAGTGTGATAGTTTGATCAGTAATAGCGTTAGTAACAATTTTTTTCCTTTACAAAGTATGGAACAGTAATAACTGCATTACTTCCATTATTCAAAAAAAAATTTCTTTCTTTTATAAATTTTCTGGTTTGTTAAGGGTGTTTTTTGATTTTTAGATTGTTTAAATGTTATATAATTTTTTATCCGATTTGCATAAATATTATTTTGCTTTTAATGAATCTATTAAATATTTTGCTTTTTGATGACTTTTTTAAATATTTATTTTAATTATTAATAATATTGATTTTGTGGTAGAACTTTTTAAAATGGTTATTTGTTATCATTTGTGACTGCAATTTGTGTGCTTTTCTCTCTCTCTCTCTCTCTCTCTCTCTCTCTCTCTCTCTATATATATATATATATATATATATATATATATATATATATATATACATATGTATGAGTATGTTTATGTAATGAAATACAGAAAATCAAATAAACATTAACACATTATAAAACACATACAGAATCAGAGTAAACTAAATAATTACTAATAAAATCTTTTTCTAAATACTAAAAACCAAAATTATTAATTATTATATATCTTAAAAAATAAACTTTCATATAGTGTACATATAGCAAAAAGCAAGAGATTATTGAAAAAAAATAAAATCTTTTAAATATGAACAAAACGGAAATAAACTATGTAATACTGCCTCCAATCAGGGGTAAAGAAATTGTTTTTAGATCTTATTTGGGGATTTCGAGTCACTCAGAGAGATCTTTTAAATTAAATGACAGCTCTCATTAAAAATTCTTTCCTTTTCATTCTTATATTTTTGTTAATTCTCTTCGTCACCAAATAACGTCAACTCATCGTCAATTAAATATTACAATTTTGTAAAACTCATAAGTTTACATTTGTAATTCTCCATTATTACTATAATATCAATATTACTATATTCTGCATTCAATGTAAACTTAAATGCCTTCAGCGCTGTTAAATTATATATCTTCTTCCTGAATCACGAAAAGATTTAATTCAAAACACTCAGTGATCACTACTTTTTTCATCTAAAAATTCATATGATAGTAAATACCGGTTTATAGAGTGGCTGATGCACGTTAAATCTGTAAAGACTTATATTGGGTTCTTGTGGAAGCATCGAGGTAGAGGTGCTAGGTTAGGGTTCGTCATTGTCACATGACGAGATTCAAAATTACGAACTCCGTCGTCAACAGCCCTCTTGTCGCTTCTAAATACGACGTTAAACACATTAAATCAATTAATCAATGGGAATCTGAGATTAATTGCTTTTCCTAAATATTTTTTAAAATGAGTATGAAAAGGGTTTTGATTTCTTTGATATTAACATACAATTATTACATACATTATTTTTACTTCTCCGGTCATTAATTACAATACATTTTACGAAGTGTACCTAACTGAAGTATTTTGAATGTGAATATCCTATCTTTTCTGGCTCGAAAAGGTCCCTCACTCTTAAAATATAGGCATCCTATTAATGTTAATAACTATAAAGTTAAACATTATATTTTAGTTCGAAGAAAAGGCATTAAAATTAGCATCTTTCAGTTCGTACAAAAGATGTGGTATGCTTTTCTGTCAAATTATGTTCCTTCATTCTCCCAAATAAAAATTCTTTATCTTTTCCATATATCATATTGAATTCAAAAATCATTTCTCCCCCCCCCTTTATTTTCAATTTAAAAAACATTCGACTAGCCCACATCTTTTTCACGCACGGTTGATTGAATGATTGGTTTTATTAACGTCGCACTAGAAGCAACACTAGGGCTATTGGCAACGGTCCTCGTAATAATCAGCCTAGATCAAGTGACGAGGTAGATACCTGAGCTATCCCTTCCTGTCCTAACTTGTAAGCCGTACCGACAGAAGGACTTTGGGGCCTCGACAGATTTAACATGCATCACTCCCGGTTACACGGCAGGTCTTTAATGGCATTAAAGCTCAAACCTACAATTACACGAAAACCACCAGCCGCGAGTCCATGGCCAAGACCACTAGGCTACCACGGGCGCTTCACGCATTGGAATGTACAAATTTTGATTTATTAAGAAGTTAAATATTCTGTAGTGCAGGAAATTCAGAGGAAATGAGGTGTGATGTGAAAAGAGAAAATGTTGCCCACTTCTAACTGAGACAACTACTTTAATAATATTACATTTTAAGCAGAAAAGCATTTTATTTTGCTTAAATACCAGTATAAACAACAATTTTTGAAAAAAAAAAACTATTTTATTATTTTAATAGTTAACTAGAGAGAGAAGAGATTTTGTTTATGTCTTCTATATTCAAAGTGATTTGATAAAATGAAAACTAGATAATTATAATCAAAAACAGATAAAAAAGAAGAAAGAGCAACAATTGATAATTATATTAATTTATTTATAGAATTAAATGGTTATAAGTATAATGTATATATTTTATTATGAATATTTGAAGGAGTCGTATATAGTTTAATTAAGGGTATCATGTACGAGATTATATGGCTTAAAAAATAAACTTTTAGCATACATTAGTTATTCTTAGGTTTTCCTCCAATTTTCTGAATATTTTAGTACTAACTCGTGAATATCATCATCTTTAAAACACTTAACATGCATATTTGTGCTAATATGAGAAAGAATTTGTACATAAAAAGGTTGTTGGAACTTGATTCGAGCAATTATTCAATAATAGTCTCTTAAATATTTAAGACAATGCATTTTTCCATTGAATGTACAGCCCTTATGTATTTCATTATTTTCAAGAACTCTTATGTTTTTTAATTATCACTGTTTTGAATATTTATATGCGATTTTTAAGAAATTGTTTTAGTATAAAGTACAAAAATGCTATTCCCCCCCTAACAAACAGTTCTGTTATTGTTTCACAGTGCATAATCTTGGGAATTTAAGAAATATAATGCAACAAAATATAATTATAAGTCGCACCGTAAAATTCTCAGCATTCTTCAAAATCACAAAAGGAAATGAATGGATAAATATAAATGTAAGAGCTATTTCTCGGCGTCTTTTTTTTTCTTACACATACTATATCTTGATTGTCATATGCCGTAATAACAACTGAAGATTCCTGTTAGATATTCATTCATTAGAGAAGAACCGAAAGTCCATAATATTGCTCATCTAATTTTTCTCAGATGTTATAAGATTGTATTAGATAAATAATTACTCAAAGGAAGAATTTGCAATTTTTTGATTGCATAGAAATAAAAATCTGGTCATAATATCCGTGATTCTCCTATTATCCTTCACTGAGTTATTGTTTAATCCCTTGTATTAACTAACCTTAAATATATTTTGCTTGAAAATTAATTAGTATATTAAAAGCAATGGTGAAAATATTTTCCATGAAAATTACAAATGAATATCACTTGAAACACATTCATTCATTTGTTGGGAAAAAATGTAAATTTCAGCTTTCATTATTGTTAATTACATTTGAGGCATCCATGATAAATGCAACATTCGTAAAGAGACAGAGGAGACTAATTTCCTTCTAATCTCTCTATTAAAGAAATTAATTCCTAGAAGATTGAGAGACAACTCTGAATATATTACCATCACTCATTGAATATATTTACATAAACTAATCCATCACACAGTCAAAAGGTACCGAGCTCTTTCACACTGAAATGTTGCATAGATATACTACACTTTGTTAATGACCTTCGTAAATTAATTAAATCAAGTTACAGGTAACGAAAAGATACTTTTAAACCTAAAAATCGAGACTAATTATTTAATTGAGATTATAATCCTATAGGAGAGCAGGCATTATTTTACTTCCAAAGTCTACTTCATTTAAGCCTTTGTGTGCTGAGTGGAGACTGCAAATTGTTTGAAATTAACTGTAAACAAAGGATTTTAACTATTTTGGTTCTTTTATTTATTCTAAGCCTTTTCTTTATCTTTATTTGATAAGTCAGATAACCGCGATTTTTAATCTATCATCAAAAAAATTCTCAGTAAAATTAACAATTACTAGAGTACTTAAAGAAAAAAAATGAGGATATACAAGTAAATACAGTAAGTCTCCTAAAAGTATATATATTAAACATTTTGAAGTTTCAGAAATGCTACAAAAAATATTTTTTAAACAGAGTATGTTCTACAAATTATCATATATAAGACACATCAAACTCATGTAGCTTCAATTTAAGCACTTATGAATTTATGGATAATTTATTATTATTCATATTGAACATAAATAAAAGTTTTAGTCTTACATGTATTTCATTGCAGAAAGTTTGAATTTTTTGAATCCCTTAATTTGATAAAATATTTGAAGTAGTTTAACCACACTCCAGTCACATGTTCTGAACACATTTTTTCATGATACCTAATTTCCTTTAATCAGAATGTAATTAAATGTATTTGTACGAAACTAATAATGCTTGAAATATTTTTTTTTCTTTTATAAACTGTTAATGTAAAATTCTCAGTAATCGCAAACTTGCATTGATTGATACAAACAATCCACCTATTTAAGTTCATGATCACATTCAAAGATTCTAAATATCAAAGTTCTATGTCTTAAATTAAGGTGACGGAACGCCTCCCCAACACAATTTGTGATCATGATATCGAATATTTATTTTTGGATTTATATTAAAATTTAATCATTTATTTTTAATATTCTACTTGAATTTTGTTTTCATCATATTTAGAAGCTGAGTTGTAGCTGTTTTAATGTTAATTGATCATGAATTTGTCTGATCGGAAAGGTCTAAAAACGAGATTTTTCATTACTTCGAAACACAATATCTCAAAATCTTATTAATCAATGAACCTGAAATTTTATATATATGTCTTTTCAAATATCTGACTATCCTTGAGATTTTATACTGAGTAGAAGATTTTTGACATTGCAATAATGTGAAAATTTCAATGCCTTTTAAAGCAAATTCAATGTTCAGAATTCGAATTACCATAGCTTCTTACGCAAGTGTTATATTATCAAATTAACAGTCTATTCCCTAGATAAGGTTATATTCTGTATTCTTCAAATTACAAAGCATCAATTTATTTATTTTCAATTGAGTTACCGTATTTTCCGGAAACCCTTAAAATTTGCTTATATTTGTATAAAATGCCCTTTTTATAGTAAAAATGTACATTAACAAAACTTTTCTCGAGTGCTTTTTAAATTTTGAAGACCCATAAGATTATAAAATATTCATTTGTTGGCAAAATTTTCTTTAATTCAAATACATTTTCTTTGAAGGTGTACTGTTACCTTAAAAACTCTTACATATAAAATGAAAACCTAGTGCTACGTCTTAGATTTTAAACACACTTAAAATGGGAAATTAAATTTCTTAGCAATTATTTACTTACGTACACGGGTTATATTAACTTTGAGTTCAGTTAAAACAATTTTATTCTTCATGCATTGCAACAACAACTCGAAGAATTGTTAGTGATAATGTACCTTTAGTAATGGTTTACATCATATGGATTATCCGATTTTAGAAATGTAGATTTATTATTTCATTGTTACCTTAATTCTTCACTGTGGCTTCTTTTTGTGGTTTTTTGTAGCTTTTTACTACTTTCTACTATGTTTCTACGTTTTCAAAACACACTATTATCATTGAATGGATTTTATGTGTGAAAATTTGTACCTCAGTAATTCTATTGTACACTGTTCATTGGTATTTTTTAGTGAAATTACAAAATAATGCATTTAAACATGCCAAATTCTCAAAATTTATGGATCGTACATTCTCTGAATCATTTTGTACCGAACATAAAATAAATAATATTAAAAACTAATGAATATTTGTCGAATTATGTAAATAATAAAGCATTTGAAACACATATGTTTTCCAACTATGAAAAATAAAATAAGATTGGAATTATAAATCTTCCTGATTTTCATATATATATATATATATATATATATATATATATATATATATATATATATATATATATATATATATATATATAAGAGAAAAAGAATTGAAAGAAAAATGAAGGGATGTGGAGGATAACTGGGTTAGCTGATAGTTATTAGTAAATTGGATTGAAGTATTGTAATTAATCTTATGGATTGAAGTGATTCTTTATCAAAGTACGAAGCAATTGTTAGTGAGAATCTTTGGAATCAGATCGAGTAATTTAGTAAGCTAAGACTTCCTTTTTAAATCATAATCTAGGACAGGTGATTTAAGTGGGACTTAAGAGACAGCGACCTTATCTGTGATTAATAAAGTATTTACTTTGCTCTGACGTATATTCAGTTAGAATCTAGTAATTATTGTCTAATTAATTAAACGGAAAAATTGTGGTAAAATTAAATAACGAAGGACGGTCGTTACAATTTGCTAAATTGCCTCCAAAATAAATTTGACACTGATTCATTTTTGTAAGTTTTGATTCCTGCTACGTCGAGTTATCATCATCATTGATGATATTTGGATTCTTCATTGTACACCGAAATTCATGCAAAAATCAAAACAATGGGTTGTTTCCGATGAATCTGTTCCGGCGAAGACAGTCTAATTTCCGGAAAAGTTGTAGCGAAGATTTTTTGGGATGCGAATAGCATCATACTCAGGAACTTCTTAGAAATTGAAAACCTATTATTGGATAGCATTACGGATAGTTACTATATTGCCATTTTTCATTTTGCACCACCATTTCCCATTCTTGACACTGGTTCTTTTTGAACCACTCTCGCAAGATTATAAAAATATAAAATTACTGCGATATTAAATAGTTTCCTTTTTCATGAAATATAATCACACTAATATCCTTAGTTTCAGTAAAAGTTGAAACTCATTCAATACTTTAAGTATTGAATGAGTTTAGTGTTGAATGCATGAGTGTTTTTATTTTTCTTGAGCAATTTACCAGCTTTAAAAAATATTAATTTAATGTAGAATATTTTGTAAGGAATTTTAACAATTTTTAAAAATTTTTGGTCATAAATTTATTTGGTAGTTATGAACTTTCACAAGCTCTGAGACCACATGTGAGTAACAAATATTATTTTCGGTTCTCGTTAAAATGAAACTTCTCCCTATTCTTGTTTCTGTCCTTGTCCAAATTAGACCCGTCCATCTGAAAGAATATATAAAAGACTCTTCCGATTTCGGGACGTAAGTATTAAATTCCTGAACCTTTGGAGAAGAAGCAAAGAATGTGTAACTGTAATTTGCTTTCTATTCTTCTTGTGTCTGTTTGCTGTAAATGTAGGACTGCTTGCAATAAAATTACAAGGAAAGAATTATGGGCCACTCAATTACTCATTAACTGTGAAAGAAAGTTAACTGATATATTCAGAAAATAACCCTTTTGATTATGAATTTAAAATTCATTTGGAAGATAATTCAAATGTTTCTAGTTATGAATGTGCTAATTCGGGAATGTGAATATGAGTGATAAGGATTCTTAATGGGTTAAGAGCCAGATATGGCTAAGTTGCGCAAAGAAAGAAATATCTATGATCAAAACAAATGAAAAAATGAGGGGGGAGGGGAGATAAAAATGGATTGATAGGAAGGAAGGCCGAAAATAGAGAAAGATCACCAGGGTATCATGCGGGCGAGTCCCTCGTGTTTACCAAAGAGAATGAACCCCATGGGAAAAGAAAATGATCATTAGATGCCTCGGTTGAGTGATGACCATACTTACCTAAAAAAGGTAAACCCCCGAGGCCATGCTAACTGAGAAAGTTTAGATGACAACAAATTTACGGTTTTATAAAATAAAGGAGCTCGACTAGAAAATTTTTCTTCTCTGGAAATTGTGGCCATGAGAGCCGAGTAGTTATGTTTACGAGCTCGAGGCCGACGGTTTTTTTTTTTTTTTTTTCCGTCTAGTGGTGGGTATGAGTTCGTATAAAGAGGAAGAAGCATGTTAAAACTATTGAGACTCCAAATCCTCCCTTTGGCGGGGTGTAGAATTTTAGAGAGGGGTTGCCACACAGCTCAGGTGTCATCATCGTCACTTGACCGAGTTTCAAAATTGAGAGATCCGTCTCCAATGACCCTCGTGTTGCTTCTAAGTGTGACGTTAGTAAGCAATTAATTTTCTCTTGAAATTTATTTGATGTTGATACATACGTTATTTATCCTAAAAATTTTTAATTTGTAATAATTATCAAAGTAAAATATTAATCAAATATTTTGATTCGTTAAAAAATTTTTTAAAATATTTATTATGAGCGGTTTTTTTTTTTCGTTGTAACTCTTAAAAATTGTAATAAATTTTTAAACCATCCAACTCATTCTTGAAGCTTAGTAAGTATTTCACTTAAGTGGGCAAAAAATTTAGGTTAAGATTGATTTTGAGTCCTGTATTTTGAAATTCCATACATAAAAGGGTATTGGATTCCTGTATGGTTGTCCATTGTAGATTTTTACAAAAAGTTCTTTATTTCTTTTGTTAGCTAGTAATTAGTTATTTGAATCATCAGGAACACTATAATTGAGTAATTAGAAGGAGGTAGCAAATTCACTATTCGTTGTATGACTTAATGAATGGATATTATTATTCTAGTTTAAAGTATATCTATTCACTAAGAAAGGTTAGATAATTTTTACTACTCATAAAATATCTCTTTTTATTAGTTGCGTTTCTTGTAAGGTGTTTCTTTAAGCTTACCTTCAAAGCACAATTTTTGCTTAAAATATCTGACTGTTATAAATTCTCTGACTGGATAGGCTCTAAAAACGAGATTTTTAATTTCTCCAAAACACAATATCTCAAAATGTAAAGCATAAATGAACCTGAAATTTTATACATGCATTTTTTCAAATACCTGACTGTTCCAGAGATTTCATATCAAGTTGCAGTTTTTTTTATATTGCTATAAAGGGAGAATTACAATGACTTTAAAAAAAAATTCAATGCTCATAACTCGAATTACCATAGCTTCTTAAGTAAGTGCTACATTGTCAAAGTAATAGTCTATTCTTCAGGTAAGGTTACATTGAGTATTGTTCCTTTTACAACATATCAATATATTTATTTTCAATTGAGTCACCTTGTTTTACAGAAATTCATAATTTTCGCTTATAATTGTATAAAATGACTTTTTGGCTATAAAAATATACAACAACAAAACTTTTCTTGGGTGTTTTCTAATTTGAAGCCCCTTAAGGTTATAAAAAAATGCATCTCTAGGCCAAATTTATTTCTAAAACTTTTCTTCGAAGGTGCACTGGTACCTTAAAATTTTTCTCAAAAGTTTATTCGAGTAGATTTTATATTTCTATAATATTACTTCTAGGAAATATTTATTTTTATTATTGTTTCTCTTGTTCTTTGAAATATTTTACTCATCACACAATTCTTGAAATAATCAATATAATATAATATAAACTCTGATTAATTTAAAAAGTATATTATGCAATTCTCTTGAAATTTATAAATAAGTAATTATTATTTACGTAGTAATTAAATCTCGTTTCTAAACATATTATCCTAAATACATGCAAAAAAATTCAATATTAAAATTGCATATTTTTTTGAATAAATATTCGAGTATCTCCTTGAATTAAATATTTTGAAAGGATGTCAATATTTTCACTCTTTTGAATTTTCCATAATCATTAGCATGACATTTTCATGTGTTTTCTATTTTTCGAGATTTTTTTTCAGTGGTACTTCTGAATGAGCAAATAAATGATATTCGAGGTTTTTGGAGAATGGTTCAAATCTGACTATGTTGCGCCTTTCAATACAGATCTGTGATCTAGACATATGGAAGAGTGAATAAAAAATATACAAATTTGTTGACAGGAAGAAGGGTTGAAAATATATAGAGAAATATTGATGAGGTATCCTGGGGGTAAGTTCCCGTGCTTATGAAAGACGGTAAACCTCATGGTAAAATAAAAGATTACTAGGAAACCTTGGGGTAGTGATTCCAGTACTTAAATAAACGAGAGAAGCTCCTAAGGGAAATATACTTCTGGGGATAAATTCTAATGACTTTATGAAAACAGGTTTAAAGGTTATAAATGAGAGCTCTTTCATATGCCTTTTTGTTTAACATAAACATGTGCTATGGGATTTAATTGACATCTCCAAAATAGTCTTGAAGCACCTCATTCTGAAAAATTCAGACCCATCCATTGTAGACCTAATTCTATGATTTCACATGCGTTGAATAAATCAATGAACTTTAAATTTAATAACTGCTTTTAGACTATCTTCCATACATCAATAGGTATTGAACTCATAACACTCCTCAAAATATTTGACATTTTCGAAAAATCGTTCAGCGTTCATCCAATTGTTGGTTATATTGATTTTCTAGACTGTTGAAAGATTTAATCAATCTTAAGAATAGTTAGATTATAAATATAAGAAAGGGAAAGAGACCGTATATTCCTATGTCAATCAAAAATGATCGAATCCTATCGAATTAAACTCTTTGAATCGTGGCTCGTGTAGTTCTTTTTAATGCTCATAAGCACATCGTTTAGAAGCCTTTTCATTTCTTTGCTCGAGTTGAGAAGTTTTGGGAGAAAAATAAATTCCTCTTGTATAAAGAATCGCTGGAATGTGAGGAAAAGTCTAGTTGGTTCAACTTTCTTTTTTATATTTGATGGTTGGGAACTTTTTGAAAAGCATTGGGAGTGAAATTAAATGCATTAGACCAACCAAATTAAATTCATTGGTCTCGTTGTATTTGTAATGCATCGTCCAGAAAACTGTGAAGAAAACCTTCAGTGCTTTCGAAGCGAAAATGTATTTAGCTATATAAATAAATATTTGCTTCATTTTCTGTTTACAATATGCAGTTAGTTCATCATGCATTATAAAATTTTCGTTCTCATGAATATTGTGCTTGATTTAAGTCTTAGAAGAAATATATTTATTACATTTTGATAAATAATGACAAAATATTTTGACTTACCAGTATATATGCTTATTATGTAATTTTTAATTATATAGTTTTTGTACACCATTTAATTGAATTTGTAATCGTTTTTCACTAAGTTTCATAGGGAATAAAAAAAGAACCTTAAAAATATTCTATATAACAGAAATGGTGCAACACTACTATAAAGAGCATTTGTAAAAAGTGTTTTCTTTATTACGAATAGTTCAAGAAGTTCAAATGTTAAAATAAAATTAGATAGCTAGTCTGTTTAAACTTCAAAGAAAAACTCTTACAAAGTTCATGTTTCTTGAAATAGAAGAAATCTTACAATATAGATCACTTAAAAAGAAAAAAAATATTCATGTGCAGTATATAAGAAATAAGTTTATGCGAGATATGTGTGTGAAATTTTTAGAGAGAATAAAATATTGATCATTGGTGTAAAATAACTTGCGTGATTGGGTAGATTTGAATATTTTGATTTAATCTCCATTTTTATTTCAATATATAATTTAGAGCTTAGCTATGTTTTTGGTAATTCAATTTGCGGCTTTTCTATTCCATATTTAAGTTTTTAGTCCGAGTAAAGCGTGTTATCGTATAGGTAAAAAATAATTTTTAACACTAAACATACCATAACCGGTCTTTTGTCCGGTTATGAACTTTTGCATTGAAAATGCACATATCATCTTATCCCTTTTGCACATTTGACTTCATGACTTTTTCTATTAATTATATACAGTTAATATTGTATTATTTTTATTTTGTTTATTTTGAGTAATTCTTGTCATATACCGTTAACTATCGTGTCATTTGACTGGGAGAACATTTTATTGCTTTATAAGGTTATTGGATTAGAAATTATGATGTACATGCGCATTCAACGTATTGTATACAGTTCGTTAAAATAAAACTAAATTTGATGTGGACATGACCGATCAAATGATGAGGAAATATACCACGCAATCTAAGTCTTTCAGGTGATCACTCCAAGTATTTTTTTAAATATTCTTGATTTAGCTGGTATAAATACCTAGATTTTGTACAAGCGAACGACAAGAGAAAATATCTCGAGATAAGATTTTTTATTCCAGTTAATGGTAGAACTTGCCGCTGATTTTTCGAGTAGCCTATTAATAACCAAAAGAAAGAACACATACAAAACGATCGTTGCCTAATTCTACTACGGATTTTTTATCAACGTAAGACCTTTCTAATAAGATATTGTAACGAAAATAAAACCATCATAACTTGTTCTAAATGTGAAAAACATGTTAGCGGAAAATGTATAATGGAGACATCCTGTATATGCAAAAAATGCAATGAATTAAAAATTCTTATTCTTTGTTTTTGTAATAGGGATTGACAATATACAATTTACTTTAATTATAATAAAGTTACTTTGCTTATTTCCTGCCTAACATTCGTATTTCGTACATTCAGTCAGGAAACACAAAGCCCTGTCATTGGACTGGCTATGGTAGAAATATGTATGTATTAAGTGTTGGTATGTTTAGTGTTAAAAAGTGTTTTGCGCACCAAGTTTTTAAAAAATTTTTAATACCATGCATTCAATATTTAAATGACTTTACTGCAACTTTCTTACACATAATTATAGAGATTTTACACAGTGTACCAAAACTTTATACTTTTACAAACGTCAAATAAAAATAAAATTGATAATATTATTAAATATATTTACATCTATGTTTTTTATCAAATACTGATGACTTTTGATACTCTAAACAAGACTTTCGCTAGAAAAATTCTGCTACTTTAGAAAGTTTATTGTAAAATTATTAAGGCTTTTTAAAACTTTTTTTTAAAAAAAACTTTCAAGGCTATGGAGAAAAATCAAGTTCTGTTTGGGAGCCCTACAAACATAGTTTTATAACAATTTTTTACGATCATGAGTAACGATTGATAAATTTTCTAAGGTAAATCTATTAATTTCTTTTATTTCTTCATCATCATACTAATAATACCATCTCTCCAAAATGAATTACGCAATACATATTTATCATAAAATTTTCATTTCTTGTCTGAAACCAATCCCTAATTTTCAAACAAAGTTTATATACATACTCAGTTATTAGAATAGTATCTGAAATATTCTCTAAATATTAGGAATAAATCCTTAAGATCCTTTGTGACACCTCCTAATCATTTACTGCAGGTGTCATTATTTAACTTATGTCGATATCACTCAGTTATATAGTCAAATGAAGAGACTTTAGATACCCTTAAATCAGTTTATTTAAGTTGATAAAGATTTGTGCAGTCTTATCCTCTCTTAGACACGCGTAAAATATAGATAGAATGAATAAATTTTCAATCTTAGCAACTCACTTGAGTTCGAGTAAGAAATATCACAGGGGTTGAGAGTTCCTGTGAAAAGTCTAAGTCTTTCCTATAATGGACTTACTCCACTATGATCTTTATTCAAAATCGGTCTGCTATCAATATTTACTTGTTACTCTATTTACTCTATTAACCAGTTACTAGCTTCAATATTCAATTATCAAATTCAATATTATATATATATATATATATATATATATATATATATATATATATATATATATATATATACATATATACTCCTCAAATATGTTCATTACACTTCTTAACTTCAATCTAATCTGCATACGTCATATATAATTTTATTGGGGGTAGGAGAGATTTCCTTTTAAACTATTTAAAATAGAAAAGTTCCCAATGTTAATGAAAGATGGTGTAGCCCAACAGCACACTTTTAACAGACAAAGCTTAGAACACATTACTTGGAGAAAATTATAAATTCAAAACAATATTCTTCATGTGAGATGAAGCACAATACATACTTATAAAATGTATAAAATTTAAACCCTCTTTAATTATAGAGGAAAAAAAATTCTACTTCATACGCGTACTACACAAAAATTCTCTTTAACACTATCTTATATACATAAAATAGAAAAATTAAACATGAGATCTGTTGGGAAGAACCAAATAAATACTGCACTTTGTGATAAAACAATTTCGTAATCATTTAGCTTGTGGGATATTAAATATAAATTATTATTATTTCTTAATAAGACATTAAATATATTCATTTATTGGGGTATATCTTGTAAATTTTACTAACCTTTTCATTCATTCATTAAATTTCCAAATAATCTGACCGA
Organism: Nephila pilipes; assembly: GCA_019974015.1. Taxonomy (NCBI): domain Eukaryota; kingdom Metazoa; phylum Arthropoda; class Arachnida; order Araneae; family Nephilidae; genus Nephila; species Nephila pilipes. The sequence continues at coordinate 169,006 of BMAW01069546.1, forward strand.
TCATTCAGTTAATGTATTTCTCTTTATAGAGGTTTATAGAGGATGATGAGTGAGAAATTTTTTCTAAAACCTCCGATTCAATAAATTGAGTAACACTTCTACTTAAGAAATATGATCATATCATGATAGCTAGTATTCTGCTTGTTCTTAGCATTTTCCATCATTAGTATTTTATTTATTATTCAAATTACTTATTACTATGAAATACAGTTATTGATAGCAATAATCACTTGGAAATATCATCAATGTGTCTTCATCTATAAATATGTAAATTTATGGACAATTTATCTAAATCATCAAAGTGGTAAATAAAAGTCCTTATGATTTATTGTTTTTATTAGAACACCTCATATGCAAAGCACTTTCATATATAAATTAAATACTTCAGTTTCATTGGTAAACATTTTTTAGCCTTCGCAATGCTTCAGTATACTAGTCTGAATACTGTGCAATGCATATCTCTCGTTTCTAATATCTACAATACATAGGAAAAATATATTTACAAAACAGCACACATTTGGCCTAGCAACGATTCCTCAATACAGAACTCTCTCTAATGATAAATAATCTTAAGTGTCAGTAAAACGCGAAAACAGTTAATTAAACATAGAAATGACTTAGGTTGCAATAATCTATCTGAAGGAATTCGTATGTTTTGTTGCTATATCTATTTACTGTTGATAGGAAACAGATTGAAGAAATTAAGGTAAAAGCTAACAAATGGAGTATTATTCACGTGTTTATCAATTACGTAGCTGGAGCACTCGAACTCCAGAACTCGGCTCTCCCTTTAACAAACTGGTGAAGTTACTTTCCTGCAATATTTTAAATGAAAAATCTCTCTTTGCCGAAGAACGTAATGTTTGTAAATTATATTTACTGTATGAGAAGTGTTATGAATAGAATGGAGGATATAGAGGAATTAGGGAGATTCATGGGAACACTGTATTGGTTCGAGCAAATGTGAAGGGATATATTGACTCGTATCCTGTCACTAAAAGTCTACTTGAATCGGTTCCGGTGATTTCAAGTCGACTGTTTAGAGCTACTAAGGTAAATAGAATTCTTCATTATAATATTTGGTTAAGAACTCGATAAGTTAAACACTCCACATAATTAATTTATTTTGATATTGTTTGTTCAAAGCTTGAATAAATTGGCTAAATATTTTTGACTAATTATTACTGTGTCACTGTGTCTCTTACACACAACGATGACAACCCGTTACAATACTTCAATTTAAGAAATCTGTAATTTCCAACACTTTATCAAGTTTCTTTTTGCTCCATATATCCCTGAGGAAGCAACTTCTTGAGTTGAACGAAACACCTTTGGGGATAGTATATCCTTAATTTAATCTCACTTCCGGAGCACACTGGTGGCGGTAATATTTTTTTTTTATTACCTGAAAGCAGCGTGACCCGAAGAAAATTAACTTTCCATCGCGGGATGAAAAAGGGGAAGGGAAAATCGAGGTATATATCTTTTCCAGAGAAAATCTATCGGTTCCCCTTATTCAAGAGGTATTATGTTGCAGGTTCGTTAAATTTGTAGCTTGTTTCCAAGTTGTATTTTGTTCTTGATTAAATTGAACTTCCTTTGTAAATGATTCGAAGATAATCTGCATGGAATCTGATGTTCGAGATGTGTCGGGAGATATGTGCTGCTTCGAATAATGAAGTATTGAATAATAGAACTGTTCTCCAAAATAAATTAATAAAGAATATGAAATAGAAAAGAGGAATTAAATTGATCTAATACATACACGTTTGCTTTAATAGAAAAGTTATGCTGGAATAGTTTTTTTTGTACAACAGTTCTATGTATCAAGATGATTAAAAATATGCAGATCATCTTTTGTTACCAAGAGATAAAGCCAAAGTGCTTCTAATTATATTTACGTAATTTAACACAAGGTATTTTACAAGAAAAAAATATGAAAAGATAAATGCATATGCATTAATGAGTTTATAATGTAGAGTAAATATATAGCATGGCACTTTATGAAAAATGAAATCTCACACAAAGAATAAGACGAAGAATAGCATAAAAGTGGAAGGAATATATATATATATATATATATATATATATATATATATATATCCAGTGAGATGAGTATAGGAAAAAATATTCAATATAAAGAATATGTTTCAGTAGTATCAAATAAAGTTGTGCCTTGAGATCACAAAAAAACCAACTTTATTTATTAAAAATTTATTTCTTCAATAGAATTTCTTTAGAGAGCATTTGTCGGCAATTTTCTATTTCCATTCGACATAAGTGTAAAAAAAAATTTCAAATACCAAAAGTAATGAAAGCAAAGAATTGAAAGGAAACAATAATAATAAATCGAAGAGAACACGACCAAGCCACATATAGCACATAAACCAAAGAAAAAATACAATTCTGAATATATTGAATATTTGTATATGTGAACTGTACCAAGATTTTATAAAGTAGGTTTTAAATTCACTGTCTAATGTATAATGTGTTATAAACAGCAGTTTTTAGATCTGTAACAAAAGCTCATTAATTATACAAATGAAAGTATAAAATATTAATATGCTTTATAAAAAAAATCAAGGAATAATTCTATATTTACATGTTTCTAATTATGAATAGATGAATGTAAACAAAAGTTAAAAATAAAACAATAAAATTCCTTTTTTTGCAAATACAAAGTAATTATCCTTTTTTTTTTTAAGAAATACATACTAAAGGAATAATGAAAATAACTCAAAGATTAAATTTTAAGCAACAACTACCCTTCATATATGAAAATGAGTTTTTATGAAGAGCCAATGTTCTAATTAAAACAAACACTGCATCAAATAAACCTAATAAAAATTATTAATAAGCCACATTGTCTTATGTAACATGTTTGAATAATTTAATCACTGAAAGCAAACTCTGATATAAAAGATATATAAAAACTGTAATTGAAAATTCAAATTTTGATTATCTATTCATGAAATAAATTGAAATAACTTTAAAAAATTAATTTTATGACCAAATATTAATTAAACCTACTTCAAAACTGCGTGTGTTAACATTAATTCTATCATTTCTAAGAATCTATACGCTAATTAACTAATTCAACAGATGTCAATCAATAAATATTTCAAAGAACTGCGGTTGCCTTGTGGTCATGGTCACGGACTCAATGCCGCATTGTTTTCTTCATTTTGTGGGTTCGAGTCCTAATGCCACTAAGACATCAGGGGACTGATGCACTTTAAATCTGGTCAAGGTCCCAAGTCTTCAAATTGGTTTAGTGTGGAAGGTTAGAGACGGAGGTGTCAGCTCAGGTGTCGATGTCACTTGACTGAGGTTCAAAATTACGAGGCCAATAGCATTCGTGTTGCTTCAAAATACGGCGTTAATAAGCAATCCTAATACAAATACTTAATTATCAACCTTTCTGTTCAGCGGCATGAATTATATTCAACAATTCAAAAGGACATTCATATATTTGTTATTTATAATACACATGTATTTCTCAACAATGTCATTATTATATTGAAATGTATTAAGTATCTGAGAATATGGATATATCATTGATGAATCCTTTTCACAAAGAAACATAATAAAAGTATATTCATTACGAGATGACAGAGTACAACGAGCTTCATTTCATCTAAAATCGAACGACAAATGAGCAATGAGGTTACTAGGAATACATAAGCTTAAATTATTATTCGCTGTTTAATTCGAATGCATATTGAGCGTTGGGTATAACTACTGTCAAACATTTCACGTGCGCTCTAACTTCCCGTGGGAAAGTTGCTTCGTCAGTAGTTTTCAGATCAAATGAAAATCATAGGAAGCTTACGAAATTAGTTTCAATCTAAACATTTAAATAAATGCAGAAAGTGAAATTAGATTTAATCTAGATACAGCATTATTTGGTATTAAATGTTTTAATTCGTAATTTTCTCGATGAGATTTGAAGTCGAATCGAATATTCCTCTATACTTGTATTAACAGAGTCTGATTTTAACTTATTGACTGCAGTATATAAAGCATGACTGTATGTAAAATGACTACCGTTAAACAATATTATATTATGCTCATTGAACAATATTATATTATATCGTTAGAAATTTTGTTCCTCTTCTTATAAAAAAAATAACGAATATCAAGGTAGTGTTAAAGTTTGAAATTAAATTCTTCTTTATCTTGTGATATATGATTAATATAAGTAAGGTAAGTAATGCATTATCTATAATTACCTTTTCAAGTATGACTGAAATATGTCAAGACTCCAAGTCACCCCTTAAGCATAGTGTGGAAGTTTGGAAGTGCGCTTTCGCCAGTTGTCTTCGTGTTCCATCTACATGTGACATTAATATATGTTATTAAAAGGAAGAATTAGTGTGCCTGCAGCGCAAAAATTGAAAGGTGTAGATGCATGAAATTTAGAGTATTAATATATGGGTACTGGTTGTATTCTCCTCGAAGCCTTTTTTTGAAATTCGAATTATTTTTAAAATTTTTATTAAAGTGATAGACAAGGCAATTTGTGTCTTCAATGCACATAATTTGGGGAGGGGGCTAATTATCTCCCATAACATTACAGGATTTGGTTGCTTCTTATTATATCAAGTAATTTCTTGAAGATCGTAATATTTATTCATTTGCTTGTTCCTTAAAGTAGATTGAAGATTTTTTTGGAGATTGTTACCTTTGTACAATTGCGTTTTTTCTTTACTGCAGAACTACGATTCTGTTTAGAGTAGAAAATTTAATAATGATATTCGACCCGCGATTCAAAGTCCAACTATTAAAGAATAGTTTCAACAAAGCATTTAAAGTTTTTACAACAGCATCTTGGAATTGATAATACTTTAATTCATAATATGTTCGCTTGTTCCACAGATCTCTAAATCAAACGACCTCTAAATATTAATTCTGATTAAACATAGCATACGCTTTGCACACTCTTTCGTTGCTTCTTATGTCGAATGGTTGTTAGGCAACTTTGTTTTAACCTCTGTACATGGGTAAATCGACTGCCTTGTTTTTCGACCGCTTTGATTTTACTTAAAAAATTTTATTTTTGAAATTCGTTTCTTGAAACTTAATTTCATTTTTATTTATTTTTGTTAGTAGATTTTCTCATGTTCCTAAGATTTTTCTTAATTTAATTCATAATGGTGAAGCGATATTTTGTATATTTTGTGGCCTGACTCACAAACGAAATGTTGCAAAATTACAATACCTCTACCATCTGACAGATACAAGTTTTTAAAAAGATTAATTCATTTTGTGTGTGTAAATTAATTTTTTGACTTTTTACGAATTTTTGAAAATTTCTCTGAAAAGTACCAATTTTAGATTTTTAAAATTTTTTAAACAGTTTTATCTAAGAATCTACCGATCCATTTGACATAGTATTCATACATTATACGAAATGAACATTTGAACCCTCTTTTAAAGAAGAATGGGAAAATACTGATATGTTAATTTAAAGAAAATTTAATTGAATGAACAATGAACGAGATTTCATTTCTCCACCTCCCCTCTCGCTTAAGATTTTCGCTTCGCTCAGCATAGCTCTGGCGCATATCACGTCATGGCCTTGTTAATGACCATTTTTATTCTGTATTGATTTTTTTTGTCTCCATCTAAGCAATTCCTGAGAAAATTCTTTTGTAAATTTTCTTGAGTTTTATTATAAATATTCATCTGTGCGAAGAAGGGTAGTCAGCTGATAAAAAAATAATCAATCAATACGAATATGTAATTTGGAGGCTCACTTATAAGTTTTAGAAAATGTTCATTAAATGTAATTTATAGTTTCTTTTAGACTTCTGAAATCTAACTTTATAGTTTTGTATACTCACCTCTATATTTGTATTACGACTCTGTAAGAACATAATAGTAATATTTAAACACATGTATAAAAGTAGAAATATAATCAGTCATCAATTCTGAACATCAATAAAAAACTTAATGAAATCAATTATCTTAATACGAAATTCAATCTGGCTCAAGTATAATTGTTATTAGATATATCCCAGCTATAGATTATAATAATGCAAATTGATGCTTTAGCAATGTAAATGTAAACAAAGCTTACAACATAACAAGATGAATTGTAAATATGTTACTTATATCTTAATTGGATATAAGGGAATTAAAGTAAAGGAAAATATACCCTGTTGTAACTCTTGCCATATCTTTATTACTTATTTATTATGTACTTCATAAGCGTATAGGTAGGCATTCCTTCTCTTCATTCAGTTATCCCTTGGCCATTCCTTCGGTATTCCAGCCTATCGACAATATCTCTAAAAGTAGCTCTACCGCGATGTAAATGCAATCATTGCCATCGAAATCTTTTTAGTAATCTTGGCATTAAATACCTTCAGTTTATTCATGCGTTTCTTTTACGAATAAGAAAAAACGAAACAAATTTCGTGAATAGTCTAGCTTAAGTCACTGAATAGTCTAGTATTCCAATAACAATCAAAATTATTTGCATTACATGTTAAAGGAAATTAGGATAAAGAAGAGGGGGGATACTATACACACATTTGTTGCAGATATGCTTTTCTTATTCTAAAGTTAAAAAATATAACAAAATGAATACTTATATAATTTATAGCGTATGATTTCCATTGTTAAACTACACAGAAATCTTAAAGTTTAATTAAATAGTCAATTAAGCTTATAACTCAAATTGAAGAGACGTCAGCAAAAACGAGAACACAATTTATTTAACTATCTGCACAAAGCATGTAAAGTCCCTCCCTTTAGAATCCCTCTTAACCTACTTAAATATCTTCTTATAATTCATCAATTAAGTTTTAACTTACCAACCTACTCACACCAATTGAAACCATTCTCTATTGTAGCAGATTCGATTCATATTACTCTGATTCGGAGTCACTTCCAACCAATTCTACTAGCAATGATTTAATGATATAGTTCACTCCAATTTGCAAATATCTATCAGCTTGTCCTTATTATCTGTCTCCCTTCATCTTCTTTTAAGTTCTATTTTGTTCATATATCATTATCCCTAATTCAATTCCTTGTACTTTTTATCTTCATTTAATTTACCTAATAGCATTTAATTTGGTTATCAAACAGTTGTAATTTTGTGCAATTCAAATTACAAAAAAGTTTCCGAGATTGAAGTTGAGAAAACTGCGAATAACCCACCGCCATATCTTGAATAAATCTATTTTGAAATTCACCTATGGATGCATATTTAGGTTCAAATTTTTGATTCGAAAGCTCATCGATTTCATTATAGAATGATTTATTATTTTTAAGCTTCCCCAAACTTGAAACAACAGTAAAATGCCATTATATATATTTCAATGAAAGGAAAGATAGGTTTAACGCAGAATGTACTTCAAAAATAGAAAAATAGATTAAATGAAAGAGATGAACTTCTTCCTTTCCCAGAGAATATTATTGTTAATGTAAATTACCAGTGATGAGCGAAAAGGTTTTTAACTCTAATGCTGAAAGTAAATTTACTTCTTCAAGTGTGTCGCTTATTATGTCAAATTATATAATATACCGCATTTTAGCGAGTATAAGAAAAAAATGTAGCTCGATATTATCTTTAAGTAGTTTTATATAATGTAGTTGATATATATATATATATATATATACGTATATATCTGTAAGCAATATGATTGCATGTTATTTTCAAAATTTCTTTTTGTATAGATCTAAATTACTTTTTAATGTAAAGTGTTTTCGTTGAAAAGCATTTCATAAATTTCGGTTAAAAAGTTTAATAGCAATTTTCCTAACATTTTTACCATTTTGGTTTGGATACAAAATGAGATGAAATTGCATCTAAGGAATTATAAATGAAGGGGTAATAATCTGTGTTTGAAACTGGATATTCACTCCGTTAAAGAATGGAAATATTAGAAGGGAAATTCTAATACAAGAAAATTTATTTATACGAGTTTGTTATAGCTGATCATTTTTTAACTACAACTAATACCATACTTCTTATACAAATAACAACCTTTTAATTTTAGTGGTTATGTAATATTAAAAATTTGTCTTTCAGGTAAATATGATATATGTTCTTTTTTCTCTTTTTTAAATGTATTTTTAATATTTGATTCTTTTTGACGGAAGTTGTATAACACCTGATTACAGCACTCAGGATATACATTATTAAGAGAAGTTCTTAATAAAAACATATATTTAATTATTAAAAACTTTTGTTAAAATTTACCTTCCTAAATTAAACACGTTTCCTTAAGGAATTTTCAACCATCTTTAAAAAATTCATAAATTGTTTTCTAAAATGAATGCGATGCCACTTTATTAAAGGAAACTTAAATTCGAAAGATAAATATTTAGCTTCGCAATTGAACGTGTACGCATTTTTCAACAGATAGTAAGACTTAAAAAGTTTCAACGAACATTAAGAATAGAAATATTCAAAATTCCTTTCTTACAACTTGTTATATTAAAAAATGGCGTTAAACATCTTTACGCATCCTATATGATCATCTATATATAGTCACTACGATCACTTCTTGAAAATGGTTATATTACTAATTTGTTTCATAGGATTGTTCAGTGGAACTTAATTGCTGAATTTACCATTTGAAACGATTTTAAGCATTACTTTGATGAGGGGACGCAAATTCTATGAGCTCCTCCCAACTGCGGATGCCTAGAGTTCCTATAAATTATCTACGTCTCTTCTTAGTCTTTTGGTCATTAGCATGAGCAAGGTAACGACTTGGTAGGCTATAAAGGAGGTTCAACCTCTCAGACTATCATTGTTCAATGTAGCGAAATGTTAATCGTTGTATCATTGTTCACCGGGAAAATTCTTCAAGTAAGTCACACTGAAGAATTAATGATGTACGAAGTTAAAGTGATATGAAAGGGGATGCTCTTGATTTATTTTGAGACGTTTGGTTGTAGCTTGGGTTTTACAGCTTTCAAGAAAAAGTTCACGTCTCGTTTCTAGGATGTACTAAGTTTTTTCTCATAAAACTGAGCAGAATATTAAGCAAAAGCATTATTTGTTCTTCACAAAAAAACTTTTATAAAATTAATGACTAAAACCCAAATAAATCAGGAAGAAATAAGTTACGCTTTATACATAGTTATTCCAAAATGTGTTTGATTATTTCCAAGAAACGTGACCGAAATTATTAATGTAGTATCTTGAAAGTAGTCGTTTTCTGTCAACCATAAAAGATATATTCAAAAATCTCAGCACGTTAGTTCAAACATGTAAAACAAAATTATTTCAATTATTGTATTAAACTCTTCTACCCACAAAATGGAATGATGTAGTTTTTTTTTTTTTTTCAGTTGGAACATGTTAATATTTTTTTTTGTATTATATTCACTGTCAGGGAGCTTAAAGGTATTATTCTAGAGCAATTCACTATAGTCAAGTATTAATTCACTTAAGTTTAATCGTTTGCGAAGTTTATTTTTATTTTTACTTTTTCTCAAGCGCAAACTCTTTGTGTGAATGAATTAGACGTATATAACAGCGGGACGACCATCTACAAATAAGCATACATTTAGAATGAAAGACGAAGGACATAGCCTCATTCAGGCACTCAAACCGTCCACTACAAAGCTATGAAATCCAAGTTTCAGCCAGATGCACGAAGACAACCTTTGAATACATCCTTAATTAAGGCGGCAAATCCATAGTGGTTCTAGCCAGCCATTCATCATTCTGAGAAATCAAAGGATGGAAAGAAAGGAAGCCATAGGAATTCATTGTCATGTAGAATGCATTATTGCGTTGTCAACCATACAAATTTCAAAAGACTTTGAGCTGTCAGTTTGAGTATATACCATAACGTTAAATACTATAATTGATCCTAGATGGTAATTAAATTACTATAATTATAGGAAATTAGAAATTTAATTAAGTACTGCGTCAAAGAATGAAAATAAAGCTTTTCATTGAAAGAATAGTTAAATGCATTAATTTAAATAATAAATCAGCTTAAAACGTCTTCTATATTTACAAAGATCGAAGGAATAATTTTCTACCGATTTTACGAATTTAAACAATTATCACCTTTTATGATAATTAGTCTCAATCATGGCATTTTGCCTTAAGAATTCATGTGAATAGAAATTAATTTAATTCCTTAAGACTTAATGTAATTGAATCTTTTCGATTTGTTTTACAAGACTGTAGTAATACGAAACACAGTGATTTATATAACGTTTATAGCTTTTCTCGTCTGCAGAAAAATTAAAACTTAAAACTTATTTCTGAAATTTTTATTTAAAGAGCAAAGATCAAATTTATATGTAAGGCATTTCCCCGTGTTCATTTTGACCAACTTGTTTTAAAATCTTTTGAATATTTTTCATATATATATATATATATATATATATATATTCATTTTTGTGGAAATCCTAAATAAGTACAACTTGTTTTTATTTTTATCTCTTTAAACTTAATAATGCTTACTTTAACTTTATAATTGTTATTTTAAAGATATTGGACAATTTACTCATTATTTGTGTGTTAATTAATTTTCTCATCATTTCACTTACTTTTCTCTTTATAAGTCTTAATAAATGTTGACTATCAAATGAATGGCAACAGATATATGAGAGGTTGAAGTTGCAGTAGGCAATAATTTCTATAAAATATGATAATTTTTCTTTTCAAAAGATGATTGTTATTTCACGACATAAAATTATTTATTCATTCCATTGATTCCATTAAATTTCTTTTCACTGGAAGAATATCAATTATTTCAAATACATTAAGGTATGTGCTTACTCAAAAATCAAAAAAAGTGTCTTTATTACTTTTTATTAAAGCCCGCTTATTTAGGATTTCAAAAATGGTTTGCATTTGTTTCTAAGGTAGTCAGCTTATGTATTCATGCAAGAATATAATTTTTTAAGAAACATTAAAATCTTTGTTTGCATTTTCTGAAAAATAAGATTTTAATTTTTTTATTACGTAAAAAATTCATTTCTTAAAAAGTATTTCATATATTTAAATGAAATTTTACCACAATGTTTTGGACATCTCTAGTTATCTTGTGATCTTCAAACATAGCTTTTAATTATATAACTATTTATTTTGAAGCTGTTTTTATTTTAAAAAGTGATTTTTTTTTTTTTTTTTTTTTTTTTTTTTTTTAAAATCGTGTTGTGTTTATAAGTTTTAGTATAATTTAGAGTAAGTTTTAGAGATAACTGCATTTTTTCTGCTTCACAACGCACAGATATATGTATATTAAATATATTGTTGAAACAAAAAGAGAAATATATTAATTAGAATTTGTTATATAAAATTTAGAGTAAATGTAACTTTTTGATAAATTTTCGGCAAGTATGACCAGAAGTTGTAAAAAAATACGTTTCATGAAAATGACTTTTGAAATTACTATTTTATAGACCATTGGAACTAAAAAAATAAGTGTTTCATATTTTTTTAATTATATATAAGCGTTTAATCCAATAGCAATTTCATTAGAACTAGGCCTGCAGTAATATCAAATGTAAAAATGTCTCACCCTTATTACAAAGTTAGGGAAGCATAGAAAACTAAAAAATTTATTTTTAATCTGAGTCATTCCTGATTCTTTAAAAAAAAAAGCACACTGCTAAGACTCATAGCATAAGCAATTGAAAGTACCCATAAGGATAAATTTTTGACTATCCACTTGATTCTTAAGATCTTTGTAAGAAACATTAAACTCAAGGTAATTGCTTTATTAAATTCATAAGGTAAGAGGAAAATAAGGTTATGTGTTATATGAGGTAAATTTTAAATGAAAATTTTTAATTTAAGAATACAAAAATATTACTCACATTAGGACATTTATTTCTCCAGAAAAAATATTTTATGAATTGCCTCTTTTGATTTTTTTCCCATCAAATACTATAAATGTTGCTAAAAGGAATACGAATATGTATAGTTCTATAGTAATATTCATACACTGGGCGGGGGAAAGGAAAGTTATATATAACTAGTTATATAAGTTAAAATTCCAAGACGATAAGTGTCTTAAGCAAATCCGAATTGTTAATTGAGTTTACTAAAGAAACACGAATAGCTAATTTATACGAATGTTAAAATTTACCATAAATAATAAATATTCGATACCATAATGCCACATTTCTTTTTTAAATAATCGCTCTTAGGAGAATGATTGTGAATGTTTAACGTCGCACTGTGAAGCAACGTGAGGACTAAGAAATTTTTAACCTCGGTCAAGTGACGAGGACTTCACCTGGACTGACTATCCAAATTTCTATACCACGCCTACGGAAGTACTTTGAGGCTCGAAAGATTTAACATGCATCAGCCTCTGTTACACGGAGGGTCTTTAGTTGCCTCAGAGCTTCAACCCGAGACGCGACGAAAACAATGCTGTCTGATAATCCACTGTGCAATGACACCAGACTACCGCGGCTACTGGCTTTTGGGGAAAATAGAGTGGTATACAACTACATATACTATAACCTTATTCTCGTTCGTGTAGCTTATTATATGAGCTACCGCAGTTCGGTAGTTGAAATTGTAAGCTTGGTGGAGGATGATATTCAAATCGAATAGTGGATTTAAGTTTTGATTCCTCTATTCTCTTCATGTTAGATTTATCTAGAACACTAAGCTCTTCTGTTGTATAAAAAGTGTAAGTATAGGTAGGGAAATATAAACTCAAGCACCGTTCTCCTTATTGGACTGTGATTCAAAACTAATTCAAACAATGATTGTTATTTAACCTTGACGAGGTCAGTATAGAGAAACGTATTCAAATTTAGCCATGCTAAAATAAAATGATAAATATTTTCTAATATGTTTCGGTTGAAGTTATAGGAATGAAATTCTGTACTTTCGTTTTTCATTTAGAAATTAATTCTTTCAAATGATCACTTCAAAAAACAAAATGTTACACAAATTCCAAAATTGCTTTATTTCATTGTACACATTTGATATTTCATGTCACGTCTTCAATATGTAAGACTCATAATTTTTATTTCCGGAAAACCCAGTAAATCACTCAAGAATTAAAAAAAATACAAATGATTAGTATGCTTTCAGCAATTTTCGAGGTATTCGGTACTCATTCAAAGCAAAAATTTATTACTGATAAAAATGTAGATATTTTAAGTAAAATACGTTTTCATTTATGATAGTTATGTAATAAAATATTTTGAACACAAGAGATAGAAAGCCTATGAATCTTCTGTTTGGAATAAATAAAATTCAAAGGAAACTTGTTAGTAAGTATTACCAGTATTAGATCGTCTGTCCTGATTAGATCAGTTTGAATTATATGAACAAAATAATAATTTTAATGTGCATAAAATGACATAGATAAAAAACTTATTTGAAGTCAGAGGAAAAAAACCTTCTACAATGATAAAAAATTCTAAAAGTCTCCGAAATGTTAGAATTGATGGTAAAATTGAATCACTATTTTCAATAATGCATACAACTTTCAATAAATGACCATTTTATGAAATATTTCCGATAAGTATGAAAAAATATTCTTCTTGGGTTAAATCAAATACTATTGATAATCGATAAGCTCTATTTAACCATGTATAAACTTACAATGAAAAAGGAGTTCTTTGAAAAATCGTTCTTATAAGTTATTCTTTCAATTGTCCTTCACATTATGAAATAATATTAAATAAAAATAATGACGAGCTCAAATGATAAATCAAAAACATAAAAATAATACCAAGAATTAGATAATTTAAAATAGCAAATTTGCTTACATATATATATATATATATATATATATATATATATATATATATATATATATAATGCTTTGGCATCTTGAGTTACTATCCAACTCACACAAAACAGAATTTAACTGATAGGCTTTAAAAAACATAAACTGTGATTTTCTGTAGATACTTCCCTGTTGAAATTTCAATTTCATTAACAACTCTTGCGCACTGCCTTTTATATAGATATGTGATCAACAATTTTCTCTATGATTCTATTTATTCTAATTTATCGGCTCTTGTGAACGCTATTTTGTATAAATCAGTTGTTCCATATCAGTTGTCAAGCAGTGTACCACATGCTTAATAAATTCATTCCTTTTGACCGAATAAGTGCTTATATCATACAAAATGTGTTAAACCAAACATTATTTCTACGTAGGAGACAAGCAGTTACTGACAGCATTCAGTGCCTTACATTTAGACGATAAATGTTATATTCTTCTGCATTTTTACAGATGAAAATTTCTACAGCATAACATGTTTGTATCTTTTATCTCAATAAGTATAAAAGAAATTGTTAAATGATTTATTTGTCATAAAGTTAAAATATATAATTATTTACTTACTCTCTCGACATTCTTTTAAGTTTAACGCATACTACAATGTGTTCTGTATGCCTACAGTTGCTCCTCTGTATTCACAGAAGATAATTTCCTAACCTTATCACATAAATTAATGAATTTCAAAATTACAGAGAAGCATTTTAAAACTCTGAGTAATAAAAAAATAAGTGTAGTCAAATGATAAATTAAGACTATTTTAATTCTCCTAATGAATAACTTTTAATGAGAATTAAGGTTGAATTGCAGCAAGATATATTCTTAATAAGCAATTAAGCAAATATAATACAATCTATATTTTTTCTCTCTCTCTCTAAAACTATAAAATCAGAATTTTTTCTGCATGCTTATATCAGAATAATTATTCTTTGCTCCTGCTTAAAGTCAATTTTATACAAAATCCGAAGTTAAATTATGAATTATTTAATATTATTTTTAATCTATTTAAAATATTCGCTTTATCGAGTATGCATGGAACAAAATACGTCACTATCTGACATTTATCACTTTTACAGCAAGAAATTTTTCTAATTCCGCAATTCTTCAAATAAAATACAAATATAAAGATTATTTATGGGGTAAAAGGACATAAAACATTGAATATAATTTGTTATGCTGGACAAGAAGAAAAAGTATCTAAATATTCTAGTTGATGTGAATAATTTATTGCTCAAATGTTATTTACTCTTGAATGATGCTTAATGATTCCTATACTCCAGACTGACTGTTTCTATTGAATATTTATTATTTTCGGGCGCATAATAAACTGAACTTCTTCATCTCCGCAAACATAAAAAAGTATAAGTAAATATTTTAGTTTTTAATCTCTCTCTTTTTTTTTTTATCTGACCAGGTTTACATAAAGTTTATAACAAACTTGTTCTGTTGCTTGTAAGTGCTCTGTCTACTATACTCTAAATCTTAGTTTATAATTCATATCAAATGTAAATTTTATTTTTACTTGCTCTAATGAGAACTTGAAAAAATAACCTTTTTCAGTTGCATGATAATTTCACCCTGGAAATGTTTATAAATTTTATAAACAACGTGTGTGTGTGAGTGTGTGGGAAATACAAATCATAATTATTCATTTCTTAGGATTTTTACATTAAAAACTATCTGCTTATCTCTATAACCGACATTCATTCAACACATTTGTTTCTATAACTTATTTTAAATGCCTATAATGCAAAGAGCATTATCAATAGTGAAAATTATTCTGAACACAATTAATAACATAATTATACAGCTGGCCATTCAAATAGCAACACCAGGAAGGAACCGTCAGACGAAAGTCAGAATCACAAGAAAGGACGAAGAGGTAAGGATATGCAAATGATTAGTATTTAAGCGCATTTAGACGACACAGGAGGGGGAAATGACATCTGAAGCACTGCATAAAAGGAAAGTTGTGTAGTGGATTTGTCATTCGGAAAGCGCTTTGTAAGGTCGGAGTTTGTTTCGAATATCGTATTGCTTAAGAAGATGAAACTCTTACTAGCAAGTATCGGAATTCCATAGAGGTAGAGTCGTTGCTTATCGAGAGTGCGCATTATTGTTCCGTGATATCACCTATTCCACTGGTCGAAATCCAACCATTGTCATACAAATATAAAATCAATTGGTTGCTGAGGGGGTTATACTGAACGGCATGTAGAATCTCCATACCCTTCCATGACTAAACCCGAGAAGACAAATTATTGTGAGGCCAGTCCTGTAAAACCATACAACCACATCACGAAGGCATCTTTGTAATAGCCCAATATCCACTCGTGGGGTGCGAAGAAGTTTGCAGCAGCTTGAACTGTCAACACGGTGACAATTACTTTGGTTCCCCTGACAATGCAGCATAGAGAGAGACGGCGACTCTGGTGCACCGAACGTCAAAGCTGTATACAGGAGTGGAAGTTCAGACGAGTCCCGGTTCTATGTGCAATATTCTGATGGCCGTATACGTATCTGGAAACTCCGAGGACTGCTTGCATTCGATATTGACATAGGGGTCCTGCACCTAGCTTGATGGTTTGGGCAGCCGGTGGGTACACGACAATGGCTGATTCACACATCTCTAGTTTGGATCGAATGTAATTTAAACGTAGATCAGTACATTTCTGACATTTTACGTCCAGTGGATGTGCCGTATCTTCGAGGCCTGCTAAACGCCATTTTCCAACAAGATAATGCAAGAACACATGTTGCACTTCGTGTTCTGACCATCCTTGATACACAGGGAATTCAATTGTTTCCCTGACTCCGCAGAGTCTTCAAATCTGTCTCCCATTGAAATATTTGGCCATAGGTCGTTAAGAGACTGACTCGTAATTCCTTTCCAGCAGATACGGTTGATGAAGTATGGCTTTACCTTGAATCAGCATTGAATGAGTTGCCTCCAGTTCTACTCCATGCGTTACCGGGTAAGGGCCATTTTAGCTGCCAGGGTTGGCAGCTCTTTCTACTAATTCTGCACCTCTGTAAGCCTCCAAACTGCTTGAAAATTTAATCAGTTTGTCTAAATGGCATATTGTTTGCAATAAATATCTTTTTTTTATTTGCTTTCCTTCAAGGTATTGCAATTTTAATGGTAAGCAGTGTACTTATAAAGATATAAATTGATATTTCGTTCTGTAAACATCTTTGTAGAGAGAATGATGAGTAAATACTGATAAAGTTCCGGTTAGTTTTGATGAACCGAAATACTAACCTATCTCATTTTATTACTTACTGCCTTTTTAAGCTGTTATGATAAATAACGATTTTATTATTGAGTAAAATATTATAATTCGGGAAATAACTTCTAATAAGAAATTTAAATTAAGAAACATTTAAGGAATGATTCTTGATTGAAAAATAATAATTCTATACCTATTAGGTTTTTATTTGTTCCCAACTTTTACAACTTTTTCGTATCGAAAACTACATGTATCTTCTGTAGAATGAATACACTTCCTATTCCTTTCCACGTATTTGGACAAACGTGTGACTAGTCGGTTAAATCTGTCGGAGAAATCTGGTGATTGTTGTCGACATCAGGCATTAATAACGGTTTTTACCTCATCGTCAGAACGAAGTTATGTTCATCAAGTTGCTCTTTCATTTTTGGAAATATGTGAATGTCACAAGGTTCAAGGTCGAGTATAATGACGCCTTGCTGCTATGAGCAACCAACCTGAACGGAGCCTCATCTGCTTATACGTTGCCATTTTCTTTACTTTTAATCACACCAACTACATCAGAGATCAAAAAAAATTATTACATATAGTATTATATCTAGTGTTTAGATACAAAAATAGTTTTGAAAATTGTATAACAAATAAAAAGGTTATAGCCATTGAGGCTTTACTTTTCAATCAAGTCTCTTATAAACTCTGTTTCTGAAACTGCAAGGAAAACAATACGTAAGCAAAGCAAGAAAAATTGGAGAAATACTTAGTCATTATTTCTATAAATATCTTCACTCAAAACTTAACGCTGAACTACAACAAATTACCTTGAAAAGATATTTTTAAAATACAGTAACGGATATATGTTTCCCAGATGCGTTCCTTTTATTCTAGCAATTATCACGAAGCAAATTAGAAATCCCTTTATTTTATCTATATGGAAATGTTTATATAATTCCATTGAATATCTATAATAATATTCTTTGTATTTTATTACAGTGAATTTCGTCCTTCTTTTTTGTAAGCTAATGCAATTTTTTTCTTCAATTCAATTTCAATCTTCAATACCGAGGTAGCAAAGAATCCTCATTACGTTCATTAAGTAAAACAATCCAACATCAAAATATTAAGTATTTCACAAAATATGATGTGTAGAATTGACAAAACAAATGTCCCGATTCAGATATCCTTACCTTTCTAAATTAAAAGTTTTTAATAAAAGTGTGAAAATTTTTCTCAATTCTAAATTCGTGTAAAACTTTATTGACCGACCAAACGACTTCTCAACGGAAATCGAGTCAAAAGTTTCTCGTAATGTAACTCGAAAATGCGAAAACACTGAGCAATATTTTCTTCAAATTAAATTTTCCAGGCAGAAATGGCAGTACTTAGGAATTTGTGTCAATTCCTTTAATTATCTTGTCTGCGATAGAAGTTATTAAAATGCAGCACAAATTAGAGAAGAATTTCTCTCCAGAGAGACGTATGAAATTAACTAGATACCTTTGCGACTAAAAATAATTCAGAAGCTAATAAGATTTCGTCTTTTATAAAAATACGGCACAGTTTATTTAATAAGATGTCAATCGGCTATTAATCAATCATGTTTATACATATGTGAGTGAATGCATTAAATGCATTATTACAAATATAAAAAAAAATTAAAAATCTTTTCATTGCGACTCTTAAAAATTAGATCAACATATGAATTAAATTATACTTCAAGGCCAGAACAGACAAAATGTTTTTAATAAGACGCTATATTATTTGGATTACTTACACTTTATTTTTTCAATTATTGCAATTTTTTTTATCGACTTTCCATCTCATAGAAGCATCTTTAATCAGCTAAGTCACATTTTGTATATATATATATATATATTTCTTCTTATAAAGTAAAGAATGAATATTTAAATGAAAAGTGTGAATGTTTTGAACATACATTTCTTTCCCACGTAGAAATATACCAACTTACAATATAAGGCAACCGATACATTAAAATTCTTCAAATTTAGCATTTTTTTTATTTTGAGGTTACAAATTAGAGGTCCTTTGCTGATTTCATAGATGTGTCATTTAAGGGAATTTGATAAAAAGAACACTGAAAAACTTAATTTTAAAATTGTAAATGAACATGTCATGCCACACAAAAAATCTTTACATTTGTATATATAATATAAATGAGTTTTTTTAGGGTTCAGACTCTTTTCCCTCATAATATACTTTTTCCTTAATACTGCTGTTTTCTACATCTTAAATGTGGATTTATTTACAGTGATTTTTACACACGAACTTAATTTTTTTACAATTCATACCCAAATTTAAGGTAATTCACAATTTTTGTATGAAATTTCAGGAAAGTTAAGATTTAAAAAATTGAAATTTTATCAAATTTATGTTTTGAAATTATAATTATTATAAGCGTACCGAATGCTTTGCCTATAAGTACTCTAAATATTTTTAAAGCTGTAAATGCTAAGGGGTTTGCACAAGACGTGCCTAAATCTAAGTACGAGACTTTAAATGTAAAAATAGTTATTGATTATTAATTCCTCATACATAATATCTTATGCTTATAAAGGTAATTTTGTTTACATAAACAAGTTGTAAACAAAATTACCTTCATAAGCAAAAAAAAATATTTATACAAATATCTCATTGTGTAAAATAAATATACAAATATCTCATTGTGTAAAATAAATTTACAAATATCGCATTGTGTAAAATAATTATACAAATATCGCATTGTGTAAAATAAATATACAAATATCTCATTATGAAATTATGACAAAAATATTTATACAAATATCTCATTGTGAAATAATGACTACTATTGTTTTTAATTTAAAAAAAAAATGAGGATTATTTGAACTCGGTAAAAATAAGCTAATTTTCTTTGTCAAAGTCGTCTCAATTATCTTTTAACGTGTTTAATGTTTTGATGATTTATGCTTCATTAAAAATTACAAAAAAGAGTACAAAATCTTCTGTCTAAGGACATTTAATTTAATTTTAAACGGAAAATAATTGAGTTTAGAGAGGTGAAATATAGATTAATGAAGCTAAATAATGTCTGAAATCTCTTAAATCTTATTAAATTATACAAACTCTATAGATACAATCACACACACACACATATTTAGTAATTAAAATTTTAATCCTTTAGGGAAAGTATTTTGTATTTAGAGAATTTATTGCTTGTGTGAAATTATTTATCTACCATGATCTTAAAAAATGAAAGTAGATTTTATGATAGAACTTTCACCTACGGCACACATTAAGAAAATTTGCTTCAGAACAGAATCAAATTCACATCGATAGGAAACGAAAGGGGCCATTTAATGTTATCTTCAGGACTAGGATGAAGTTCTATAACCCAAAAGACCATTACACCTTGACTAGTATAAGCTTGTAAGTTGAAGCTGGAGTTGGAAAGAATGAAATTTAACTTTAATTCGGTGGAAAAATATGTTGTTAATGAGTCTTCATTTACTAAACATAAGGATTTCTATCGAAACATTATTCAATGGATGCAGAATACTCATTTTACAATTATTATAATATCTCAGAATCAACTGGCATTGGTATCATTTAGTAATCATAATGACTATATGAAAATAAATGTTATGTATATTAACTAAAGTTCAGTAGTGGAATTTTCAACCTTGAAGGACTGTGTGTTTCTTAAAGGTTTTCAAGTGCAAATTTGTGATTGAAAATTTCAATTATACTTTTTTTTTAAATTCAAAGTTACGATTTTGATTAAAGAGACGATTCACAAACGAGCTCGAATTATCATAATTATAGGTTTCAGTTTCTAAAATACAATAATATATAATATGTGTTTGTAATTAAAATTAATATTCATTTTTGTAGTAAGTGTGAAAACATGTGAAATATTTTATTAAGGACATTATTACATATAAATTTCTAAGGTGACAAGGAAAAGAGATAGCTAATTGTTAAAACTTTAAAAATTAGTTCTTTTGTAATAGTATATTAACTTTATAAATACTTCTAATATAAAATAATTAGAAATATAATTTAGCGAAATTTTGTTGTGAACTTTACACTTCTAACAATTTATCGATCTTTTTCTCATGCACTGTAGTTAATATTAATAATAATTGTTCTTTCTGGGTAACAGAGCTCTTTTTTTTCGTACTTTAATATTTATTTATAATGCTTCTAAAAAGCACTCAATAAGTCACATTATATCTCACGTTTTTCCGATAAATGCTTGTACTTTAAATACCACGTTTATAAATCTTCAATAAAAATATTTTTTTTTCAAATTGATTTTTATTAAACCTTTATCATTTATAACAAGGATAAAAAAATTTAAGGACACTTGGAATATGTGATAGAGTATACAAAAGTGTTCTTCCCCTGTTCTTTACAATACATTTCAAATTTGATATCAAATAAATGTGTGAACAAAGTTATACCCTATAAAAATTATTTTGAAAATTAATTTTTATGTAAATCGTCTTATCTATGTAGCTTTTCACAGAAGCCTATTTATTTTTAAAAATAGTGATTTTATAGTAACAATTTAAATTTTAATATAAGGTATATTAATTTGGTAATTCTTGAAATAACTTAAGAATTTTAGAATTTTTATAACATTATTGCTTACTTATTTCATTGATATATTTTTATATTACCACTTATTTTGCTTATAATTTATGTTTTCATTTTCTTGAGAATTTAATGCCTGAATCAATAAAAAAAGTTTTTTTCGTTACTGTACATTTATTAATGTGAAACCTATCTTCAAACTTTTTGATTTTTCTGTAATATTCTGGAATAAAAATTTCTGTAAATTCTAAAAAAGACTTGAAATCTATGCAAAGTAACAGGAGCATGAATTACTTAAGTTTAATTGGTTTCAAAATAAGAAAACAATTGAAAAAAGCATTTTTAATGCAAGAAATGATAATTTTTATGCATGACAGTGAAAGAACCGCCTTTAGAAATTATTGAGAAGCAACTGAAAATTAAAGTGTTATCCATAGTTTTTGTATTTATTCTTATGAAATTCCATTCTAAATTCATAAATTACATGTAGTATGTTTCTCTACTTTTAATCTGTAAAGAAATATTATTAAGTTGTTATACTCAAGATAATGATTCCATAATTTAAAATTTTGAAATGGCAAAATTTACGAATTAATTTGCCATATAAAAATATTGCTATTAATTGCTAGTTATGGTCTGTAAATTCAACTTTAAGAATGAAGTTAATTATCAATTTCTGCCGTTTAAATTTCAAAAAAATTATAACAAAAACTTACTTAGCAATTTCTCAATTGTAAATAAAAATTTAAGTACATAATTACATCTTAAAATCGACATATTTTGTAAAAATTAGAATGCATGAGAAGTATGTCTGCATTTTTTTCACTATGACATTTACCTAGTAGAAATTAATATGAAAAAAATTATTTAAGCTTAGAACATAAAAACTGATAGCGTGATGGATTTGTTTGACTTCTTGCCAACTCACTTTCAGGTGTTCGATGAACAGAAAACGCAAAGTTCACTTTTTCAAATAAAAAATAATATAACTGTCGCAAATTAGCTCGACAGGCTTTACCACTATTGTAGATACCATTTGCAAAAGTCACGTATTGGAAAAGATGTCACCAACGATAAATGGCTTCTTCGTCCCACAAACCAGCAAGAAACACACTTTTACTTTTTCATTCTTTCTTTCTTTTTCCCGAATAAAGTCCGGAATTCTTCTGATATAGTTTTGTCCTTCGATGAAAGTAAGATATATTCTGAGGGCTATCTTATCAGATCAGAGTGAAACAGAGGTATGAAGTGACATTTTCTGACAGAAGTTTTATCACATTGAAGTATGGTTCCTTTTCTGATAATTCAGATCATAAAGTTAAGTTGAAACTATTCCCTTTTTTATTAAATTAGAGCTATATGCAAAAAAGAATTGCTGCTGCTCTTCACTTTTATACAGATATATATATATTCTTTTATTCGAGATTTCCTATGTTTTGGGTAGCTTCTTTGTATTTAACTAAGTTGTAATTTTTAATTATTGGCTTATTATATATTAGTGGCTTAATGATTTCAATAAAATTATAGTTATGGATAGTTATTTTTTTAATTATTATTGATTTTTTATTTTTTTTCAATTAATTCTGTAATATTTGTAAGATTTTAATTTGAATGAAAAATTTTAGATTAGTTTTTAGTGGTTACTATTTTTAATTTAGTCTGATTTTATATGATTTAAAATTACATCTAATTTAACATTAATAATTTTTATATCCTTATCTCTCTCTCTCTCTCTCTCTCTCTCTCTCTATATATATATAT
>BMAW01069546.1:195386-244873 GCA_019974015.1 Nephila pilipes
AATAGAATGAAATATTTTCAACAGAAATTGAAAAACATTAAAATATTAAGATGCTAAAAAAACAGGTATATACTTTTAACTTTTCAACCCTTTTGACACTATGTCTATAAGATTTTATAAAACTCACTTTGGTTCATATTTATTCGGTGTTATAATAAACACTTTTATGTAACTTTATTTCCTTTACTTTTGAGTTTATTATTAGAACAACAACACATTTTACAACTTTTTCTTGCTTACCCAAATTCTATATCTTGTGTTAAAGGAATATTTTAATTACAAATTTATTATGCTTATTCTTCATACATTTTTGTGATAAGCAAGATTTATAGAGTACATATATATCTGTTCTTATAACGAAGCACATCCCGTTTGTGATTTTCTATCTCACTTTGGACCGCATTCTTTGCATTTTCCTCTTTTAGGTTTTCTGATACTTCCTAGATTTTCATCCACTATAATTGCTATTTTCTTCCTTACACCTTACAGTCATATATTTTTTCATCTCAATATTTTTGAAAAGTTCAGTCAATTGTTTTTCAAGTTTCTTTTTCATTTTTTGTCAAACTTGCTTTAATTATAATAATGATTTACATTCATTGAAACAACAAACGCATTTATTGCATCCAAATCAATCATATAATGTAATAAACACACCGATTAACCCCCTTTGTATATATACCATACAGCTAATTTATCAGTGGTATCTACTACTCCTTTAGTTTCATTATAATACATAAAATTATAATTTTTTTTTTCTTTCTCATCTGAAACTTTGGTCTTATGATTCATAGTTAAAAAGAGGATTAGTGGTTTATTCTTTTTTGGTACAAGGGAAACAGGATTCATATTCCATTAAGAATCAAATAGTTCATGTGTTTCTCTGTCATGCGACATTTATTGAACATTATTTAAAATGTAGAGAAAAGCCATTCAAAAATGCTAAAATTATATTTATGTATCTCTATGTGTGAATGTGATGTGGGCCGATTAAACATGCGGTTATTTATTTATTTATTTATTTGTTAAGAAAAAGAAATTTACACGTCTCTCTGAAAAAAGTGTTATAAAGTAATCAAATTATAATTTATATATAAGTTTACTATTTATGTATAAGATTTCATTATCAAAAAACAAGGAAATTGTTATAAAATAAATTATAGAAATTTGTCAATCAGGCCCATTCAGGAAAAAAAATTAAACTTCATCAATTTTGGTTTTACTCAGAAAATTTTTAGGATTATCTTTAATTGTTTTAAGTATAGAAACATTGAAAGTTTTGCAACAAGATAAAGAAAATGTACAAATATTTAAGCAATAAAATAAGTATTTTTATAATGAAAAATAATTTTCTAGGAATGTGTTAAGCGTGTTAATTTTTAGGAGTTTATTTTATAAGTGTTCTTTACTGATTCAGTAAACCTCTAAATAAACTAAAACCAAAACATATGAATGAGCCTCTAAAATATATGAATTCATTGTAAAAAAATAAAAAGACTTGTAAACAAAATTAATTAACCTTATATACGCTTAAACTAAACAAACTTCAATGTCTTTTTTATATATATTTATTAATTTTCACATCTATGAAAATATCCAACTTGTATTTAGAATTTACCGAACTCGGTAATATAGTAATATTTGCATATAAGTTTGTACAGTAAAATTTGTATAAAATACACTGATGGGACATTTATTTTCATCAAAATATATATAAGGTCATAGAAATTTGATCCAGAAGCTTAAGTTGAGAAACATAAATAGCTGTATTTATTTTTAAAGAATTTTCCTAAATTTAAAGTGCTAATTTACAATCGTGAAAATGACTTATGAGATACAAACAAAATTATAACTTTTTTTTTTATATATATATAATAGATATAAATTACAAACAAATCTACATAGTAAATAACAAAAAATACAATACAAAAAAGGTAATTAGAAATAAAGTTAAAATATTTTTTAAACTAAAATCATAAAATAGGTTTGCATGTAATGTCAATTAATACAAACACGGAATTTTATAAAATCTCTTTTCTTTGTTTTCTCTTTTATTTATATTTTTTTTTATTTCAAAACTGTTTAACAATTCAATTAGAATATTTTTTATTAAATGTAAAATTATTTCCTGATTCACTTTCAAAACATTTAATTATCGTTTCAAGAAAACAAAAAAGTTTTTTTAAACTTTAATAAATATCGTGTTGTGGCTAAAATAACGTTACTAAAAATAAATCACTAACTTAGACTGAAAAGAAAGATAGAAAAAATTTAATCATTCATTGGTTGCTTAAAAAATATTGTGTTATTTTTTTCACACTCTGAAGAATATTTATAAGTGTAATTTTCTAAAAGAATATTTCACAATAAGATAATTGGATATCGAAAAAAATATTCATGTTTGAAATTGAAAAAGATTTATTTATTTTTCCATTTCTTTTCAATTTTTCTACTCCATAACGTCTAAGTCTAAGCAGATTTAAATTTCACTTAGATTCATTTTTAAATATATATATATATATATATATATATATATATATATATATATATATATAGTTTTACCTTTTTGAAAAGATAAAATAAAAATGTTAGCAAATTTTTTTTATTTAAATAACATAATAAGGATTTGCATAATATAATTTATTTTCTAACAATAATTTAATTTTTACGGCTTTTTTTATGCTCATATACGTTCAAACAAAAAGATATTTTTAGTTTACTTACTTTTAACTGAATGGAAACAAATATTTCAACACTTTATATTTAAAATGATAAAAAAATAAAATTTATGAAGATAAAATGTACATTATAAATTTTCTTTGAGCTTCAAATGAATGTTAGTAATTAAACAACGGAGAAACATTTTTATCTATTTGATGTAGATGGATTACAGCATCTGTAGAGAAATTAAAACATAATATTTTCTCTAACACATCTTTAGAAATCAAGTGATGTGTAGTTTCAGTGTTTTAACAGCACCATTTTGAAAGCAAGCCATATTACAAAAATGAAAGCGATAAGCGCAACCGACGTTTTATAAGAAATATTTCGACCGACTCTACTGCAGAAGGATTTCTTCTAACTTATAACACATATTATTAAAATATATACACACTATTAAAAGATAGCTCCAAACATAACTTCAATACAATGATATGTGGTAACCTATGATCAGAAAATAATGAGTTTTAATTTGGGAT
Source organism: Nephila pilipes (assembly GCA_019974015.1). Taxonomy (NCBI): domain Eukaryota; kingdom Metazoa; phylum Arthropoda; class Arachnida; order Araneae; family Nephilidae; genus Nephila; species Nephila pilipes. The sequence continues at coordinate 198,587 of BMAW01069546.1, forward strand.
GGTCCTTCTTGGCCTCTTTAAATTCACAGTTGAAAGTCCCGAAAAAAGTCAAAGTACACTTTTTGCTGAGAGATGTTGTAAGTTCTTTCTGGAGGAAAGGGTGCTTCCTTGCTCTTTGTGATAACCCTGCATGCCTCCCGGTAACATACTTAAATAAGTTTATCAATATTTGACACACTCACTCACATGAATTCAACACACATGTTCTCGATTTTATATCACACTAATCGCACATATTTCTAATACACATGCACCCACGTACAACATGTAGTGCTATTCATCAAATATCTTAGTTGAGGCATTACTGAACAACTTCGCAGGTAAATATCAATTAAGTAACTCTTAACTCATTGTTTTAATAAATCTAATGAATGCACCAAAGGATGGACCTCTAACTGAATAAGTTATTATTCTGTTCTGTTCTATTCTCATCTGTGATTGAAGCTCCTCCCTCCCACTATACAATTTACTTTTTCCTTATAAATCTCTAAATTCATAGTTTAAAATAATCAGTAATCATTCAGAGAGGATGACTTCGTATCAATAAGCTCATTATAGGTGTATGGTGATTTTCAAGAGGCATTTTTCTATTTTTGTAGTTCAGAACATGAGCCAAAATGTTCCAAAAAAGTAGTTTCCATTGACTCGAAAAAGTATTTTTTGCGTATTCTTAGTTTTGATTCGTAAAATAAAATACAATTGAATTTCCAATACAGGAAACTTTTGCACAGTATTTTTGGGAATACGCAGTCAGATTTCATTGAAACATTCTTCGAAAAAATGAAAACAGTTCTTTACATTCCCTAAGGGTCTGTAGGTGTCATCCATTTTCATTCACCAGATTCTAGTATTTATTGAAACGGAAGTTGTATATGTATATATGCTATTATATATATTTATGCATATATATATATATATATATATATATTCCGCAGTGCAGAAAGTAGAAACCGGATAAATGCAGAAAGCATATCTGTAAAAATAAAATGTACCTTTTCCCACCTCATATATACATATATATAAAATATGTATAATATCGCGTTTCCAACTCTTCAGGGAGAAAGAGCAGGAATTCCGATTTTGTAACGGATAGAACAGTTTTTCGTCGAAATTACATATGCAACAGTCCATCATAATATTAAAAAAAGCTTTATGGAAAGAAAAAATTCAATTTGTGGAGTTTTCTCAGATGTGAAATTTTATCTTGAAAGAGAAATAAATAAAATGATCATGGATATACTAGTATACATGCATTTTTACCCCCACCTCTTGCTGAGATAAGATACCGTTTTATGCGGAAGAGTTTCCAAGAAAACTACAACTCGATATCGGTCTTCTCTGTCGTATTCTTGTTAGATATCAAGGTTGTTTTTCTTAAAGTAAAGTGAAATGTTAAGTATTTCCTTAACTTTGCAGATTCGGGAGGAAAAAAAACGATAAATCTGCATTTGTCGTTTGTCTTGATATTTATTACGATGTTTATTCATTTCACTCCTTGAATGATGAACTTTCTCTTGATTATTTTACCTGCCAAGTAACGCGTTCAAAACAAAATGTCACATAAATATATGTAACATTTTGCATACTCATACAACCTAAATCAACAGAAAATTTTGAGGTGATAAGTAAATACTTCTGAAGTACATATAGTATAAGCCCTTAAAAATATATGTGTAATAAATAGCTAAGATAAATAGATAGTGTTTGTCTATTTTTTTAAAAAAAATTCAAAGCTTAAATTACTTTCTTAAAAATAAATTCACATTACATTACACTTATTTAAACTTGCTTAGATGGAAAAAAGGATAACTTTATGGAAACGCTATTCCTTTAAAATACTTCAGCTAATACAAAGCAGATTTTTTTTCTCGCATTCTAAATAATTATAATTGTGAGCGCAACTTGTAATGATAGCGTTTTTTGAAAAGCCGAATCAACAAGTAATTACAAAAATATATGAACCAACTGCTTTTATTTAATTTCTTAAAATTTAACAGTGAATTCATTATAAAAGTATATGCAAACTGAGTAAATTCTAAAAACAAGCATCTATGTGCAGTCAAAGAACATGAGTTCGTGACATCTAGAAAAAATTCATGAAAAAAACCTTTCTTTCTCCCTTTTCAAAATAAAAGCAGTTAAAGGAAAATACTACATCTAATAGCCAGTAATATCTTAAAAATATACTTAAAATGTTTTATCACTTAAACATGTCAGATATAACGCATTTTAAATAAAAACAACATTCTCTAAAAGAAATAAATCGTCCACAGTCTTGAAACTTGCCCACCCGTTTTTTTAAATGTGAGATGAGTATTTAAAAAGAAATTAATTAAATTTGTCTCTTTTGAAACTTTTATTAAAAATGCTTCAACAAATCCCCAAAAAGTTAATATAATAACTGGAATGGATGTTTCTTGGTTAAAATAAAGTCGTTTCATTGAAACGTTTTTCAGCTTTAAAGATATGATTCTCCCAAACATAACCATAAAAATTAAAACAATATCTGTGTTAGAAATTTGTAGCTTTGCAACTTTTAAAAGAATTTTTCAGCTTTTAAATTAACGTTCCCAATATGTTCTCTTTTCAGTATATCCGAAACATTATAATTCCAGAATCATTCAACTCAAATACGGTTTGAATATAAATTCTTTTAAGTACACTAGAAAAATTTTACCGCTTCGTTTATTCTGAATAGCACATATTTCTTAAAGAAATTAAACTTACATTATATAGTTAAATTCTTTTCTTGGAAAAATTTTAGTTCGTTTAAATTGCAACAAATACTACTATTTTCCATTTTCTTAGATAAAATTTATAATTTTTTCTTTTAAATTCTTCCCTATCCTGTAAATTAAGTTTGATTTCCATTTATCTTACGTTTTCCATATCATGAGCTCTATCACATTTTCCCTTTCAACTAATACTTTTAGGATTGAAATGAATTTAGCTAAACTGAAAATATCTTCTAAAAGGTGAAACATGACTTAAGTAAATTAGTTTAAAATTCCTGAAGTGTAATGAATAATACTAAGGGTAAGCATATAAAAGCAATAAAACGCTTAATGCGAAAGTTGTTGATATTTGCATGGTGGTAGAGATTGTGAGCTAAAGTTATCAATGTGAAACATATATATTTAACTGGGCCAAACAAGAAGCTTTTCAAATGAACATAGAAAAGATCTATAAATGGTTCAGGATTCAATCCCCTATGGAATGCTCTACTAAGAATTCGAACCATATTGGTTTTTATCAGATAAGAAATTAGCTATTATAATTGTATTAAATGTTAGATTCTGTTGCGTATAAGGTATATACACAGATAGAGTGGGTTAGGAATTACTCTTCAATTATTCATAGGCTTAAATAAAATAATTTGCTTATCAACACAGTGCGATTTTCTTTTCACTGGACTTATACTTTGTGACTCTTTTAATTATGAATTGAAGTGGGAAGTGAAGGAAATAATATGGAGTATAACAGGTCTTGTATTTCGCTATAAATCCCTATAAAGAAAAATCAATACTATCAAAATGTCTGAGGCCGCAAATCTAAGAAAATTTTGAAAATCTCAAAATTCACACATAAGCATTTGCGGTTGAAAAATGGAAATATATATATATATATATATATATATATATATATATATATATATATATATATATATATATATATATATATATATATATATATATATATATATTGCTTGTAATGCTAGTCTGTTATGTTTATGTCTTCAATAATGTATATACTATATCACATCAGAGAGCTTCAAGCAAACAACCTCTTCAAATCATTATTATTTGCTGCCATTTCACCCCTCGGAATTCTTAAGTAATTTATAAAAATCCTGAAATTTTGTACAGAATTTGACTTTGAAATATATAGTGATGTCCCTGCTTCAGTGGTAAGAGTCTCATCCAACGATGTAATCAGTCAATAAACAGTCAAACAGACCAAGAATAATCAAAAATATATGTTAGTTCTAGAAATATAGAATGATTACTAATTCGCATCCGAAGCCAAAGAATATAATTGAAAATTTTTCTTATCTAAATAACAGTCAACCTGGATCCTAGTCAACGGGCATACTGAATACTTGTAAACTGGGTCCGAGTCAAATATCAGCTATCCGAAGATCCATTAAATACTTTCTAGCATCAATATAATGTGCACTATAATCTCGCTAACTTTCTATCTCCTCTCAGTAGTTTAACACGTCCGGTCTTTCTATTCGATCTTTTCCTATTTACTACACTTCTATATATATATATAGCTATGCTGATTTACATGAGTCATAGTTTATTCACAAAAAATCTAAAGTTCTAAAATTAAATAAGTCATAAGTAATACAAAGGTTATTTGAAGAGAAAAATGATCCCCCACCAGCTACAATGTATGCTTTTGTAGGGTTAATCTTGAAATTGAAAATTAAGAAATTTTATTCTCTCTCAAACAATGATACGATGATTTCCATTTTCAAAAAATTTCAAAAATTATAAAATTTCAACAAGATCCTATTTATGTAATTTTGTTATAAGTACCACTAGTAACAGCAGATTTGTTGCTATTACTCCATTTCAGATTTATATATCAATTAAAAATGATTCTTCATTCGATTTAATTCATACTATTTCAGATTAATTATTTTTATTTTCCCTTTTTTCGAATTCATGTAATTATTTACATGACTTCAGAGTTTTGCACAATTTTTTTCCGAAATTCACCGATCATGAAAATATTGATTGTTTTGATAGTTTTTCCATCAGCAATTTTAAAAGAGTAGTTTATTTAAAAAACAATTATGTAAAGAATTCATTCAATTATTTTTCAGAAAATAAAAGAAATTGATTTTCTTAAAGAGTATGCAACTCTGTTACGGAAACAAATATATTACAAAATTACAAAATAAGATGTCAACGAACTGTTACTCAAGTCTTAATATTTTATACAGTTTTCAGTTTTTACGAAGTTTTTTAAGGCGCATATACACACTGTAACAAAAAAAAAAAAAAAAAAAAAAAAAAAAAAAACCGACGCACCAAGAAGGAGTTGCCCGATTGTAATGAAATTTCGTATGCTAAGACATTTGGACGGAACATGCAAATGATTAAAATTTGGTGTCCAATAAATGAATAAATAGTTTGAGCTACAGTGCATTCGAACTGCTCAACCAGCAGGTGTGTAAGAAAGGAATCTCAATCTCATGGTCAAATTTTTTGTTGCATTGCGAACTAGGGTACCTTTCAGCGACTGAGAAACTGCCTCGCAACAGGATATGAACTCAATACGAGCAACTGTCAGAGTTTTAAAGAGGTCATATCATTGGATTTAAAGAGGCAGGTTGGGCAAATCGGAGAATCGCTTTCTATATGGGTCGAAATGATGCGGTGATTAGAAGATGCTAGTAAAAATGAGTGGAAAATGGCAGATTTCAGAGTCATAAAAGCGGTCGACCTAGATCCACAGGAGAATGGGAGGACATAGAGATTGTCAGATCAGCTATCACAGCGCCTGATTCATCGTTATCAACCATCAGACGTGCTACTCGCACACGAGTGTCAACCATGACCATTCATAGACGGCTGATAGAGCGAAATCTACGCTCGTACCGACAGCTGCGTCACCTGCCACTCACGCCTGCACACTGTCGAGCCAGATTACAGTGGTGTTTGGCTCGATCAGGTTAAAATGATGCTGACTGGAGGCGTATAGTGTTTAGCGACGAATCCCGCTTCCAACTGTGTCCTGGCAATCATCGAAGACGTGTCTGGAGAAGCCCAGATTAGAGTGCCGATCCTGTTTTCATTATTGCACACCACTCTGGCCCTCAACCAGGAGTTATTGTATGGGGTGCCATTTCCCTTGATAGCAGAACCCCTTTGATCGCCATTAGAGGCACACTTACATCACAGTGGTACGTCGACGACATTCTGAGATCTGTTTTGCTACCGTTCCTTTTGCCTTACCCTGGCCTTATTTTTCAGCAAGATAATGCTAGACCCCTATGGCTCGTGTTGCAATGAACTACCAATTTTTCTGAAGTTGTAATCATTTTCTATTATGTACATAATTTTCCTATCCACCAATTCTTGTCTCCATCAGATAACTCCTTCTTGTTGCTTCGTTTTCTTTTAATTATTTATTTATTTTTGTTATAGTGTGTATTTCGCAAGATCTAGATCCGATTTTAAGACAGCGACAGTGAACATCAAAAGTGTCTGTTAAAAGCTTCTAAAAAGGGAGTCGAGAGCAACAACTTAAATTATAAATAGCAATTAAGGTATATAATGTCCCCTAATTCTTATCTAAATTAGTTAAATGATTGATATTGTATTTTTGTTACATTACATTACCTTCACGTTACTGGTATTCTGTAAAACTTATTGGGAATTTCTTCGTTCCCCAAATTAAAAAAAAAATTGTTCATTTACTGTTTCAACGTTGGAAAACAGTATTCTTCTGCCCCTGCGTATAAATATTAGTTTGGAACAATGACTCATACATTACATTAATAAAATTGCTCTATTAACTTACCTCGTAACGTTGGAATACTTCTACCTGACTCTTGTGCCATAGTATAATTGAATATAACTAACTCTGGAAGTCAATAACTGATCCAAAGACACGCAAGTCTGCTCCAACTCAACTATTTCCTTATCAATTACTATATTATAATATTAAATGGGTTATGGCTCTCTTTGGACACTATAGTCAGCCCACGAATTTAAATATCACTGAATTAATACGCTCTCACCAAACCTTTCCAGTTGGTAAGAGCGTATTAATTCAGTGATATTTTATCCGTCAAATTATCTGCCACAGCTATAGCGAGTAACTACTCTTGATATTATTGGCCTTTTGATAGAAATATACTTAGAGTTAACCTCCCTCTTTCTCTATCCCCTGAATTTCGCTTTACTTATATATATTATATCTGATTTACTTCCCTTTATTTCCACCTGCAGCTAATAAACATAATCACGTTTCATTTTGGTTGGGAAGAAATTGTTATTTCATGCAATCAATCTCAATTGAAGCCCCCAAGTTTAGTGAAGAGAAAAATGCTAACAGCCCAACATCACAACCATATCTTAAGTTTCCAACTACTCTGTAGTAATCAAAAGAATACTTTCTGCAAGCTATTTAAATCAATTTAATTACACGTGTGCAGTAATATTTACTAAATGAAAATTTGGAAATTCTTTCAATCAATAAAAATGTATCTAATTTCCCCTATAGTTCCTACTTTCACTGAAACCATATGCCTGTTGTTCAAATTTTATGTTATTGGATTAGCAACTTAAGCTATACAATTAGATAAGAAACTATGAATGTATAGAAATAACACCCAGAATTATAGATAAAAATTGCAATCATAGAAATCAGCATCTATATTTTGAAGTTTTATAAGGATGTGTTGGATACATGATAATGAGTCCTCATGGAACATTGTGTCATATTTTATAAGGTACCTCTTCAAAATTCGTATTTATTGTAAATATTTGGAGCAGGTATGGAGAATCAACCTATAAATATTGAGACACACGTACAATTCGGTGATTTGAAGGTCAAGGAAAAATTTATTACTTTCCTTTTATTCTTTTTTGTACTATAACATCGGCTTCCAAATGTAAATCACATGAACTAAATTTGCAATTTCGAAAGTGTATATGAATTTTAGTGGCTAAAAATAACTGCGAAAGTTGATAGTGTCAATATATATATATATATATATATATATATATATATATATATATGTGTGTGTGTGTGTGTCTATATATATATATATATATATATATATATATATATATATATATATATATAATTAGTTTCTTCTGAATACATTTGATGATAATCGTATTTCTGTAGTCGAAAGAAGACAAAAATAACAAATAGTGAGCTCTAGGAAATTGTCGAATTCTGCAACTAGAAGCAGAAAAGTCAATCAAATTGCTGCCCAATTAAGCCAAACAGTTGTTAGGAGACATATTCTTGATTACAAAAAACTTACAATCCCATCATGAATTGGTATATTGTATTAGAAGTCAAGTAGAATCAACAAATGACCTCCACAACTGTTACATCTGTTGTTGCAACGTCACTTCGTAAGACAATATCTGCCTGTACTAAGAGCCATCCTCTTAACATGAAAGGACTGTAAGCTCGAGTACTACGCGTTTGTGTTTCGCTAACCGTCTAACCCAAATCCAAATGGGAAAGATTAAATTTTTATCGTCAATATGCCAATAGAATTGTCTCATATTGGTGGAATGCCCTGTTACGGAAGAGTTATGATTTTCCCTGGAACCGGATGATAAGTGTGCAAAGAACTTGAGAATATAAGACTACTATAATCAAGCCAAGAACATCATCGAACAGCAAGTATTCAGAGGTGGTAATGTCATAATGTGGGCTGAAATTTCTATGAGATATCTTATCGAGATGCCCATCTCAAAGGCGGTTCTGTGTCGGCCGCGTGATATTTCATTATAAGACTATGTATCAACAGTTGATCTTTATTTTTCCTTATGAATATTAATGCCCGTCCACTACAATCCAACATCAATGAAAAATATTTGAAGAGTGAAAGTATTTCAATTTTGGAGTGAACAGAGAGAGAGCGTATTCCTCCGACCTTAATTATAAGTTTTCCTTTAAATTGAAAACGATATTTAATGTCATAATACAAATTATTTACTTAAGAAATCTTTTAGTCAAAGAATTTTTGGAATTTGGGAGTCTGAAGCAGAAATTATTTAATGTGATGGTAAATCTTTCGTGTATGTTTAATGAATCCATATTTTCGAAATTAAGAAGGTTATACAACTCTGTTGTACAATTTTGAGTAACAGAAAATGGTTGTACATTATGTTTCATTATGTTAGAGTAATTTTAATTATAGCATATAATGTCACTTTAATTTACTCATTCAAGAAATAAATTCTTCACAATGATAGTTTAATTGTGTAATTTGTTTGAATTAATGCTATTATATGAATTAATGTTTCATTGTAATTGAATTTTTCATTAACAATTTGAAATAGAACAATATTCTTGCAATGTGAAACATATATGAGAAATTAGATAGTAATAATATATAAATGATATTTAATGAAAGTATTAATTGTAATTTTTCATATGTCTTATTATATTAAATAGATTTATGCTAAAATATGTAGTATAATAAATTAAATAAATATAACTACAAAAAATAAAAGTAATCATTTACTAACTTAGTATGACTTATACCCGAAATTAATTTTATGTAAGAAAATATTAAATATTTCGCATAAGGTTAATTCATTGGACCATTTCAACAGTTTTTGGAAAATATTAACTTCGATAAAGAATGAGCAATGTATATAATATATCCTTCATAGTGAGATCTTAAGCAAATTCTACATTTATGCACTCACAAAAATTTCTACCGAGAGAAATGGGTTTATGATACACTTTTTTTTTGTTTCGTTTTACTCAGTCAGCAGTCACGAAGAAAGATTTGTGTGTAAACCCTTAATATTTTAATACACGCTGTGTCCTCCGTAAGTGCTGCCAACCACACGGCATTCCTTTTATCTGTGAATCATTTATGCGACGAGTATATTTAGTCTCAGGAAAGCGGAAGAAATGTCTTCAAAAGGTTTAATGGAATGACTACGCATTCCAATTTCGTGTTAGAATAGTTTATAGAGAGTTGGAGAGGAAAAACGGCAAAGCGATGGCCTTTTCAATAATTGAGCCATGTCATTAACGAATTCACGAGTTCGATTTTTTTTAATTATCTATTAATCATTACTCTAAATCAGAAGTAAGAGATGAACGAAAATTAATGACTTAAATAACTTCAAAACAATATTTGGGAAGATTTCAGTTCCCATATATGATCTGTAATTTTTTTTAAGTGGATGTCACCTATCGTTGGTACAATTATTATTAAAAGAGTAGATTCTGTCTTAATATTTCATTGAGATTTTAATGATAACTTTATTTTTAAAATAAAAACCCATGTGTCAAAGACATTTTAAGTATTAAGTACAGTTAAGTAACTTGGAATATATTTGAATTAGTTTTCAAACTCATAATCGTAAGCCCTCAACGATACGTAGATGAATAAAAATGTTTTTGTAGATTTAAATTAGCAATATTGCTTTAGAATATTAGCAACAAATCTTGAATATGTAAAAATATTTCTTGTCTTCGTTTGTTATTGGTTTTAATATTCTTCATATAAATGATGTCAACAAAGATATAAATCTTAAAAAAAGATTTTGGTAAATAAAACATCTCATTAATACAAGTATACGGACTCAAAATATAAAATCATTAAAAAATAATGTAAATAATAAGAATTAAAAAGTCGATTACTTAAAAACAATTCCCAAGGAAAATTTCGTAATCAAATTTAAAGCAAAGAGAGAGAAAAAAATGAACAAAATTTCGTATGTAACAATTTCTTCTTTAACAAAATATACTAGTTGTGGGTATAAAATAACAAAGTTGATGCTGCTACCGAAGGAGTATGCGTGGGCCAAACGCCAGCGACTGCCAGCTGCTTAGCGCGAAGCCTTCTTTTTCGAATGGAGTGCCTCTCGTCTCCGTAAACAAATCCGTATAGCTGTAGCCTTTGTTCACATTAGCGTTATATTTACTTTGCCAGAAAATGGATGACTATCGAAGTGTTGTGAAATTTCACATGAATCTTGGAAAACTTGCAACTGAAACTTATAACTTATTAAAAGAAGGGTATGACAATTAATGTTTATTGTGTGCATGTGTTTTGAGGCGATTTAAGCTTTTACAAGATGGCCGAGAAGACATTGAAGATGATTCACGCCCGAGTTGCCCTCCCACGTTAGAAATGGATGCAACATCGAAAAAATCTGTAATATGGTTCAATATGACCGTCGGTTAAGTATTCGAGAAATTGCTGATACTGTGGGTATTGACAAAGAATCCATGCGGCAATTTTTTTCACCAGGAAAATGCGCCTACTCATTCCACATTGTCTGTCAAGAGGTTTCTAGCCAAGTACATTTACGCAGTGTTAGATCTACCGCCTTATTCGCCGGATTTTGAGTCATGCGACTTCTATTTGCTTTCTAAGGTGAAATCTGCATTAAAAGGATTAATATATGAATCGTTGAAGCAGCGAAAACTGACACAAGACTTACGGTATTGTTTCGAACAATGGAGGATTCGCATGGAATGTTGTAGGGATAGAGGAGTTATGTATGTTGAAGATGATCATAAATAATTATGTATGATATCACATTAAAATATTTTATCACGTCAGTCTCATTATTTAATAGCCAAACCTTGTATATTAAATATTTTATTGCTGTTCGCTGCTTTTTTCCGAAAAAGAGTATGCGTTACAAATATGGTCTTATTAATTCAGAAATTAAACCTTAGTATTTCGTGTTATGATTAAGCGAAAAATTTTAAAGGAAAATATTTTAACTATTGAAAAATTGCTTTATCAATTAAAGACATTATTTATAACTATTGACAAAATAAAATATTTATTTTACGTAAAATGGTACATAAACACCTGCACACATTCCATTGGTTTAATAAGAAACACTAATTTATTCGACAAAATAACGCATTCCTGATATCGTTGTAGAGTGACTCATTTTTAGTATTGTATATTACGACTTTCTTCCCGGTTCAATGATTCAATCCAAGTAAGTCACATAGACAGGATCATGTTACATGTCTATATATCACATTTATACAAATGTACCTGATACTATCAAAATAGCTAACAAGGCATATTCCATGAGGAAAAGTATCACGGTCTTGATAGATAAGGAAGAAAATAGTGAGGTATTGCATTTTCTTAGATAAATTTTAATTATCGATTAGTAATTGTCTTTTTTAAACAACAGTCTTAATATAATATAATAAAAAATACAGTTTATCTTACAGAAAACTAACAGAGCCTTAATCATTTCACTATGTACATGGTTAATAATTTTTTTTATCTTAAACTAAAACTTAACATACATTGTTGTACAGCTTAGCGCTGAATAATAAAATAATTTACGAAAGAAAAAAACATATTATATAATACATTATTATATAATATATTCTCCAAACTTAAACAAAAGGTCGTATCGATAATGTACTTTAATGTTGAAGGAAAAATTAAACTCTGTCGATTTTTATTTATATCTGAAGTTTTAATTAATGATTTAATTAAGTAATAATCAGCTCGTTTAAATGCAAAAAAGTGTGAGAAAATTATACGGACTATCGTCTGTTCTTTGTAAAAGCCAGCACAGATCATTTTAAAAAAATTAACAGGTCCATAAATTTTAATTAATATTTAAACCTGCTTATAGATTTTTCTATTTGTATTCCTTACTTGTATCAAATTTTACTTCTTCGAAATAATATCTTCTGCTTATGGGTTCCTTTTGTTTTACAGTTCCGCAATAATCTCCTATATTACAAAGCTTTTCTTTCTAAATATTCTCATGCAATGGATTATCGAAATGAAATAGGATGGGTTTTTGAATCGCATATTAAATAGTTCTGAGTGAAAATAATACCAACCCAAGTAAGTAATAATATCAAGTTCTCAAAAGTTCCTTCAAAACTGACAATCCTTTTGAGTTCCTCCAAAACTGAAATAAAAGATCCAAAGGGTGAGAATTTAGCACTTGTGAGATCTGTTAGATTTTACTTTTCTCTGCGTTACTGCTTTTCCGATAAGGTCTCAGATTAAATCTGTAGGAGTATTGCCTGTTTGCAGGTTTCAAATAAAAGGTTTCTCAATTTTTAGACAATTTTATCCTTTTGAAAGGTATTATTTTTTGCTAAAAATAAGAGTACTCTTCTTTGAAATATCTATAGATATCTTTTGGTTTATCGCTAGAGTAAAAGGAAAGAAATTACTCAACATAAATACTACAATATTAGAAAAAAGTCTTTCTTTTTGAGAGATTTCAAAATCCTAAAATTGTTGTGAAAAATGGTGACATATCTTATTACTTCGAATTTTGGATTTTAAATTCCACTGTTGTATCAAATTATTAAAATCTTCAATCATAGTTTACGATTGAGTTATTTTTCTTTTAATTAAATTTTTTTAAAGTATTGATTCTGGTATCTGCAGATTTAAACGTAATTTCTAGAATCATAAGATCTGCAATAAATTTGTTATATTCTGTATTATAACCTTCTAAAATATTTTCAAAACTTAAAGTTAGATAAAGTAAAAATTGATGATAAGGATTACATTCATGCTTATAATTTCTTTTTGAAAGATGTTCAGATGTTAATTGCTATATATTTTTCTCTTTAATTCGTAATGTTTAATGCGAATGATATATTAATTACTTCATTTGAAAAGAAAAATAATTATACGTAAAGTCTTTCTTTTTCTGAGAAGTATTAAGAAACTTGAATAAATATTGATATCTTGTGCTTTTAAAATGTGATTAACAGCTTTTTAAAAAAGAAAAGCCCCAATATAGATGTATGAAGACACAGTTTGAATGCTATTCTAAGCTTTTCTATGTATTAGACTTTCAAAAATATACTTAACACTTACTCATAGGATCTAACGTACACCATAAGTAATTTATAAAAATATTAATTAGCATTTCCAATAATAACTTTAAATCTTCCCAAAATGTTAATAACGATTTTTTACATCAATTTCATAATTATACTCGAAACATTCCAAAACAATACAAACATATTCTGATATGCATGTGTCAATATAATAATGATATATATATAAACTTCCTTATAAATATAAAAATATTTCTTCTTATTTTAATTCAATGTTATTGTATAACTGGAAGATTATTAAAGCATTAAACAAATCTAAATGAATCCTTATTTCAGCTTAACTTTCAAAACTTAATATAAGCTCTGTTTTAAATACATGTTTGTAAATTACTCAAATTATGTTTTCCAATTATATGGTACTTTTAGTATTCCTAAAAGTTAGAAATAACTAGTTATACATCTAACTTTTCCTAATGATCTTCATCAAAATCATTTGCTTGGATTTTACGATGCATAAAAATAAGCTCGCGACTTTATAAGGAAGTGAAGAAGTCGTATTTTCACAAATATACGACGTTCACAGAAGGTGCTATGTTTGAGAGTGATAGTTTGGAAGTTTTAATGCAGTTTAAGCATATCGTTCTTGTTTTATAAGAAAAAGCTTCTAAAAGTACTGCACGAATTATTCGAATTATTCTTCCTTTGGGTCATTTGCAGGAAAAAAGTACTGCACGAATTATTCGAAATTAAATATTTTACGAAGGGTATAACTTTGTAGTAAAGCTATTTTTTTATTAAAATTTGAAAAAAAAAGTTATTTTATCCATAGATTTAGTATTTTAATACGTACTTTATGAAAGTATTACATATAATGCTGAATTGGGGGGAAATGAAGTTTGGAAAGATTTTGCATGCAACATTTTCCTTAACAGTTTCAAGGCAAAATAAAATTATTATTTAAAATTCTCAAGCAAATTGATTCAGTAGCAGAAATTAAAGAAAAATTGTTCTCAATGCAGTGATTAAATGTTACTTTTGAATGAACTTTTTTAATTTAGACGAAATTCGTGTACCTTAAGTTAACTCATTTCAACATTTTATAGAACAACCCTTCTCCACAATTCATTAATCTTTTACATATCCTTCTTAGATATACAAGATGCTACATAGAAATATTGTAGAGCAGGGATTGTAAGAAAATCCCTATAATTACTCAAACAAAAAAAAACTTTTTTCTTCTAAAAATAAAAACTCTTTATCTTTTTCACGCAAGTAAAATTCCAATGAGTGTGGGTGTACCTCTATCTCCATAGCAACAAACCTAACAATGAGAGAATGACCAAATCTTAAGTTACTTTCCTCCTGGGCGTGTTTATTATTCCTATTCGAGAATTAAATGTTTGCATTTTCGGTACATGATTTGTCCATCTAGTTTAACATTCCCTTTGTCTCATACCCAAACAGTAGTAATCGATAAGTAACGGAAAGTTTTCGTGCATCTCATCCTAGAATTCAGACTTCCACGAAAGCACGCATGCAGAAACTCACGTTACTTACCAATGCTAATGGAGCGGTGATATCTGTCACAGTTAACGTGCTACTATAAATAACCAAGAATTTCAAGCGAGATATTCTACACGTTTTCAAAAATTACCACATAAAACGAACTTCATCTTGTTCTAAACTTAGAAAGACTTCTTAATGGTCAAATGGAGATAATCTTACAAGTCTGGAAAAATATCTTGTAAGTTAATGACCTGTGACTTATACATGCAGAATTCCATATGACGTTAGAATCTAAATATAATCTAGTAAGAATAATAAAAGGACTGAGAATGATAAAGTTATTCTGAGCTGCACAAGCCCAACCGAATTGTTAAATACTGCAGAAATAGAAATTGTCTGAGCTTCAACTGCGCAACGATCTTGCTCTTAAGACTTTTGCATTTTTCAAAAATAGTAGTTTTTGTAAAAACAACTGAGGTAAGCTAAGAATGTAGTCTCTATTTTTTGTTGGTTAAATATTACGTTTCAAAAATATTATGTTTCAAAAATATCGAAGTATCCCGTGCGCTTTATCATTATGTCAAAAGTATTCAAATAGAAGTGTCATAATTTAAGAAATAAACAATTAGGCTCATCTAAATAGGAAACAGTAATTTAGCAAAGTCTAATAATAAATCATTGGTATTTTTACTTTTCGTATAAATAATATATTTTATTTTTTATATCTCTTTGATAGCTTTTATGAAATTCTTATAATTTCATACAAGATTATCTTTTTTTTTACCATTTCTCTTTTTAAACAAATAGCATATTTTAAACACTTGAATCTGTTCAGAGTGTTCAGGAAATTTAAGGCATTGATGGATAATAAGAAGAACATAAAGAATCATTTTTCATTATTTGTATGTGGCATAAATATTTAAAAATTTGAAACAAATATATTTAACAAATTCAGTTTCATTTTACTTTAACGAAGCAATTAACTTGTATTTTTAGACTCTTTTTTAACGTATAATTAGCACAATAAAAATTCTTTGATAAAACAGTAGTGCCTAGTATTACAAATATGCAAATAATAACCGTTTCAAGATTGTATTTTAGAAAAAATCTAATGTAATGATCATATTTATAAGAAAAAACAAGAATCTGAAATAAGCCAATTTTCTATATGCGTAATTATACCAGAAAAATATACATTATAACATTTAATGTGACGAGGGGAGTATTTGCTGTTGAATGTCAAGAACAATTTCATGACAAAATCGATAAGATTTATATTAACTTTCAAAAGAGCATGAATAGGAAACAATTTATTACGTAAGTTGTAACCACACATCATAATAAGACATTTTTGTGAACAAACATTCGAGATTTTATGCTTTCAGTAAATCAATATTTGTCATGTATGTAACATTATTTACAATGCATAATTAAGAAACTTTTTTGTCAGTTGTGAGTAATGTATTTTATACATTATTTATTTCATTCACCTTTCTATAATGTACGATTACTTCGAAAAAATTTTCGTTTACTTTTCTTAATCAGTATGTTTGCGTTGGTGAAACATGACTGCTAAAGTTGTGTTCTAGCCCTATAATGATAAACTTTGCATTATTCCATTATAAGCGAAATAGTTTAAATATAAATAATTTCTTAATAAATTAGAAGTATGTTTTCATTTTTTAGCCGTTTTCGTACTGATAAAATGTCTCGTAATCAATTATAAATAACTTTAAAAATGGTCAACAATAAGATATGTTTACAGAAGTTAGATATTTTATTTTAAATTAAGACTAAAATGTAATTTCAAAGCATTTTTAAGACGAAAAGCATTGAACATTTTGGCTTCATTTTCTTAAAAAATTATTTATTGCATGTAAAACTGAATTTGTAGTAAAAGAGAGTGTTTACTTACAGTCAAACATAAGTATAAAAATAGTGAAAAATGAATTAAAAAGTTTTAATAAATGGAAACATCAAGATCTCATAAGATAAAATGCCAGTTTATTTCATCCGTAATATTTATATAAGAAATATTTTTGGGAAAGTCGATACAATATTGATTTTTTATGCTTCCTTTCAAAAGATCACATTACAATTAAGTCAAAGTCTGAAATAAATAGGATGTATTTAATACTGAGATAAGTAAAATTAATATAAGCTCCTTGCATATCCATTTAGTAAATAATGAATTCGTTAAAAAACTTTGAGATCAAAATTCAAAATATTGTCTTTAGTCTGAACATGAGATATATAACTGAATTAAAATGATTTCCAAAGTAATTTGAGGAGAAACACAAGGTATACCGATATCTCCACTTACAGGGTTTAAAATAATTTTTTGTACAATACTTATACAACATTTTTAACCGTGAAAAGTTACTAAAAATGATGCAAATATTAGAAAACCACCCCGTAGCAGAATTTATTTAAAACCTCATGAAGGGATTAATTAAAGTACTTAAATAACAGGGTCATTTTATTTTTAGGTCATGGATTTACCTTATAAATTTATTGTGTTACGACCCAAGAGGCACCAGAACCAGTGAAAAGTTATTTCTTAAGTACAAGAGATACACAATGTAAAATACGCATCACAAAACATAAAAATATACCATTCAAATATCATATCATATAAGACTGAAATTTTTAGCATAATAATACAGAAATCTGCACTAAGTCTATATCATACGGAAATGTTTATAAATTTCTAGACTCGTCGATAACCGAACTCATTTAAAGACTAGTCAAAAGTGGTTAAATGGTTTTTTATATTGTAAAATAAAAGAACAAATTATTTTCAGCATCTACGAATTAGCACAAAACACTCAAAAAATCTGATTCAATACGAATCTGCCAAAAATATTTTGAATGTCTCACTCCACTTTTCAATGCGCTCTAAAAATTAATATAAATTTCGATTATTAATAGTTAATATGTATTATTCTGCTTACCAATTAATAGATTATTGCAAACAGAAATAAATGCTTTTCAAATATCCCACACTTTAAGAACATCGGTGAATGCAATACTCTTTTGGGCTTTATTTCGCATGTGAAAAGCATTACAATTAATGAATGGAGGGAAAGGTGGTTTAATAAATTACAAACAGATGGTTATGAATATAGATATTCAGACAAGTAAACAGTGTAAAGAATTCATTTATTCAATTCCGTATCTGCCAAGCTTTTATTGAAATGTCTTCCTGTAAATTTGTAAGAGATTCGGAAATAAAATGTATTCGTTACTTTAACACAGATTCAATTATTTTGAAGAATTCAAATAAGTTTTTAACATACGTTTAATATGACTAAATTTTACCACAAATGGCTAATATCATTATATGTTTCTATATCAGTAACTTATGTTATTTCTTGTATCATTATGAACGTAATTCTACTTTAAATCTTAATGTTTTTGTATTGCACTTAACTTTGATTTAAAGTAGGCAAAAGACCAGTTATTTATTAGACTTGATTTACTCTTTATACATTGAATTAATTTTGAAAGGATAAATATATACTACGCTTATATACAGAAAAATATTTATAAATAACTGAAGAAAGATAACCAGAATTATATCTTACAGATATGGGGAAAAAATTAATGTCATTTTCTAATTTAGTCTCTGTTAAAACGTTAAGGTATAGATATGCATATAAACCGTAATAATTTTCTTAAGAAAATTTTTAATCAAACAGTATTTTCTAAAACAAATTTTGTCAGTATATTTTAAGCTCAAAAAATTTAAGTAAGCCATATAGTAATATAAAAACAATTTTGAAGTTTCTGTAATTGTGAAATTTTATTCTTTACTTAATAACTTCAACTTCAAACTTACTTATAACTTTCATATTTAAATCACTTCAGGAAAGTGGCTTAAAGATGAAAAAGATATGAAATGTACTTTTTGTAAGTTCTGAATTTTTCTCAGTAAGGAAAAAAATACAGAGTGAAAGAGAAATAAACTAGATTTTTACCATTAGCCTTATTTGAAATTAACTTTCGTGAACTTCGTGAAATTCTGTTAAAGGATTACAAATAAATAAAGCTTTCCAGTTTTAAATCCATAGTTATAACATGAAATTTAAGGATCATAATGCCATTAAAATTTAATTTTCTCACCAAAACTTAATTCGTAAGACTTGAGAAAGTGAATTATTCAAAGATTCTTTATTCCATTTTACGGTATCAAAAACATATGCTGAATGATATCACTTATATATTAAATCAGTTGTTCATAAATACCAATTTTACATTCTACATGGGGTGAAACTTAAATTTACGTCTAATGCTTATATTTTCTCCCTCGAAATATTTTCGAAGTTTTGGTAAAGTACTTAAACTGAAACATTCCTAGAAGCCATTTTTCTTTGCATTTCTCACGTGTGCTGTTATGGAGAATTTTTTTATGCACTGAAAAATTGTATAACAACTTACAAGTAACAATTTTTGCGTAATATCTTAAAACAAAATTGAAGGACATCTCCATTATATTGTCCTCACACTAATCAGAACTCTTCCCAAACTGCCAATCTCCGCCTACTTATTCTAGCTGCTTACCTTTGCTTGAGAGACCAAATTTTTTGGGAATTAGTGGGTTGTCATCAGGAAAGTCATTTATCTTCTCATTTATCTCTTTCGTGTCTGTCTGAACGTTCATTAATAAGTTAGCGTAAGGAGGAGGGAGGAGTCATTCAACTAATGTTTCGTGGATGGCAAAAGACATTGTTGTTGCTTTTTCCATCTATTTTCCTAAGAAAGATAGTGTACAAAATATAATAAACGACAAATATTTGTCTGGCTACGGGTATCCTCAGGTTACCTAAGGATTATATAAAAACTGCTTTATTCGATATTTTTTGCAGCCAATGAGAAATTAATGGTTTGCTATCAAAGACCCCAATATATTATTTTTCTACTTCAACTATCTCATAAATTGATTTATTACCCTACGTCAATACGAACACAGCTTCCGTGTAATTTTTTTAACACTAATTTGATAAAATGGGCGACACCAAGAACGAATGTTTTGGTCTTCAGGCAGTAAATTCTATTTCCATCAGTTAAACTGATAAAGAGCTAGATAGCTTTAGGTATAAGAGTGAGAAAAGGCGATGAAGGAGGCATATTTTAGCATGGTAACTTGTTTCATGATTGCATGTATTATAAATTGTAAGTATATCTTACAATCATCTTAGTTAATTTTGAAATGCTAATAAATAAGTAATGTTTGAGGTGGTGCAAGAATTCACATCGCTTGGGTGTGGTAAGAAGAGTTTTCTTTTTGGAGAGCTACCATAGGAATGAAAAGTCAACTTTAAGTCAAATTAGAATGATATATTATGTTAAAATGAATTTGAGAATCGTCTGCCTGTGTCGTCTTTGTTGACTATATTATAAACAAAACTTGATTAATTCTTTAGTGATCATAATGGTAATATATTGATACTGATATTTCAAGCTCCTTTTCTCACTTACATTTTAAGGATTTATTGTTTCGATAAGTATAGGGCTAAATTTATATTCTACGTGTCTCCTGCTATAACTACTATCGTATGTTTATAGTTTTATAAAAGTTGAGGTGAGAAAAACTCAAATTTTTCTTCTTGTTTTGGGGGTGTACTTGATCATGTTAAGACAGTGTATAATTACAACTACTACATCAATTGTTTCAAGTAAATAATTCAAATTTAAATTCTGGAGCTGAAAGTGTGCTTTTGGATCTAGTTATCAAACACGCTTGATATGTCACAAAGAAAATCTTTTATTATTGTTCAAAGATTTGAGTATCCAGTTTATAATCATATACTTTAATGGGGGTTAAGAATTCGTAGTTTTCGAAGGGTTAATTTTATTATTTTTATTTTCCTTTAAACAAGGCAATGGAAAAGTCTGCGAACGAAAAGAAACTGGCAATTTTTTTACTTATAAACTGAGGTATTTTCAAATATTTTTAAAAATAACTTCAAGTAAATTTTTCATCAAAACTAGCGCCCATCTTGAATACTTATTCATGTAAGCAGAAATTGTGTCCAGAGGATATATTGATGGAAATTACTCTATCCACTAAAACTGAGAATTTACCTTACCTTACAAATACTATGAAATAGACGCAGTTCATTCTTATGAAAAAAAATAAATTTTACAACATTGCTTTCCAAAAGTTAAGTAATATAATGAAAGCTGAGGATGACTCAAAAAGTATGTAGGCAAATTGGACGAAGCTTGGTGATAATACTTGTTATACAACGTGTAACTTAATAACACAAGAAAACTTTATACATAGTATTTACATTTTCTAATATCAACAAGAGCACAAAATGTCCTAAATTTGGATATTTTAATTAAATATAAAGAATTGTTTTTCAATTGTGAGCATTATCACCTCAAAGATAGATCACGTAAAACAGTTTTAAGCCCATATAGGGTTTGGAGAGGTAATTGGTGGTCAGCAGCATGCCTGAATAAAGGATCCCTAAGTCTCAATTGGTTTAAAAGTAAAAAAAAATAGTCAAAATCACTCTTCATATCGGAAGAGTGAGCAGACTATTTTATTTGGGCTAAAGTTTTTTCTTCAAAAAATTGGAGCATGAGGCGAGTAGTGAAAAGGTGAACCTTATCTGCTTACATAATAAAGGTATTGGTAAGAGAGAGAGTATAAAGAGGTATTTTGTGACAGCATATGGGCTAGCAATATGATCCAGTATGTCCTCTATATGCATCTGAACATTAGTAATAACATGTAGTGATAGATACAGGCATGTGTGCCCATTTAAAGATACTTATCCGTATACCAGAATAGTACTTCCTGCCTAGGTATCCTTTTCTAAATGTTAGACGTAAGATATCGTATGTTGCTTCTCTACATATGCGATTACATCGAGAATCAATCTATAAAGAAGTGTTGAACTCTTCTCTGAACAGGAAGATCTCCTCCGAGTTTCTGTACAGATTAAATGCTTCATTTTCAAATCAAATGTTCACTCCTATTATGAGAGGTACGTGGGTCGCACACATCGATCTCCCAGTGTAGACACCTCTTTCATGCAGCCTTCTACGTATATTTGTAACTGATACAGTCCTTTCTGTAGTTGAAATAAGCTCAGATTTAAGGTGTGGTTGATTTGCAGTCCTGTTGCGACGTGTACTAAGTCTCAAGTATCGGTCATCAGAAGAATTAGGAAATCTTTGTCTACATTCAGTAAGTCTTCGAAAAGTCAAATTTTTGAAATTAGAAACTAGTTCCTCCACCAGCTTAACATAGAATAGTCGACACTTAGCCGTCTTGTAAAACCAGACTATCATTAACCTGCTTCTTGTCGACTTTAGGCCCTATAATGCAGTTTTACTAGTAAATGTAACCTCGAACTAATTTTTACACTTTGGCTATCTCGAAATTGTTTAATACACCACGGTTCATTGGATAGCGGTTCTCTTCTAAATAGCTGGTTTCAAGCTGCATCATATTTACGTAAAGCGATGATAGTGGCCTTCTTTTGGATATTGCTAGTCAATGTAGCTTTCTTCTTTTTGTAACATGTCCGAATTTCAAAAATTGGGCACTACTTTTAACCGATTTAAAACCTATTTTTTCAAATTATTGCTTAACTTTTAAAAACCAATGTACTTGTTATGTAAAAACGATTTTATTTCGAGTGAGAGTGATATCTTCTTTAAACAAAATGCATAAAATCACTGGAAGCGTTAATCAATGAGATAATCAAATGGAATTTCACTTGTTTATCCGCTTTTTATTAATTTGAAGGGAGGAGATAATGCAGAATTTCTTCCAAGTTTAGAGTCCGACAAATTTTTCACAGTTATCGGATGGAAAAACTTTCACGTACATATGCTGTTGCCGTATGGATAGTAACTATTTCGAGTACTTTCGAGTTATGTTTTATTCATGGATGTTTTTGGATAATTTTTCCCGTGTAAATTGTAACGACCATTCAGAAAATGAAATGGGTTTTTCCCTATTTCTCCTTTAAAAACTCCATGTTTGAGCTAAATTTTAATGCTTTTAGGTTAGTTTATTTTGGACATCATTATGTATAGTAATGTAAATTTACATAGATGTCTTCTTTGAATACTTCTTGTTTATATATATTCTATGAGTATCTGACCTTTTTGCACTGAATATCAGGATGATTTAGCTATATTATCGTTATATATAAAACTTATATTTGAATTTCATAATTATTTTACCGTACCTGAATTTCATAAATTTATTCTAAAGGAAACTGAAATATCTTAGGCTTAAAGTAATTTTTTAATGACAAGATTTTTCCGAAATTTATTTTTCCATTATTGTTTCAAATTAATGTAACTACTATTCATTCAACACGGTAAGTAAATTACAAAAGCTGTTTGTAAAATTTTATAATAGATATAACAGAAGACAGTGGTCCCACAACGTACGTATAAAAATGCATTTCTCAAAGGGAAACATTAATGCCTTTGTAGCGTTTCTTAATACGTTTGTCTCTTCGTCACATTTAATAAATTCTATTTTTAAAAAAATAAATTCTTCTGAAATTAACAGTGATAAATGATTTTTAATATATACTTTTTTAGATAGATGACAATAAAAATAAATGCCATGATAGAGAATATTAAAATATTTTCAAACTGGAAGATTTATGTGTCGTTGATTGAAGATTTTGATTTAGTTTCAGAGTTTTAAGTAATAGATAAGCAAGTTACATCAGTCTCCTGTTAGTATATTATTTCTTTATATTTTTATAGTGTATATTATCGTTTGTTTCTATGACAGGTTACGCATGTCAATTTGTCCTAGATATCAGATAAGAGTACAGTTCCCTATAATACGAATCAATTAATTCAATATTTTCGTGTTCTTCTTTTACTTTTAGATCAAATGCTTTTTTTTTTTTGAGTCCGTATCTTACTTTCATAGTGCATATGGTAATTATAAAAATTTTCTGCCAAGTTAAGACGTGCTTTCTATGCTAAGATGCTTCGTGTTCTTATATCTGGAAACTGATTTTTAGATAAATTAATTTGAAAGCCCATGAAAGCATTCATTTAAAAAAAATGACTAGAAATAGTTCCTCTCAAAAAATGTATAAGTTATTCTTTCTGTGTTCTTGTATGTGAAATGTTTCTGAGTAATTCAGGAAAATACAAATTACTCAGCTAATAACATGTAAATTTTAATGTTACATTTATAGTTTAATGTAAGATTTTAATTTTCTATCTCTCTCTCTCTCTCTACTATAAGAAGACGAAAATATAATTTTAATTTTTATTCATTGTTTTTATAACATTTTAACAAAATTTATTTAATACAAAAATCTTGAAGGTTACATTGATCTCATTTAACTTATGCTATTTAAATAATTTTTTTTACTAAACACTTACCGTACTGTCATTAACATCCTCTATTGAGATAACTTTCTTTTGGAAGGAAAATCATTATCTCCGAAGAGTAACTATTAAAATCAACTTTACCTGAATCATTAAATATGCAAATATTTCTGTTAGCAAGTGCTTTTCATTTGCCAAGGAAAGAAACAATTTCGAAAACTAGCAAATTTAAACAAACGTGGAAGTCTTCGTATCCTGATTGAAGAAGTTTCACAAAAAAATAATGACTTTCATTGTCTCTACTTAATACTGAGCTTAGCCTTTCTTTGTTCAACAGAAAACCCGAAGTCAAGTAGGTTTTTATCTTTCTCGAAGATAACGTGAGGATTTGTACCTCCTCTGTTAAGTGAAAAGATAAAGTGAACAATTTTCAAAAACTATTTTTAGCTATTTTTCATCCACATACTCAAAAGGAAAAGAGGATTAAGCTCAACTGCTATTTTTTATTAACTTCGAAAACCTCTTTTTAAAATATGTTACGTGTTTTTCATAATTTATAATTAACAGTCATCGTCAGTAATTCCCGCCTTTATTAATTTTGAAGCAAAATAGTGAAACAGTTTCACAATTGTGTCAAGACTCATTTGTTTTAACACGTTTCTGTTTCGCTTGAGAACTGACGTAATGATCTTGTAATGGATTTAGAACGTAAACCATAAATAGCCTGAAAACATACATAAAACACTAAATGAACTTTTGAAAATACTAATTTGACTGTAAACAAAGTATAAGTAATATTTAAGTAAAATTCAATGGAGTACGTGCTTTTGCTATTTTATAAACACATACATTTTATCAAAATTTAAAACAGAATGAAATATCATTTTAACTAAAATAAAAGTTAATTATGTAAATTCTATTTTCGTCTCCATTTCCCCAATATCACAGTTTTAAAGAAATCAAGCTTTTAAAGTCTTTGTGGAGATATGTATGTTTTTTATTATATTCCTTCTACTAGAAATGTTTCTTTTTACATTAAGAAAAAAAATATACAAGTGCATTAAACAGAAAAATTTGGGATGCCTCTTTTCACCTTTCACAGGGGTGTAAGTATATTCCTCAATCTACTATATGACTTTTATGAAAAGAAGAATGCAATCCTGCTTCGTGTAAAGGCAACACAACAATGTCTGAAACTGCAATAAATTATCCATTTGAATCAGTGACTGCATTCAACTGAACACTCCTTTTCTAGACTATAATATACTGTGCTGGTAACTGTAAATGGTAAATGAACATTTTTTATATTTTGAAAAACGGGTATCTACTGGATATATGCAGATCATGGCTTACCTCAGTAAGATCCAGTTCGTCTTCATTATTATAACTAAATGAATAAAAGGTTTTTTGTATGTTTGTAAAGGGACATAAAAGCATTGTCATCAATAAAATTAAGTAACTCCTGCCTCTATGATTGATAGCTGTGCTACCCCATGAAGAATTGTTAGCTTTAAAATTCCCCGTAAGAACAGAGCCATTAGCAAAAGAGGTGAAAAGGTCCTCTGGAAGACTATTTTGATTCAGAGGTTGATACATATTGAAGATGTTTAGGTGCTCATACCAGAGAAAATCCTGATACCTTGCAGTTCCAGAACTGAGTTTGTCACTAGCGAGTAATGGATCTGTAGATATTTAACTGTTCTAACGAGGAAAGCCAATCTTTCACCTCCTTCGTATCGTCTATCCAATCTTAAGACATGATAGCCTTTAGGTCTGATGTGCGTGGATTCTTTTAACTTAGTTTCTCGGAGGGCAATTATTTGTACACCAAATTCTTCTACAATTTACGAAATTGCATCTAATTTAATCCTAGTAGCACACGTTGACATTACATTGAAGTATTATTAGTAAATTTTTAGAGAGAGACTGCCGGTTTCTTTTCTGACAAGACCCTTTGCCTAAAGCCTGAATGCACCCCTGGCATGCCCGACGGGTAATATAGTGTGACCTTCTTAAGACATCTGGTTCATGAAAAAAAGAGGAATGTGTCAGCTTCTGTCAAAAGCCATGGTAGAAAATTGACATAGATCTTACTTCGCCTACTTGTTTTAGTTGGGTACAACGGAATGGCCTTTACGTTTAGGGTAAAGCTGCCAAGAGAACTCCCGACGTGATTCGTGGATTCTGTCCAATGTGACACCCCCCCCCCATTCATGGCAGCTAGTACGACTGAGGGGGAAATTTTTTCAATTATATTTAGATAAAATTGTGTCTAGTGCTTTTTATAAGTTGCGAAATAACAATAAAAATTAGAGGTCTACAAGCATTACTATTTTTTGTTTTGTGCCTTTACAAACTTTAAATGCATTTTCTCGGACTTTTATTTTGCGGATGTAAGTGCTATAAATTGTCTATGACTTTAAGATAGGCCAAGAAAAAGAATTGTAATTTTTTATAGATGTTTTGATACATAAAAGATTTAATAAGATATAATTTTATAGATGATTTCATACATAAAAGTTTGTATGGATTTAGGACTGAGAGTTCTGGTAATTTTTTTTTTAAAAATGGGAAGTTAATGTTTTAAGAATTTTCATGTTTTTTTCAGGTTTAATTACAAAAATAATTAGTAAAATTCAACAGAGTCAGAATTCCAATTCCATGCAAACTAATTACAATCCAAGGAATATAAATAATTTGAAATAACTAAAAACATCAAAAACTGAGTATTTTATAAGAGTTTATAAAACTTCACAAATGAAAAAAATATTAAACTATGGCTTGCTAAACTGACTTTTTAAAGAACAGTTTGATATTATTATTTGAAAACTAATAATTAATTACTTTTTAATATAAAAATTCCTTTTTTTCTGATAAATTGCACAAGTGGCCTTAAAAAGATATGACTTTGTAGAATAGCACGCACCTTGCGCAGTCAGGCTAATACTATCAATATCAACAATAATTGCTTAAGGTTAGTTAACTGAGATATTAACCTGACCTCCATTGAGCATCGATAGCACTTTAAATATAGAATTTACAATAAAATATTACATATATAAACATTTCATATTGCATTAAAACATATTTTCACTTGATATTCTCTTTCAGTTTGTGTTGCTGAATCTGTTTAGCCAAATTAATAGAAAATTTATAAACAGGCACTATTTACTTAACCAAAACACTAGAGAAATATAACTACCCATAAATGGAACATTTTTTAAAAAAGGAATTTTTTTCTGTCCTGTACACTAATAATTCGAATTAATTTTGAAAGTCACTAAGAGATTAGAGACATCTTATTTCTCCTAAGGCTCTTAAAAACCTTTGCTGCTTTTTCATCAAACTTCTTGGCACTTTTATCTTTATTAACTACTTATCAATTCACGCTATTCTTAAACAATATATTAAAATGAAGTATATTTTAATTAATTAATTATTGTGTTTCGTATTTTAATTAATAAATTTACGTCCTGTGAATTCTTTGTCCTCATCAAAGCATTGATAATTCAATCTAAAATAAAACGTTTGTTTTGTTTTCATTTTCTCCCTGGTTATATAGATGCTTTTTTTATAATATAAATTTGCTTTATGGAATTTCACTTTCATTAAGATATTTATTCCATTCATACGTCTTCGATGAAAAGAATCCCATTTTATATGATGATGTAGATCATTTTTCTTTCCTCTTTCCAGAATAAATTAAAGAAAAAAAATTAAATTACAGATCATTTTCTTTCTAGGCCCATAAATGATCTTTTAAAAGGGAAATCCAACGAAATCATATAATTTTGGTATCTTAAAAATAGGAATTTAAGTATTCAAGCACATATCCTGTTACAATATATTTCTAATGTTAATGCAATCTTAAAGCCTCTTCTTTCCTTTAACATTTTCTAGAAACTTTTAAAGTATGTCGGATTATATATATCATAAATTTACTGATTTTTATTTCAAGATAAAAAAATATTTAATACAAAAAACAGTGATATGGAGTATAAATACTGTTTAAAAATAGTACAAAGAAATATGTTTTATATATGTCTAAAAACTGATTTATTTTGCATGATAAAATAAAAAATTTATATTATTTTATTTTTAAATTCTTGATAAAAAAATTATTTTCTATTTCTTTTACAAGTTCAGTAATATTATTAAGTATAATTATATGTATTAAATAAACACTTATCATAAGCAGTATCTCTAATCCCTGTTACTAGATTCTGTTATATTTCAAAACTGGTATCACATTTGTTAGTTGAGGAAAGAATTACAAAAAAAAAAAAAAAAAATGTTAAAACTGAAAATATTCTCATTGATCAAAGGAAAATAATGATATAGCCATAAAGTCTTTTTACAAACTATTTTTATACTAATCATACATTTCATCCAGTTTTAGTCTAACATAATCTTAACTTTAAAAGAAATTTTTATAAGAATTTAAATATCTCTATCGAATATAATTGAAATTAGTTTCGTTAACTTTATATAGGTTGTCACGCTTTCAATCTCAAAAGTATCTATAAATTAAGGGAAAATCGAGAGACTATAGATCTGAAAAAGAAGCCTTTTTATTGCTACAATTAAAGGAGATCCACCGATTTAGTTTCATTCCCTATCAGAAAATGGATAAAAACGATAAGCGTAGGTATTGATTCCCTGAAAAAGTTTTCCTTAATGATGACACACGTTGTTCTCGCTTCGCTTCTGCTATTTCTTTTAAGTACGTCATTTTATTCTTACAGAGATTTGGCAGATTAAGTTTTAGTTCCCTTACCCGATTTTTTTAAGAGGGATGTCAATTACTTCTTCGATTTTGGGAAGAAAACCCTTGTTTGTTTTTCTTCACATCTTTTGACAAGAATACCAATTTGTGGTCAAATAAAAACAGGAAAAATTGAAGATAAAACGGTTAACGGTTATATACAAATCAATCCTAAAAATGGCTTATCTGTTTCAAATGAAAAAAAAATTAGAATATTGTAATATCTAAAAGATGTTTTTTTTTCTCCCCTTCTGACTAAACCTCTCACGAATTGTGGATACATTTCTCATGCTAAGAATATTTAATAATGTAGAAAAGAAAGATTCTTTTTCAAATTTTTAATATTTTAAAGAATGCAAATTACTTCGTAAACAGGAATTTAGAGATTATAAAGATTTCTTAAAAAAACTACTCAACCCAAAAAATAATAGCATTTTAGTTTTGTAACTCAGTGACCTCCAAAGTGGAACACCCATACTCCAGGTGATATGCAAAATAATACTTGTGGGTAGACTAAAAAAGAAGACTCATGATCCCTTTCAAGAGTATGATCAAGTATCACGTGAATGCGATGTCCTCCCATTAGTCGCTGAGTTTGGTTTCATTTTTTTTAGCGTACAGAGAGATAGATATTGAATATCCAAATTAGTAAGTATAGTAACAAATACAATTTTATCATTTGGTTCTACATACCAGTGTAAAACAGAATTTTCCGCAATGAAAACAAAAAAATCCAAATTGAGAAAAAAATTAGAGTTAGTATCAAATCAGTGAATAAAATTATCAGAGGGCATCAAACCAGGGTTTTCTCATAATTCTTAAAAAACACAATGACATTTTTACACACTTTGAATTTTAATTCAAAATATAAATTTATTATTTAATTTGAATGCATATGTATATATATATATATATATACACACACACATACATATATATATATATATATATATATATATATTGTATCATATGCGGGGTATGACTTATAACTATTTTGGTCTCAGGAGTTGGGGTACACGAATCAAAAAGGTTTTGTAATCACTGTTGTAACTAATTATTGCGACTTATAGGCTAATTATTTCAAAGTAGAAATATTGATTCCTTGGAACGTTAAAATGAAAGATCTATTGCAATATAAAATCGCCTTGTATTTAATATTTGAAAAAAATTCCCGTGCAAGATATGTAAAGGAAATTATTACGAAACTACATTTTTCTTATTTTGTGGTTTCTAACGCAAGGTAAAATGTACCTTGATTAATTTTAACTGATTTAAGTATTAGTTTAAGGACATGTATTTAGATACATATTACGCATGGATTAATATACACATATTAATAAATCTATTCAAACATTACTTTATATTGAATACAGAAACGATTCCTTCTCGCAAATGGCTCACCTCACACCCTCATATTTTTTCAACTATCATAATGATCTCTAATCTTGCATGGCCACTAAACACGATTTTAAGTAAAGTAACTTTTAAAAATGGAGAAATTCTGAAATAGATTTCTTTTTTCTTCTCTCCATTAAAAAGTTTTTGATTTCAATATTTGAAAAAAAATAACAAACCTACCCCACACACATATATACATAAGAAAAATAACAATTTTTGAGTTTATTGCTACTTTTTAAATTAGTATATCAACATTATGCATTTGTTATCCATTTTTATTTAAATTTTGTTAAAAGTAACATTAACAACTAGAAAAGAGATGAAATGTTTTCATTTTACTGCCTTCCCAGACAAATTATTCAAAATAAAAAATAATATTATAAAATTAATTCTAAGCAGAGAAAAGTTGGATTTTAATGTATGAAATTCATTTTGAAGTAATCATATATTACTCCTTTTTCTAAAAGACTTTTAACAATTTTAGACTCATCCATTGCTTTTTAATTTTTTTTTTGTTAAATATAAATTGTTCTAAAACCTAATTATATCAATTTCTTGTATTTGACATTAAACACAATTGCTGAGAAATATATGCTAATAGAGTTGAAATTTTAGTAAACGCATTGATGTAAATTATTAAGAATTCGTAAGTTATTTCAGGTGTCTGTTACAATTCATTAACTTTAAAAATCTGATCAACAACAACTATTTTTTAAAAACAACAGTTTGCAGTGTTTCTGATTATCAAAAAAAAAAAAAAAAAAAAAAGAAATTTAAAATTTTTTAAATTTAAATTATTTTTTAAAAAAAACATTTTACAGTGTTTTTAATTATAAAAAAAAAAAAAAAAAATCTAAGGTATTTCACTGTTTTCTACTTTAGATTATTTTTTTCAAAAAATGCTGACTCACAAGTTTACAGTAAAAAAAAAAAAATGAATCAAAAAAACGTCGTTAGAACATTGTTTTTGTGATTTAGCATTAATGGAATAAGATGGGATGAAAAATGAATATGAATCTGATAGAAAAAGAAAGAAACAAAAAAAAAAAAAAAAAGGATCAAGCTCTGATGCTGCTTGTGTAATTAAATTCTACAAGAATGTAAATTTTAAGCTTCAGTTAACATTTTGAGCTCTTAATATAAATAATGTAAGCCTTTTTTCATTTTTAAATACAAACAGCATACACACACACAGATATATATATATATATATATATATATATATATAAACGTAGCTTATGGTATTATAAGATTAAAGCTAAATATAATTTCAGAACCGGATATATAATTTTTCTTCTTTTAATGAAATATCAAATTAGAGCAAAATAAAACTTTAGAATTTATAAATATCCTTTATTTAAGCTCTTCATTTGCAAAATCTAAGCGATTTCCTTTCTATAGTTCCATTTTGATTTCAGAATAAGGAATATCACGAAGTATCAGGTATTAAATTATACTATACTAATCATTTTTAATTCTATTAAAACAAAAGAATTTAACTTCTGCTCTTAGTTATTAATTTTGCGAGAGCCTTTGATTCATTTTCATTTATTATTAAGCCGAACGTAGAACAGCTTGTTTCAAAGTTATGGTTTATACTCGTAGCTTGAATATTTTGCTTTGCCATCATAATGAATTTATCATATTAAAAGCGTGTAGTAATTATTTTAAGATACATTCACATCCCCATAATTATAGTTGTAAAAATATACCAATTATATGTATGAAATACTCATCTAATCTATGTTCATAGTAAATATATAGTTCTAATTTAATACCCGTTAGTATTTAAAATTGAAGAATTATTAATTAGAGTTATATCAAAATATCTCATAAATTTGTCAATTTATAAACTTCACTAAAATTTGAACATTTTTAGTATTATATTCATCTTAAATTTTACATTCCATTTGATTCGCCTCTAATTAACTTCAATATTACCTTTATGTGTTTAATTTGATAACTTATAATTGCAAAATTATTTTTTTTCGAAGCAATGAAACTAGTTTGTTTGTCTCTTATTATTTGTGTTGCGTTAAGATTTCAAACATACTTTAAAGATACTTAAATTTTTTTGAACAAATTATTTTGTAATGGTACCAATTGAAATTAATTTTAAAAACAGTTTCCATTTCTGAATAAATGTTGCTAAGTTTTGAGTACTCAGTTTTTGTTGAATTTTATATTCTCACAAATTTATTCCTGAAAAAAAAGATATAAACTTTCTATCAGTATCCTTATAGTCTAAAATTTTGAAGTTCCCCAAAAATCACTGCAAATAAACGTTAGAGTTTTTAGATAAGTATTTCTTTAAAGAGAGAGGAACTGTTTAAAGTTCTCTTTAAAAAAATCTGCTGAGAAAATTTATTTCAGTATCAAACTGATATTTTTATTGAGGAGGAATTTTTTCCATATGTACATTCATAGTTAGAAGTGTAAAAAGGATTTATTGTCTTTTTTGTTGGATTACTTTTTGAAACTAGTATTCTTTGCTTTAAAAAATTACTTTCTCCGTTCGAAATGAAATCTCAAAGATTCTTATTTTTTCAAATCAAATATTAACTAGTGGATTTTATTGTTGCATCGCGTAATCTGCAATATTTGCAGGGTTTTTTTGTTGCCCTCAGGAATGGAATTAATTTTTCATGCAGTACATGAAAAGATTAATTTTTCCTGAAGATAAATTCTTATCAGAAAGAAAGCAGTCTCGAATAACTATAAATATTTTCCATTGCCTCTTCAGAATTCATATTCCGATCGATTTAATTTTTTCTCATATTGTGAATTGTACTTGTTTTTCAATTTAGAAAAACTACATGTATTGTAAATGACTTAGAAGAAATATATTATATATTTGGTTTACTGTATTTTTTTATTACTTTTCTTTCCACAGATGAGAATTGAATACCAGTGCCTGTAATATCTAACAATATTCAATTTTTTTTGCATATTTGACAACATATTCAACAAATATCTAGCATTTTTTTCGAACGTATTAGCCTCACAGTTATCAATCACTACATTATTCGTTTTGAAAATAAGTTCTACGCTTGTTTTCGAAATAAGTCTTTGAAAACGCGCTATATTTATCTTTGAAGTAAATGAAATTACGTAAATATGTGTGAGCTTCAAATTTATTTGATACAAAATACTTTATGAATAATACATCGTGAATAATTTTGTATAGAAATTTAAATAATAACTTTTATTTTTTCTAAATTATTAATTTTCTGTTAATAAAACTGATTTTGGAAGACATTAGTTTTTCAAAAATGCATAGTTCCTGCGTCTAGGACTTGCCGCAACTAATACATTTTTACCCATCTATTGTGAGATTCCATAAACTCTTTATTGCTTCTTTTCATGCGAATGTACATTATGAAACTTCTCTCTATACCTGTTCAAAAACCGTAAATGCAGCGCATTCTTTCTGAAAGTAATATCACGAGCAACGACAGTCAGATTATAAATAAGAAAATTGCCATATTTTATTTTTTTTTATACTTTACACCTCCATATTTTATCTTTCTTTTTTTTTTTTACTTTGAAATTCACTAATATAATCATAAAAATAACCTACAACCAACTAGAGCTTTCGAAACCTTTTAAGGGACACATGTATGATTCTGCGCGCTGCACATGCGAATTACATTCCATGCTACTTCACTTTTCAATATATTTCACCAAAAATCAAAAGAAAAAAAAATAACATAACTCATCTCTGAGCCTAATATCAATGTACATTGTTAGTTGCGTTGGGAAAAAGATATCGGTTTCGTTCTTGACTACACATCTCAATAACTTCTCTATCACGTAAAACTTTTTCATCTTTTCAGAGTGCTAAGGTTTTCCCACGAGCTTTTAAGTCTTAGGCTTCTTTAGATTCCCTTCGGCGCTTTATTGAATCATAAATCTGAACGGCAGGTTTATTACCCTCTCCACAAACCGAATGTCAATATTCTTTCTTGCATCAAATGATCGTTGGAAATGTTGCCTGGATACCCTTGTAGATCAGCTCCGGTGTAGCCATTTATATTTATATCTGGAAGCATCTGTAAGTATCCGAGACAACGACATTTAGAATCAGAAGTCTTAATCAGTTTCCTAAAATCCCCTTTTTCTTCTTTTTCTTATCATCTTATCTTTTAGTCCGAAATAATTATGAAATACTTTGATTTTCCAAACGATGATTCTAGGTAAAAGGTTAATAAGTAATATTCATAGAAAGATAGATCCTGAGAGTTTTAAAAATATCAAATATTCTTTCAAAAAACTTTTGCAATGTTACTGAAATATTATAATAGTAATAATTTTAAGAATAAATTTTTTATGTCTAGATTATGTAATTTATAATGTAATGTTTCATTGCAATTTTTCGTTTAGATTTTGTAAAAATAAATTACACAATTCTTATTATTAATACAGTTGACAAAGACCCACTTTTACTCTCAATTACTTCTGAATACCAACTATTTGAAAGCCAATGTTAAAAAATCAGATTGCTTGTATATACTAAAGAAACTAAGATTTTGTAACACACAATTATTTTTTCAAAGAAAAATATCACAAAAACAGAAGAAAATTGTATATAAACATCATCGTATCTGGCTAATAAAAAAGAAACAACCGTTATTCAACAGAGCACTGTACATTGTATCTTGAATATTGCGTATTGTCCTCCTATTTACTATTTTTATTAGCAAGAAAAGTCCCAGGTAGTAGAAATTAAGTGACGATGTAGAAAATGTATACATATATTGCTTACATTTATACATTATAAGTTACAATCAATATAATCAATACATCACAATGTGATTATTGTGGTCAATTTTAATAAAAGCAAAAATAATTTTGGTTACATATTATGAAATTCATATTTTGCATCATTTTCACAAATGCAATTCATGTGCTTAAAATTTATGTTTTAAATTAGTAAAAACATAAATATTTTGTTATATGAAGGAGAGACAAATATTAATTTATTCAAAAGTGTTTTTCACTCTCATTGTTACACTACAAATAATACTGTAAGATCTTAAAAGTAAAGGTAAGCATTATTTGTTCCAAATAATTTTATTTTAATATTTTTTAAAAAGAATTCTGAGTGAAAATAATATATATAATATGAAATCATCGTATTTCTTAAATGCGAATAATACTCCAATAAATGTTGAAATTGAAGTAATCTTTAATGAAACACTTTTTAATCCTCTTTAAGGGAAGAATATTTTCGTTACAAAGTTTTCGAGCTCATTTTTTTTAAACAAATGTAGAATTACAATAAAACAATGAAAATAAATAAAAACTGCTGTAGATTTTTATTTCATGGTTCCTTCTCTAAAATTAGAATCAGCTTCTTTGATGAGAAAATTTCTTCAGTTTAAGGACAAAAACGTTTTTGTAGTTGTTGATTTTTTCATTACCAGAAAAAGTATCTAATGTAATGAAGTCCTTTTCAAGGAAATAGATAAATCTACTTTTCTTTAACGAAGTGCTAAAATAATTGTGTTACATTCGTTAGTTTCCGTTTTCTTTTTTCTGTAAACCTGCAATATTTTTTTTTTTCGTTCTTTGCTAATATGATGGATCGACATTACTTTCTTCAATATGTTACATCATGAGACTTTGATATCGACATCTCCGTAGTTCTCGCTTTTATACCTTCTGGAAAAATAAGCTTAATTGTTACTTTCCAGTGTCACAAAAATAGCGAAAAGTAATATTTCTAAACTTTTTCCAAAGAATTTTATGATTGTAAATCATGAGAAGTATGTTTTTTCCTTCCTTTACTTATATGTCATTTTTAACTCAATATTTTGTTCTGACAGCTTGTGTGTTTTAGTACGTCTTGAAAAAAGCTTGTGACTCTTTTTAAAAACTGTATTATGGTTATTTAAATTCTATGAACTGATAAAATTTCAAAGTATGTATTAATTCGTAATTCCTCACATTTATAAGAATTTGAGAGCCAAATGTAAGATAACTGTTAAATAAATGAAATTATAAATGCATTGTCGTTAATCAAACTATGTATTCTATTTAGAACGTTATATAACTATCACAATGGATGCAAAAAATTTTATGATATAAAACTGATAGAACATGACTGTTTAATAATTGAAATAAATAAAAGAATCTTGATTGATTTTATATATATATATATATATATATATATATATATATATATATATATATATATATATATATATATATATATATATATAGTGTATTGGTTGTAAAATTATTTATGACTTGAAGTTAGTGCTTTTCATTAATTCTAAATATTCTTCTGTTAAATTCTTATTGTTTTGATGTTTCACAT
This sequence comes from Nephila pilipes, assembly GCA_019974015.1. Taxonomy (NCBI): domain Eukaryota; kingdom Metazoa; phylum Arthropoda; class Arachnida; order Araneae; family Nephilidae; genus Nephila; species Nephila pilipes. Next base: position 235,438 of record BMAW01069546.1, read on the forward strand.
TTATAATAGACTAGGTTTATTTTTCTTATAAATGTTCATATCCTACTTAAGCGAACAATGGATAAATATATCATTTTCTGGCCAAGGTTTTAAAAAACTATTTTCTTATACCTTAATTACGCATTTTATTCCGTAATATACACAATGAAAATAAACTATTCTTTGTTGTTAACGCATAGTTGGTAAATTCTTCATTTATTTGAATCAAAAAGAATGGAACAAAAAAAGTAATCAATTGTACTATAAGATTCATTGAGTCTTTCAATTAAGGCTTCTTTCTATTCCGAAATCAAGAACAAAACTCTCATGAGGTATTTGTATGTATCATTAATTTATTTAATTTATCCTGATACATCGTTTTATTTCTTTTATCGAACATGTTGCTAAAGAGCTACGGAAGTAATGCTTTAAATTTCTTTACGAAATGCAAAGCTTTCTCTCTTTGTTCCGAATAATTTAAAAGGCACTCAATCAAAAGATTAAATAAAACAATTTAGAAAAAGTTCTCTCTTTCTTAATGTATCTAATATACATGAAAAGAAAATAGAGTGTCCTTGTGTCTCTTGAAATAAATTTTTATAAATTGATGTGCCACTGTGTATTTTAACGAGTTGGAAATTCAAAGTAAATGTGGGAAAAAGCGTGAATTTAACATCGGTTTTATTTGCATTTAAATGTGAACTAGCGTAAAAGCAAAGCTATCGCTAATAAAATCGACTCAACATAAACATTATGAGAAATGGTAAGAGTATAATGAAATTTACCAATTCCAACTATGCGTGTTTTATATTACGGGAAATTTTGTTTAATTTAAAGAAAAAACATTTTAAAACTTATTTACAAATATATAATATTCATCATATAATTCTATAAACATAAACGTTTTTGGAACATATGATTTAATTTGCTTCTCCTCTTATTTTCGAGAAAGTTGTATCTGATTTATAATACATTAGCTGTTCTACAATCTTTTTCATCATCATTTTATCATAAAAAAGTAGAATTTATTGTAACTCTTCATTTTCTTCTTTCAAAATAATGGAAAATTCATTTGACATAGTTAGAACATGTTTTTCAATTCACCATTACTCTTAATGTTTTATTTTTGTGATAAATCTTTGAATTTAATTCACTCTGTAAGATAAAATTATTATGTGCTTTGAAAAACTATAAAACACATATTTTGTGATTTTTTACAAATGTCAATCATTTTCATTTTGGCCTATGGAGATGCATTTGAATGATCTCAAGTCTCTTAATGCCGGGTTTGTAAGTATCTTTCAAATAATAGCAAAAATATCGGCTGTTTTGGTTTTAGAACGATAACCAATTACAGGTTCATTGGCCAAGTACGAGTATATGAACATCTCATATCTAAGACTTTTTCATTTAGCTTAAACACAGCAAAGATATAACAGGTTTCCTTACTTATGTATCATACAATTTCAAAACGCTAAAGAACATAAAATTCATTCAATTAGTTTACAAGAAATGCAATTAAAAAAATTATCTTTATCAAAAAAATCGTAACGAATTTTTGTAAGAAATGAGATAAATTTTCATTACAATCTCTTCCAAATTCAATTATATACAATTTTAATATCTCAGCAAAAATATTTAGAAATATTGAGGTTTGTAATGGGTCTTGTTTCCCATAAAAATCGATTATAATATCTTTATGTATTGTTTCATTGTAACTTACTAAAGTAGAAAGAAGGAACTTAACAACAAATCACACATAAAGAACGCAAAGATAACATTCAGAATTCACGTCAGTCAATCTGCTTTTTACCTCTTTCATAAAAATGACAAACACGAATTTTCGGAAGAGTCTAAAAATATTTTAATGCTCTTATTTGGCATTATTTATTTCGTTTACTACTCACTTTATGATCATCCTTCCCCGTTTATGAGGTAATTTACAAGCACATAACAGCCATTTTCGAGTTTTAAATACTTAATTTACTTTTTAACTGTTCAAACAATATTTTCTATGGAACTTGGAATGCGAATTATTTTTTTCATTTAAAATAGGAACATTAAAATCAACTTGATATATACAACTACAAGTAAGACAAGGATACATTTTTTCCAGTATACTAGCTTTGGTGATTTATTTCTTCAGAAATGTTGTTTTAAGAGTACTTATTTTGACCCTTTAAAACTACTTATACACAAAGCAATATTTTATTAGTAATTTTAATATACGAAAACTTAACTAGTCATAACCTACAATATATTTATTTACATTCTGTTATTTCTTACGTACCACGGCTCAGAATTCAAAACTCTAACAAATAATGTATCTTATGGCTTAAGACATACATGTATATAATTAACTAACTTGTATTTAATGTTATATTTCTGTTATGAAATTTCGCACATATCACATACTATATAACATATTTTTTTTAAAAAAATCATTAAGAACATATGACTGTGTCTCTCAGAGAATATGCATTTATAATTTATATTGTTATAGAATTGTGTTTAATGATTTTTCATGTTGAATAGGAAGAAATGAATTTACAAATTAAAAATCAAATAAATCCCAAAGTAATATATTGCATTGTCGCTATTAATTTTTCCCACTTCATAATGAAGAAACTTTTTATGTATTAAGATATAACCTTAATTAATATAAAATACATTACGTAAGATGAGAAAGAATTATGATCGTATCTTTTTTACGTGAGAATACATCTTCTGTTTTAAATGCACTATTAAATATTACTGAATTAAAAAATCGATGTTGCAAGTCCTTGCACTTTGGATCATGAAAGAAAGGCTCTTAAAATTTAAGGCCTTCAGAAGAAAAATATTTAAGTATGTTTAAGTAAATTAAAACGATTAGCATTTATTTTATTTTTTATTTAAGAATCACTCATTACAATTCGATAATAATTTTAGGATTTTAAAGCATAAATATTAGAGTTCTCAGAGTAAAACATTTTTCTTACAAATAGTTATATTTTTGATGATTCCAAAAATGTCACTATCTCTTTCGTCAAAGATTTTATTTTTTACAACTTATAAATAAATTTTCTTTCAAAACCAAGTATTCCTATTTTTAAAAAATAAAGCCTGAAACAGTTTTATCGAATCTGCTAAGAAAAATATTTCTATTTTTCTATAAATTATTTGCTGTAAAGAATCCATACATATTTTATTAAATTTCAAGGAAATTCCTCTCTAGTATTAAGAAAATTCTTCTGATTTGGGCATAGGAACTTTCAATCACGTGGAAGAAAAACGATTTCTAAAAGATGAAAGACAAATCTTAAATAAATGTTTTGAAAGTGTCAGGTATTGGAGGAAATGGTAAATCATTACTCAATTTTCCCAAAGTAACTATGAAAATAAAAAGTTGCTTCGAGATATTTTTCAATAGAAATGACGAAACCCTAAGAACAATGTGTCATTTGCAGAACTTTTGAAAGACGAAAATAAATATTTAATTGAGATGTTTATCTTCATTCTTTTGTATTAAGACTGTATATTTAGTTTTAGCGTTTAAAATGTGAGGAAACATAATTCTGAGCTTATACTGTTAATCTAATCTTATGTATATATATACATATCTCAGGAAGCATAATTGCCCCAACAATTTTTTATATATATATATTGAAGCTTAATTTAATAATTCTTTCCGTAATTTAATTCTTTTTCGATCCAAAGTTTAATCTGAAGTATACATTTCTCTGTTGAAATTCAATCATCTCTATTTTGCAATTGTTCCTTTATTTATTTTGCATCTCTCTCTCAACTATAAATTATTTTAACGAACATTTTTCACTTAATTAAAAAGGCATAGATATAAAATGTAACACAATTCCTTATGCTTCATATCAGTTCCATACATTTACTATTTCTTTGGAGTTAAAACTTCCATGACATGGAGAGTTACGAAATTGTTGGCATTAGGAAACTCAGAGAAAACAATATAATTTAAGTGTCTGGACGTTTTTAAGAAGAAAATGGACACAAAATCTACAGAATTTACAAAATTATTTAATTGAAAGAATATTATGTATAATTATTTACCTTTAGCGACAAATTTTATTCGAATTTCATTGTTTTCCAGTCACCCTGTGGCTTTTTTTAAAATAAGAAGTTTGATAATTTTCAATGGTTCTTAGTTTCAATTAAATTAATTTTTCTCAAAATTATATATTTTTATGTGTTTAAAGTATTTCTTGAGGTTTAAACTTTTCAAAAAAGCCTTGTAATTCTAAAATTATGTTTTACTGCTCAAAAATACATATTATATGGTATTTCAATTATTTAATAATTTATTAAAATGTTGCTCAGCTAAAAATGTAAATGGATTTTTTGTATTTCAGAATAAAATTGCCCTCAGAAATTTTAACTAGTTTTTCATTTCTTTTACTAATTCAATTCAAACCCTTTTTGTCAAACTTTCTGAACTATGAAAATGTATAAAAATGTTATTTTAGGTTTTAAATCACCAAAAGCAAAATAAGCATTTTTTTAAACATTTACGCAAAAAAATTTAACTTGTCCAATAGAACGGTACAATATTTTTCAAAACATTTTTATGTTGTATAAGTACATATGAATAATTAATATTTACTCTATCTTTCAAAAATCGTAAAAAAAATTAGAGGTTTGGGGATTTAGAGTTCATCTAATAAGTATCGTTTAAAAGTAATTTTAGTGTCATTGATATAAAGAGAAATTTGTTTTTCAAAATGTCTGAAAATAGAGTTTTTCTATCGTTCACTTTAATTAATTTATTTTAAGCTTATCTTCGAGATCATTACAAGAACACCACATAGAATAATTTTAATGGATCACGTCAGCCTGATGACAGAGCTAGAAGCTTCGTGTTCTTTTAGTGATACATTTCAATCCTAATCACGTGGATGGTTCTAAAAGTACCTATTTCGTACGGCATATGGCATTGCTAAGGCTAATTAATGTTGCTATCTTCTTAAATGTGCCAGAACAAACTTGACCCGGATTCCAAGATTAGTTTTGATTTCTTCTGATTTGAGTTGTCAACATCATTTTGCGTCACTAACGAGAACTGGATTAAACAAACGATCTCACAATCGATGAGAACTTGATTCATCATTACACACTCATAAACAAGCAACAATCAAAATTTGTTTCAGTTAATCTGCTTCAAAGAAGATGAAAACGATCTCATCTTCTTAAAAAGTTATAGAAATAAATTTTGGATGAGAAGACCGTCATACTCATGAACTTCTTAAAAAAGGAAAACGATCAATATACAATACTACAGCGAGTACCCATTGTCTTTTTCCATTTCTAACATGTGTTGTTTCTGAACCACCCTCGTACATAAATAACTATAGTTGCAGTTATGGGTTTGTCTCTTTAAATTCAAAAAGGCATCAAAGGGTTCGCATAGTTTGAAGGTTGGAATGTGAGACGTGTTGTTATGTAATTCTCGTCATCTGATTTCAATTTGCAATTTTGAAGCTTCTCGCTTGTAGTTCATTAGGTTCATCTATTGCAACAATAATTAAACATAATGAAATTGAAAATAAAATCCTTGAAGAGTTAGTATACTGAAACAAAACAGCATCATGTTTCTTAATGTCAAAACAAATATTTTTATTTAAAAATATTCGAGTACGTTAAATATATATACACCAAAATAAATATTCTTTGACTAATATTCCTGTTTAAAAATAACATTTAACACTTTATAATTAGTATGGAAAGTTTATTATATTACAATAATGAGGTTGACTTAATATATTCTATGATACTATTAGAATGGTATTTTATATTCATGGTGACACTAAACTTGGAGAGAAAAGTATACTTGATTCTCTCGCAAAGCTCTCGGAAGACACTTGAGTGAGAAGCATAAAACCCCTGCCTCTTACTGTCAGTCAGGTATAATAAATTGTCTCGAGTATTTCCAAGAGCACGAAGAAAATGTTTTACTTTAATAAAAAAAATTCGAGTACAAGATATCAGTTTTAAAATTAACAAAATATCTATTTAATGATAATTTTTAAGAATACTACTAAAGTAGATTGCAAAATTCATATACATTCCACACCACACATTTTAAGTGAATAGAATGAAAATTTAATATTAACAATAAGACAATTCCAGTTACGCAGTCAACTCCCATTTAATTTTTATATCAATAGCATTTAAGCAGTTTTTAAAGAAAAAAAGACATGAATGGTGCAAAGAATAAAATGATACATGAAGAATAAAAATTTGTATGGTAATCAGCAATATTTCAACACTTAAAAACAGTGTAATAATCATATATTTTTCTCGTCTTAAATTCTTTTGCTTCAATGTAAATACCATAAATGAAACTATTTTTTTCGCTTAAATTTTTCTGAGGCTTATTCATTTATCGCTTCATTGAGATAAATTAACCTATACCTATTTTCTATCAACATGCTTTAATGATATAACTATCTATAACATACCTTCGGTCATCAGAAATTTGAAGGTCTTCTCTTCGCTTCTAAAGATAGCTCAGCTGCGTATTAGGATTGTGCTATTACTGGAATCTCTTGAAGCGCGAAAGTGAAATTGCTAAGCTCATTCGAAATCACAAGCACGGTCATTCTCAGACTAATGAACCTGTGAACGTTGGCAAAGCTCTGACTTGATTTCTGTATTTATACAACATATCACGTTTCACTTATGGACAATGCATATTCGCTTAATAAATCGCGTTTATTCATCCAGCGAGGTAAAAATTTCCACTTATGATTCATATATAATACGGTAGCTCTCACCGGAAAGCTATTATTTAGTTCAGAATACTCAATGAATAAGTTGTGAAAAGTTTCAATTTATGGAAGAATTTAATGTTGATGTCCATTAAAGGGAAGATCATTAATTTTGGACTTTTGAAGAGACATTTTGGAGCCCTTCCTTCTTTTATTAATTTGTCATTAGATTATGAGCAGAGCTCCAAAATATTTATGAGATTTTCTTATAATCTCATAATGGAATTATATTTATGCTCAAAACTCTTCTCTTTAAACTATCGACTTATCAACCTTCAAATCGGTTTAGGAATTTGAGTATCACAAATTTGCAAAAGTGAAAAATGCTTTATCTTTCTGGTCATTTTAAAACTATTTTTATTTGTTTGAAAATAGAAAAAAAATCGAGTTTATATTACCTCACCATCAATAAATAGCCAGTATTTCACTTACTTCAGTAAGACAGTTAAATACGAGGTGTAGATATTAAACAATGAGGCTGATGTTGCTACAGAAAAAGTACGCAAGCGCCAAACATCAACTGAACTTAGCGTGAAGCCTTATCTTTTGAATACTGTACCTCTCGCATCTGTAAACAAATCCTTATAGCCGTAGCCTCCGTTTGCATTAGAGTTATATTTCTTAATCTCCAGAATAATAATATGTAACATTAGAGCAACGAATTGTGAAATTTCGCATGAAACTTGAAAAACCACCACTTAAACTTGTAATTTAGTGAAAGAATATGCCAATGAATGTTTATCGCATTTACATGTTTTTGAGTGCTTTAAACGTTTTCAAGATAAACGAGAAGACGTTGAAGATTATTCACTCCCGGGTCACCTTTCTATATTATAAACGAATAACAATATGGAAAAAAATCGGTATTCTGGTTCGATCTGATCATCGTTTAAGTATTCACTCGATTGCTGAGTCTAGGGATTAACAAAGAATCCGAAAGGTACATTTTACATAACAATTTGTGTTGAAGGTGATAGTAAATATATATGAAATCAAAATAAAAGGTTTTACAGAGTTAGTCTCGTTATTAAATAGCCACACTTAATATACCATATAATTTCATTTCTCTATATTTTACTTCTCTTTTATAAATGTAAGCAAAGACAACTATTAATCATAATTCTTATTCAAATCAGGACTTTAATACCGTTATAATTACTCTTTTCTTTGAGGTATGCAGCACTACTGTACGACTTAATCATATGGTATTAGGAATATAAAAACTCTAAATATTTCTCACATGTGAAAAGTACACGAACTTATTTACAATGTTCTTGTCAAATTTACTAGAATTTCCTGAGAACCATCTTGCAATATATACAAAAAAAACTTTAAATGAAGGAGTATATTTAATTAATCGAGAGAAATTGACCAATGAGATAAACTGCACATTTTGATTACAGAATTTTAAATACTTATTTCTGTTCTAGGATTAAATTAAATATATTTACACTCTGAGTATTCTAAAGACTATCAAGAATATTTTACAAAAAAATACTCGGCCAAGTTATAAATGTTGGTAGTGAGGATCAAAATACATGTTCTTGAAGCTGAATTTTATTATGTATTCAAACTACAAAGTAAACTCACTTATCTTCTTCCAAAAGACCACTGGAGAGTTTGAATAGAGCTCCAGGAATTTGAACGAAATAATTTAGGAGGAGTGAAAATGATGCCACTTTAAATTTTGAAGCAAATTATATATTATGTTCAAAATTAGTAGGTTGCATGAAATAAAAAGATCTCAGCGCATTCTGAAAATATGATATCCTCTTGCTTTCAGTTTTTGCATCTCAATGTCACAGTCTGCATGAGGGCATTGGTCTTTGAATACCAGCAGTGTACAAGATGATATATTTGCCATAAAACTGAATCCGAAAAAGTGGCGTGTTAGTGCTAGTCAGTAATGTTTAGATAAGCCTATAAAATCTTGCAGTAGTTTAAGGCATCATTTCCTGTTGGAATTTAACAGTATTTTCGAGTTAGTTGATATTATTCTCATTCCTGACTAGGTAACTGCCTAATGTGAAGTTATGCGTTTGAAAATGAATGAAAAGCTGCGTACTGACATGTACATCTTATAAATGTGAATATACTTTAGAACTTCTTCTGTAGAAACAGGACATTAAAAAATATCCGTTAAATTTAAATTAGTCAGTCTTTATTTACGAATTTCATATATTTCTTATAAACCATCATTTATACGCATTCTAATACAAAAAATGTTCTTGTCAGTTCCCTTTGTCAATCCTGTACAATTTGGCTGCATATTTTTCTAAGAACTTTGAAAAAAAATTTGTTTTTAAAAAATGTTGAAGAAAGAAAGTTAACACCAATTGCATGCATGTGGTATATATTCAACTATCTAAAAATTATGGAATTCAATCCAGATCTAATTAATTAATATTGCATAATCTGAACATAATATAAGAATAAAGTAATGAGGTAACCTAAATAACATTGGAGCTTTCAACTTCCTAAATAAATGCCTAGTCTTACGAAACAATCTAAATGGTGCCTATGATTAACCGAAACTTTCTAGGTAGAATAATGTTTCCTCTTGTGATTTCAGTGGAAATGTAAGACGTTTGTATAAATATTATGAATTTTGTTAGCTTATGTACTGTCACTTGAACCTCTTGCGCTCATTTAAAGCATGTGTTTTGTGTGTGTGTGTG
>BMAW01069546.1:245273-281401 GCA_019974015.1 Nephila pilipes
CCACGACGACTTCATGTGTGTGTGTGTGTGTGTGTGTGAATATGTGTAAATGCTAAATTTATTTATTTATTTTTGTAAAACTTGTAACTGTATTTACTTCCTAAAATATAAAATTTAAAATTACAAATATATTAGTCGAACATCTAATTATATTCATATTAGAATTAATTAATAAACATAGGTTTGATACAAAAAACAGAACAATCAGCATGGTAATAATGAAATTTAAATTAGACACACTTATTTACATGGATTCGACAATGTTGAGGTAATTTGAATAAGTATTGTTTCTTATATTAAAAACAGGCTGTGATGGAAAATAATTTCATAGATTATTGTCATATACTTTATCCTTATGTGATATAAACAGTGTATTTATATAAAATATATTGCTATGTATTAAACAAAATGATTGTAGGGACAATAATAAGAAAACACTTTATGATAATTTTGAGGAGGATGCTTCTTAATAATAATTTTGAGGAGGATTTTAAAAGTATTAATTACTTTTTACTTTGCATTGAGAAAAAAAGAGAAACTTGTTTATTTTGAGACAATTTATCATTTGATAATAAACTTGAGAGAGTTTGTGTAATTCATTAAATTAAAGATATAACTAATATTTCCATAAGTACAATATGAATGATTAGAATTCTGAACTGCAAAAGCTAGAAAATTGTACTATTCAATTTATGAACAAATCTTGCGCTAAAATTAATTTTAGTTTAATTTTCTTAACAAACATAAAAATTACTCCCTAGTAAAAATGTCAACATTAAATAACTATTTAAATGTTATGAAAAATGATTCATAATCTTTTTTCTGACAGTAATAACTTTGATATGGAAATGATAATATTTTTGCGTGTAATATTTACGAACAGTATATCAATGAGGATATCAACATGTGATTAGAGGTAATTTAAATATTGCTGAGGATAAAATATTAAGAGTTATAACGAATCATGGGACTAATTTCAGACTTAACCTTTTGAAAAATAGCTTTTATGTTCAGAAACAATTGAGTTTAATATTGAAAATGTTATTACTAAATTAGCAATTAATTATGGTGTTCTATTAGAAGCTCTTAAGCACTTTCAAGACTGCATTAATTAAGATATTAAAAATTAGTAATTAGTAAGTTAGATATTAATAACAAAAAAGATATTTACTTGAAAGAATTAAAAATTTCTATTATTATTATCTACGAAAGATTTATTATTCTATGTAGAAAAAGTATCTAATAAATAAGTTGTTATACGCCGAAAGTTCTACTTTAATTTAATTAATAAGTATTTTGAAGGAAATAATTCTTTTAGAATTGTGAGCAATGATAAGAAAAAAACTTCTAACAGAATTTTTGCATTTTTTAAAACATTGGCATCAGTATTAAATAATGCTAAATTTCCTAAAAAATTTTGAAACCAAAATTTCATAAAAATTCTATAAAATTTAGAATAGTAACTAATGGTTATAATTCATATATTAATATTGCTCACAAAAAATTACAAAAAATTATACAAAATATTTTAAACAATTTGGAGGGCAATGCTATTATTAAAAATAGAGTTGATTTTATCAAATATATTAATAATAAATAGATTTTGGCTATTTATAGCTATAATTTTGAAGATATTTTTAATTGTATTGATACAGAGGAATTTGTTAAAGTTCCAAAATAGATTCTTAAGAAATTTAATTCTTAAAAGGTAATTATATATGAAAAAATTAATTACTTAATTATGTTTGCGTTCATTAAGGAATTAATTTTGTAATAATAAGATTTTTATACATATTTAAGATACATCACAAAGTTGTCCTGTAATTAACTGCTTGGTAAATATTTATCTATATTTTTATGAAGATAATCTTTTTGATAATAATAGTTTTAAAACGCTTAGATATATCGATGATATTATTATTTTCAAATTAATAATAAAAGTTGTTACACATTTCTTATCTTTTTATCCAGAGTATTTAAATTTATTGAATTAATTTACTATTATTAATATAAATGAAGTAGAATATTTTGATGTTACTTTAAAATTAGATAGTGATGAAATTTCATGTAAATTATAAGATAAAAGGGAATGTTTCACTTTCAGGATTCATAAAGTTCTCTTATTTCGGGTTCTTTAAATATGAATATATTTAGAAAAATTTATTTATAGATAAACATTACTTAATATCAGAATTGTGTTAAGCACACAGGATATTTACAATAATCTAGATAAGCCTAAGAAGATTTGTTTTAAAGCAGAACTTTCATTGAATTTTATAAAGAGAAATTTAAAATACAAAATCATAATTATTAGTTCTTCTTCGGTTTGTTTTATACATTATTTTAATGCATTTTCTTATTATATTATTAAAAATATTTTTTTTAATTTTTATTTAATTTGTTTTTAACAACTTTTTTATTTCTAATTTTTTTTTCCCTTTTTTAGTAGTTTAAAGCCTTCAAAATTATTTCTTATAGTACTCTTTCATTGTGTTAGATGGTATTGCTGCACTTTCCGTTTTAATAAAGTGGGGAAAATATTTTTTGCTTCTATTAAATTTTATTTGTTGTTATAAGGCATTAGTTTCATGTTTCATCTTTTTTTAACATTAATGTTTAAATTTTGGATAGTTCCTTCTTTTTTCTTTGGTTGATTCTTTAGTATTTCTGTTTATCTCTCTAAATATATTTTTTGGTTTCTTTTATTACAATTTATTAGTATTTATGAAACTTCGTATTTAATGGAATTTCTTAATTTTTATATAACATTTTTCTGTAAGTGAATGCTGAGCCTGTAAAACATGTTGAAACTCGCAAATCTGTCATAAACCAGATTCAGAACTTATAAATATTATATTTCATTTTCAATTATGGCTTTTTTTTTCATTTTTTTTCATGACCAGTTTAGTAATTTGTCAAATTTTGAAGTTTATCTTGTTAATTTGCCATGTCATGTTTTTTTCATTTCTCTTTTTTATATGTTTTAATTACTTTTCTCTGAGGCTTTTGCAACTAAAAAATGTTCCTTTTTTGTTTACTTTTTGTTTAATCTAAAAAATTTATGAGCAATTTCCATTGTAATTTCAGGAATTCTATTTAGTTTTATTTTATTTTCTTTAACACTTTATTTCCACTATGCGATTTGATCAATGAAGTATATATATATATATATATATACACTTACATCTTTAAACACTCTTAGAAATACACTAGGAAATCCTTAATTTATGCATGTTTCTCTTACTCGTTATTTTGTTAATTCATCTTTCGTAAGATATATTTCTTCCTTTTTTTTCAGTACAGACTGATCTATTAAGATAGTTTTAAAGCAACAGTACTTTTCTGCTCGTTTGTTATTTCTTAACAGAATATTACTCTAGTAAGAAATATCCATTTAAAAGATATTTTATTGCTGTTGCTAATTAATAAACATATTAATGTCATAAATAAATTTTATTTACTTCTTTTGTGGCTTTTTTTTTCAGAAAATCATTTTATAAAAAGCAAAGCAATTATTAGCTACAAAAAAGAGTTAAACAATTTCAGAACATAGCGTATAAACATAATACTAACTTATAAGAAAACAATCATAGGAATATTGACGGAAACAATGAAAGAAGACTTGTTTAGAGGATGGGGATACTACAGACCGTATATTGTCGTTATTCTAGGTATCACAGTGATCAAGAGGAAAATACACATTGATCGTAGAGGCTTGTAAATAGATCCAATAATTGATTACATGATTGATGTTAGACATGTCTAGCTTCCTGATTTATTTTTATTCATGCGCTGCAATTACTTTTGCTAAGAAAAACATTGTATTATATCAGACGATGAATTCATTTCAAAATACAAGAGGAAAATTACATTTTTTGTCAAGCATTGTAACTTATTAATAGTACTAGGCTAATATTTTATAAAATTAAATGTTACTGTGGTTCATTATTTTTCCTGCCAATACATTTCCTTTACATCGTCATTTCAAAAATGTAAAATTCGAATACTGAGATTCGGCTTCTGAAAATATTACAAAATCTTTATTTTCCTTTTGCGATGAAGCAGAAATGTCGGTAGAAGTAAACAAATAATTGAACTGATCTTTTCAAGCAAAATCTTTTGTTATAGAAAAATATTTAGTGTTGTGACTCAAACGCAAAATTTTTAACAAGAAAAATTTACAGAATTACAAAGGCATTTTCTTATGAAATAACTAAAAAGATGACATTTCTTATTAACTGCACCTGTTTTTCTTTTATGATATTATTATGATAAATCTTTTCATAAACGTAATATATTTTGGATTTATCCTTAATAACCTCAACGCATTAATTGTTATTCGTTGAAGAACATATTTTAATGAAATATCTTTCTTAATATGCTATCCTAATTTTACGTTCCTGATAGTAAATATTTGCTAAAATCCCTTCGCTAAAGGTATTTAAACTTTAACTACACAGGCTTCGTATTTTAACATAAGTACATGCGTGTCGTATTTTGTACGTCAACAAAAAAAGCACCCAAAAATAAATTAAATAAGAACCAATATTTAAGCTATAAGATTTAAATACAAATTTTTATGTCAAAAACTAATCCAAATTGTTTGAATGAAAGCAAAAATGTAAAGCATAACATATTACACAAAAAAATTTAGCCACCGACCTTATCAAATTTCATCTGTGATGTCTCCCTCACTGTTGCACTCCCGACAAGTAATTACTGTAATTGCATGTTCTTTTACTTCAATCTATTATATGCATAATATGTAATCATAGTCATTCTGTTTCTCTACTTTCCGCAACAAAAACACCTTCCAGGTATTTTTGTTGGTGTTTCATCGTTTAGCCACGCATTTCTTGGGAGTGGGGGGGGCATCTGATTAGAAAAATTCTATTATCTGGAAGTAATGTCTTTATTTCTGCTCTTCCTGCAAGGGGTGACTTCATCACTGATGAAGATAAATGTTGTAGAAAATATCTGCTAAATTTTTGGTTACCATAATTTATCAGCATTTTTTCGATTTCTATGTTTGTACATTCGACAATATTTTGAATAATATCATTCGTAAAAAACGTCTCAAAAGTAGTTTTTTCGTCAATTATATTTTTCACACGTTTCACAGGCCAGGTTATTTATTTACTATATTTTATTGGTTATGCTATACATACTAGTAAGTAGAATTTTACTCCACATTGATATTTTTCTTTACTCAAACAATATTCTTCTATGATTTCATGTTCTTCCTGGAACTCTTAGCCTGAATCACTTAGTTCTTACTCCGACTCAACCATGATCACTTTCCTGTATAGACTCATCTTCAGACGCATATAGTATTCCAACCTCTTCATGCTAAAGTTCGTCACATATGACCTGAACCATAGTTCGAATTTCATCTTCAGTAAGACAATTTAGGCTTTTCACAGGTGCACAACCCCTTCAACTATATTATTTTATTTTAGAGAGTACAGCTACAGCTACTCATATCAACTTTAAATTTCATAAGAATTTATTTTCTGAAAACAAAATTATTGGTTAGACTACCAAAATATACTTAAATAACTACAAACGTAGCGTAATCTGTACACCATTGCATGCCGCATGAAAGTTTCTATTTGTAATCATCTTACTAATTCTGAAACAACAGGACTCACAGTACGAGTCAAGGACATTTCAGGGATAGATTATATGCACACGGAACTTAGTGGGTTAATAAAAAGTCAGGAAGATTCTATTTACTGAAGAAGGTGCATTTTATACGCCAGCACGTCTAGTTAAAGGTTAACAGCGCACATTTAAATAATTCATTACTAATTTTTAGACGCTCTCTCCTTGTTTTTTTGGGGGGGATTTATTTGTAAATACACTCTAAAACATAAAAATTAACACTCTATAAAGCTCAATTGGGACAAAATGGGGAAGAAATGAACATACATCATAAAAAGAAGAATTTATTGATACTTCAACGTAATTGGAAGATTTATTCCAGAGCTTCATTGTTACTAAGTGAAAAAGTCAATAAAAATTTGATTCACTACAGACCTGTATTCCTTCTGCTATCTCCGAGGCAAATACAACTCAAAGTTAACGCATAATGACCAGAGAAATTCCTTAACATGTTACATTTAACTGTCAAGGCATATTGGAAACATTCTGTGATTGTATTCTCTTTACTATCAGATTGGAAAGATTAAGCGGTATAGTTGGAAAAAAGAAGTATTCTCGAAGCTTGGAAACAATTCATAACAAGACGTTCCACTAATAATTAGGCATTATCTTGTACAAAAGTAAGTTCAGGGTATCACAAAATAAAGGGCAACACAACAGGATGTAAAATTTTGTTTAACTACCAATGAGCTGTAAGTTTGACTCTACTGATTGAGAAAAGGGACCTACAAGCAAACGAAATTTTCTACAGGACCATAATGACCATTTGGGTGCTTGTGCAGTGGACGTTAGTAAGAGCGTGATTCCTTCACTATTATGAACGTCTCCAGATACATCTACGTAGGTTGTAAGGACACAGTTAGAAACAGGACTTGGCACTTCAGATTAATCCTTCACAATCAGCACTGTTCCAAGCTGATTAAGTCCAACACCAATGTAATAGAACTTGACGGTGTACCGGTGTGAGGGATAAGTGGTGTAACAGTTGGGGCATCAGCGTAGATTCCTCTCTTTCGGATTTCCATTAATTGTTCTGTTGGTAACTTGAGTGCCAGTCACATCGGATGGTTGATAATGACAAATCCAGTACTACAGCAGATCTGACAATCACTCTATCTTCCCGTTCAGTTGTGGTTCACTTGATTTTTGAAGCTGAAGTTCGTAATTGTTTCCCAACTCTTACAAGCATTGACTAATATTCATATTACTTCAACCGATTCTTCTATTTGCCTATCCATTCTCTTTCACATTCTCCTTGAAATTCTAACATATGCATATAATAAATAACAATCGACATACAACCGATATTGTGATCATTAAATCGAGACTCATTCCTTATGTGCACATGTTCCATTCTCAATTTTAATGTGCTGGATCTGCGGCTATGTATTCATTGAACACCAAGTTTAAATCATTTTCATATTCAGTCAGAACATCTTTGCATGCAAAATTCCATTATTATTTACTTATCTTTCCTAGGTGCGACGCTTTTTATTCTTTACAGTGTTTTTTTTCGCTGAGATTATTCTGATTTCTTATGAAGACGCATTTCTAAACACGAGATGCATAATTAACTATTCAAATTTCTGCTATGCTTCAGAATTACTTGTATTTACAATAAGATTGATCGAAAATACTTTTAAGTTTTTAGGATAATGTTTAATATAATTAACACTTTTGTATAATTTACCTAAATATTAATACTCAAAACATATTTTACGTCACCTTTTTAAGGGACTTTCAATAAAGGCTCCTTATTTTTATCGTTATTTCTAGAGTTATGTACACAAAAAATTCCCAAAATATACCAAAATAAATAATTCTTTATTATTATACATTAGCTTTATAAAATATATGTTAATGTAAATAGCCAAGCTTAAACCACACAACTTACTTTCCAAAAAACATCGAGTCATAAAATAAAAAAAAAACATTTTTGCTGAACACTCAGGATTCCGTTATTGTCGGATAGTTTATTATCTTAAAGTTGTGACGTTGCATCATTCACGGCTTTTCCTTCACTAACCTAGGGGAGTTTTGGTAATTTTAGTTACATAAAATTACAATTCCTTGCATATCTAATAAAACGTGATTATTTATGTTGGAAGAGGATAAGAAGAAGAATGAATTTTGAATTAGGGATATTGATATATAAGCGAAATAGAAAAGTAAAGGAGACAAATGATAACGACAGGTTGATAGATGTTAAAGTTGGAATAAATTATTGTGATTAATCGTTGCAGCAAAAGTGGTTAGAAGTGATTGCTGATTAGAATAATAAGAGTAGAATCTGCAGGAATCGAGAAGTATGTCAATCGGTGCGAGTGAGTTAGTGAGTGAAGACTTTATTGTTTTATTATAAGCTAAGATTAAAGTGAGAGAATTAAGAGGTATTCGAAACATAGCGATCATATATATTCTGAGAAGACAAATGATAAACTGTGTTATCTTTTTTCTGATGTCTCTTCAATTGAAGTTATAAACTTATTAACTATTTAATTTGACTTTAAGGAGTCTGTGGAATTTAATAATGAAAGACAGAAGCTACAAGTTTACCGTCTTATTACAAAGAAATGTCACATTTTTATAGATATTTTATATAGTTTTGTTTCCTTCATTCATGCATTTTTAACTTCTTAAGTAAATATGTACGAGTTGGTGCATTCCAAATTTATATCAACAGAGAGAAATAATTTTAGCAAATTTGAAAAGTATATGTGTTGTATTCAAATAATTAAAATTTGTGCCATTTCAGAGTCATCAGTAATTCGATAGTAATTAAAAATCTGCTGTTTACTTGTAAAATATGATGTATGCAAAAATTGTTGTATATCGAGTTTTTTTGTAGCGTATAAATATTCCTATTCGACTCTTGTGTGCCATAATTCAGTCAAATACAACAAACTCTAAAAGTCAATAACCTAAGCAAGGATATGCCAAGATATGACAACCTAAGCAAGGATAAGTCTCACGCAACTGTTTATTTATCAACTTTGTAATATAATGTTTAAAGAATACTTGCTCTCCAAGATAACACCCAAGATAGATTCACCCGTCCAACTAATATCGAATTAAGTGTGTCTCACCCAAATCCTACCACTTGAAGTTGGCTTGATTCCTTGACTTTATTATGGTCACTATCTCCCGTAGCAACTCTTGATCTCGTCTACCACTTGTAAGGCATAAACTCAACGCTAGTGACACTCGACCTTTATCGTTTCAATTTTACTTTGCTTATATACTTTTATATCTAAACCACTTCACTTTATTTTTACCTGCCTCTAATCTGCCTAATCACGTTTCATTTTGGTTGGGAAGAAATTGCTTAGTTCGTGCAATCTATCTTAATTAAAGTCCCCAAGATTAGTGAAGAGAAAACCGAGAATAGCCCAACGTCACAGTTTTATTTGCAGTTGAAAAGTTGAGTAATCATGAACTCATAAAAGACTTTGAGTGATAAATAAAATTTAAACTTAAAACATGGAAATTTGTAATAATTTGAATACAAAATAGAAGAAAACCCGTACTAAATTTTAAATGGAATCAATTCTAATTAGATTGTCTACTGAAGTTGATCTGAAGTAGAGATTCTATTTATCTAAAGACTATTCTTATCATTCTTCTATTATTACTATCAATTATATTTATCTAAAGACTATCTATTTGAAGAGAGTTTGCTTTAATCATTTGTAAATTCTCTATCTTTCAACCAGTCTCACTTTTATCTGTTTAATCAACAAATTTAAGAATCTTCTTTTTATTTAAAAATTTCTAAATATGTTCATTTTTGATAAGTTACTTTGCAAAAAACTAACATAACTTTTTTAAAGGAAAACATTTTTTCCTAAGAAACAAAAACGTTTTTTGAAGATACAATTCACATTAACAGAATCCTCAAATATTTTCATTTTTATTGATTCATATTTCCAAGAAATGTTGCTTTTTGAACCAAACTACTCTCTTAAATTAGTTTTGGAAACATAAAAGAAAAACAAAGTTACGTGCTAAACAAGTATTTTTTGTTTCATCTTTAGTAAATTATTCACGCAAATCAGATCATAGTTTTCAGAATGATTCGAAAAGAAAGTTGGAAAATGAATGACTGAAAAAAAAAATTTGCAGAAGGAAAGAAGGCACATATATTTTTATTACATTCCTACAAAAAACGAAATGAAACAAATATTATTTGTATTACATTAAAGTGTGTATAACTCAAAATTTCATTTTCAATCTTATTTCTCAGGGAAATTTTTGTAGTGCAATTTAAATTTGTTCATTTTAAAGGTTTTTAAATGATGAAATTTACCAAAATGATATTCGTTATTTAGGAGTCTACGTAACTGACAGAAAATTCACAGTGAAATTATTTGCAATATTAATTTTTCTTCCAGTGATCTATTTAAGTAACTGTATTTTATAATCACTGAATATTATCTTATCTTTTAAAATTTACTTCTTTAATTGAAATGTAGCTATCAGATTACATAAGCCTCTCAATTTTTAATATTTCGTACATTATTAACAAATATGTCGTAAGCAAATGGTGAGTAGTTAGAAAATAGCACTTTTATGAAATATTAGCTTTTAAAAAAGTATACCACTAATAACATGATCGGTTAAAATATATAAATGGAAATTTTTTTAAATTTACCACATTGTTTATAATAAAATTCTCTCATGAATAATTATTTTACTCGAAGTGAATTTAGCCTACGTTGAAACCAACTTTGAGGAAGACAATTCAAGTTTTAAATGATATTTTTTTAATAGGTGCCATATAAAATGTTAAATTGACACACACTTTAGGGTAGTATTTTCTATATCACTCATTACCTTAAAATTTGCGCGCCAAGAATAAGTTATCAGATTAAAACGAAATTTTACATACGTAAGTACAACGTTGATGTAAGTAAGTGATTACAAAATCAAAGCAAAATGATTATTTACAGTAGGAAAAATTACAAATGAAGAGGGGTTATTGTACCCTAATATGCCACCTCTAGCATGTTTGCATGATGTGATAAGGTCGGGCATTGAGTAGTACAAGTCCCGTATGGTAACCCGCAACATCTCGTTCCACAGTTGCTGTAAACGTGCATTAAATTCGAACAACCTCGAAGGCTGTCCAACTTGCCATCCTAAGTTATCCCAGATATGCTTGATTAGTGACAAATCTGGATCGCGTAGACCAAAGAAGGGGGAAATGTAGCGGAGGCAGTCCTGTGAAACCCTTGCTGTGTGTGGGCGAGCACTGTTCTTTCGAAAAAAGGCCTCTGGGAGCCCTGCTAAGAGTGGCAACACATGTGCCTGAAGAATGTCACGAACGTACCTCTGGGCTATAATGGTGCCGTGGATCAAAATTGGGGAGACCGTGTAGTATGCGATGGCACCCCACACCATCATACCAATTGTGGAAGTTGTGTGTCACTGTACAGTGAAGGCAAGATGTAGACATTAACCACGGGGCCTCCACACATGTACACGACTGCCATCACTGCCCATTTTGAATCTGGAATAGTCGCCCAAGACAAACTGATTCCATTTAGTTGCCGTCCAATCCCTTCGAGCGTGACACCACTCTTAACGGAAGCGACGGTGAGTTAGTATTGATGGTAGTACACATAAATGGTCCAACGATGGCCATGTAACAGATCTATCTCTTGTCTACTGGTCCCAACATCTGACAATAAAGTCAGAACGTCCTGTGTGGCGATCTACTCGTCCAGCTGAACACCCGTTTTTTATCCCTATAATTCTTTCCCCTCTTGAACTCTGTCAGTTGCTCATATAGTCTCCGATGGCGGCGTTATGGCATCTCTAGTTAGTAAGCGTCCCTCTGCAACTGATTAAATACACGAAAATAAGCTCTGCTTATCTTTTTTATAATCCAAGGAGAACGAATTTTAACGCCTTGTGGGGACACTACTCATTGGGCAATCACGCTGCATTTCTAATCATTTACATATCTGTCTGACACGTGCCTTCATATGCCACGTTTTGTAACGAACCCTCTCTTACTTCTTGGTGAGCAAATTCTTATGGCGATGAGTGTAATCTGAGTAATTGAATCATTAGGTTAACTTTCTTTTCTTCATTGTCACATAATATACTTTTTTTTTGAAAATTCCTCTAGAAAAAAGCAAATTTTCTTTTCATTCAAGTGTTATCAAGATTGTCTTGAATATAGTGTTTTTTGATTATTATTAACAGTCCAAAAGGCAATAAGTTTTAACAATTCCAAGTTGTACGTATTGAAACTAAACAATTTCATAAATATACATGATTTCTTTAATATTCCCTAGAATGTTTCATTTGTTAAAAATCCACTTAAAAAGTATGAAAATTACAGCAAAATATTTACTTAAAAGAAAAGAAAAATGAGTTTTATTCAAATCTATACCATAATAATATTAGCAATAATGCTATTACTTCTTTTTTCCATCATTATTATAGATATTTTTTATTTTCCTTTTTTTATTATTCTGAAAATATGTAAATATGTTTTGAAACTATTTATTTAATTGTATTTCATTTTATTTTTATTAATATCGGCATTTTAACGGGTTTCTAATATTTATCATGTTATTTCATCAAATACTTAAGAGGTCTAAAATATGTAAAAATCTTCAATTTTGTGAGTTTATATGAATTTTTAAAATTTTTTTATTGCTGAACATTTTATTGCCAAACATTTGTCCCTGCTCAAAAAATTTAATTGATCATTTAAAAAAATTACAAAATACGTTTTCGTGGATTAACTTTTAAGTAGGTTAATTTTTACTGTGACCACTTGTTCCGTTTTGAAAGGGACCATCGTGTTTTTCGGTATCTTGTACCATTATTCCCAAGCACAACTTTGGGATGCCTAAATATCCAGTTTTCGAAAAGAAAATAAATTACTGCAACAATTTTAAAAAAATGACATGAAAAATCAAAAAATCTTTCTATGTTGGAAGAAATTCGAAGTTTGATAAATGTATTTATTGAAAATGGAATTTATTAATAGTAATTAAAATACAGATGTTTTCGATGAAAGTGTACTTCAAACTACAATACAGCATAAAAACAGACAGAATAAAACAGCCTTTCACACCAATTATTTGAATCATAAGAGCTTTCGAATAATTATTGAATATGTTTTACGTTTGCCCGGCGTTAATGCACCTATAGAAAAGGTTTCTGTTCTGAAGAACAAGCTGTGGACGAACGAAAAAGCATAATTGTAAGTCTCAAATATTAAAGAAAAGTTAATTACAAAAGTAAATTTTAAAAAAATATTTCCTAGAATTTCATTCTTATTTGAATCTTAATGTATTATTCAACACCAAATATACTTCAGCAAATTTGTTCTGAAAAGAAATTTAAGACCACATAAATTATTTATTTTTGCTCTTTCATTCCTGTACTAGGACGTATTAGTAGGAAGCTTGCCATTCAACGATTTGATTCTGAAAAATTTCTTTCAGTTTGTTTATTTTCGTCGGTTGTTTGAAAACATTATTTTGAATTCAGCTGCCATTTTATTTAACTTTCTTTATTTGAGAAATGGATATTTCTAAATCGAAAAGAGCTTTTGTTTTCCAAAGAAAAGAATATTCTGTGGAAACCAGTTTGTAAAAATAAAGTCATTGATCTTGTAACTTTTATAAACATTTTACAAAACAATGATGGATGTTAGAGCACACCCAATTCATTTCTTAAAGAAAATAAATCTTCCTGATGTTAATAAGAAATTAAAAAAATATACTGTATAATCCATTTTATTATAGCTTTTATGCCTATAATGTCAGTTACTTGTTGTTTTTAAGTGCCAAGTACCTTTAATAATCAATGAGAAATCAAGGCAGGGTTTGTCTTCGATTTTTGAAATAGTTTGACAAACCAATGAGATAGTTTGCCCTTTTTCTTATTGTGGTATATCTGACGGTAAAAATATACTCCAGACATCCACATAGGATATATTTTTGGTAATGAGATCTATTGGCAACGGATTAAAGTCTGAAAACATTTTGTACTGTGATAAGTCCTCCTAATCCTATACAACAAAAGCTTTTGATGCAATCAATAAAAAATTTCTGTTCACTGAGATAAAAGTGGCAAAAGTAAGTATGAAAAGACCAGCCAAAAAAGAAAAATCTTTGTTACCTGATAATATTTTAACTCTGAGAGGTGATGACTCTTGAAAGGCAAAAGGGCATTCATCGTTATTTTGGAGTCTCTACTATGATAAAGTCAAAAACAGTTGGAGTCTTAGATTTAAAGGATTAATGTTTTATTATAAATGGTGGTGAGAAAGAGAGAGAAAGAGACAGTTTAAAGTTGTTGAATTTAACCATGAATACGGGAAAATAGCAGAGAAAAAACAAAAAAAAATTCGAATGAAATAATTTTTACTATCAGGTAAGATTGAGATGGTGGTATGTTGAAAATATTATATCCATCAGAAGAGCTCCCCAACGTGAATAATTCCAACTAAGGAAATGTGGATAACCATCTTGTACAAATAGAAGAGTGTGTAAGCAATCTAGAAAAGCGATGGACACTTGATTTATGGAACTTAAATTAATGTGTGGGAAAAATAAACTTCTTGGCTCTAAAACTATTCACGAGAAGGACAAGATGAGATATAGATTAATTTATGAGTATACTCATTACTATGAAAATGATATTTAAGGCCGCTTCTCTAGTGGGAAGGAAATATCAGAAGCTACTTAATTAAACTTTTTTGGGTACATTTCCAATACATTAACAAGTATACCCATTACATTAATACTCAGCATAATTACAAACCCTACATTAATTTTCTAAAGCAATTCAAGATATAAAATTTGAATTTGTAGATTTATCTCATCCAACTCACCTGAAGAGATGTTTAGGTTGGAGGACCTAGGTAAAAGAAAACCTGAATTCTTAAATTTAGAAATTTCACTCAAAGACGACCATCACGTCACTGTTTCGACTGTATTCAATCCGTTAATTGAAAAAATTAATTGCTTTAACATGTTATTAACTTGAAATATATCCTTAAAATCACAATTTCTATCATATGTGATATTTTTTTTTACAAATATTTATGCATTTTTTCATTTCGTTTGTTCAGGTCGATAATGTTGAAATAGAAGGTGAATTTAAACTATTGATGGTTGATTTAATTTGAGAGGGTTTTAAATTTGCTGTAAGTAGGGAACAACATTTTCTTATGAGTCTGACATGGAGCGTGCATTAAAATATCAACGTATTCTTAAGTTTTGTGCAGCAGGATATCAAGAATTATATAAGCAACATGAGAAACCAAAAAAAAAAAAAAGTCGCTAGTAACAGAATTAGTAGCAACTAAAAAAAACAGCAGATTCCGTTAAAAACGAACGAAACTCTTCATTCGAATCAAAGCCGACAGTTGTGCTTAACATATCGACACGTCTACTGATGGTAGCATTTTTGATCCAGTTCGTAATAAACGTGCGTGCTTGTTATCAAGTGCTTATTTTAATTTGCTCGAGTGCAAGTGCTGGATTTTCACTGTACACTAGTTTTAATTTTATTTGTAATAAAAATAAATTGATTTTGTTTTGTAAATATGTAATAGGGATTTCATTATTTCTTTTTTGCATGGTTTTTTGAAATAATATTTATAATTTTTTAATCTTGCATGATTTCTCAAAGTTGGGGAACATATCCCCAAATTTCACCATATGTCGAATGTGTTTTTCTATGCATTTTTTTTTTGCATGGTGTTCTATGGAACGCATCCACCGTGTAAAAAATAGTTGTATATATACCCAACTGTTTGGGGGAAGAAAGGTTTATTCAAGATTAATCGCTAATAAAGAATTGTTAGTATAACGACTTTTTTGTATTTGTTATTTTGTCATAAAATCGCCAATGTTTAAGGGTGGTTGTTTCTTTCTGTATTCTTTGCTGCAGTCATTACACGGTTTTCCATAAAATTCCCTTCATTACTGCATGCAATATTTGCTACGCCTTATAATGTCCTAAAAATGATGTACTAATTCGTAATCTACTAGTATAAACATGGAATTTAACAATCACTTGATTCAGTTCAATGACTTTACAATACTGATACCTAATTTTTATATTAAACTTTGAATATTAGTTGAATTGAATTAGTTAATTTGAATTTATATTAGGCTCTCAAATCCTCAAGAGACATATTGTGCCAAACAGAAAATGAAGAATTCCCATTTTATTTCGGAGAACAATTTAAAAAATTCCACACACACACACACATATCTGGATAAAACACAGAATAAAAGATAATTTTCTATGAAATTAAATGAATCGAATTTGATCAATTTTATGTAGAAAAGGCATAAGGTTTCATTGAGGATTTTACTCAATCATGTCAATTAAAACTCATTGTGCGTGAATTAAAATGTGTTTAAAATAAATAGAATAAGCTGAGTAGTTGGTCATGATGCGTTTCGCAGTCAATGATCAAGCACAAAGATCCCACAAAAGAGGATTTTCTTCCTTAAAGAAGTATCTGTACTTTCGGTTTTATACAATTGATGACAGACGGGTAGATATATTCTTATGTAATAATTTGTTCAGCTTACATGGTAATATGAAAAATAATCTAATATTTTGGATATTTTATTCTTAGGAGATTTAGATATATTTTGTTTCCATTAATCTTTTGTGAAGGGTACAAATACAAACAGGTACACGTGACACAAATGTCAATTAGTTATTTAATTTTATTACCATTTGCTTGAGCATAAAATTATTTTTTTGAAAAATGTACTATAATTGCTATCAGGCTGAAAAATGTATATTTATAATGAACTAATATAATGTTACTGCTTAAAAAGTAAATCAACAAAACAAGCCAAATGTATTAGCAAAATTTGAAAAAAGAACACTTTAAATGATACACAAAAAGAATTAATTTGTATCCAAATGCTTTACTTTAATTTTTATTTTAAGAATGCGGATTAATTCAAGGCTGTAGCAAAAACCAGGCTATTGCCTTTTACAAACAAAAGTTATTCGGTGGAATTTAATTACAAAAACCGTTTGTCCTGCTCTAGGGTAGAGAAAAATAATCCGTTTCAAAAAATGTAAAAAGTTTGAAGAGAGCGGAATTAACTTTTGCTTTGGGGTGATTTTTTCTTGTTTTTTCGGGAAATGAAGGGAAAAAACTAGTAAAGAAATGATTTTACTTTTATCGCTTTTCAGTTAAAAAAGTTTTTTTTTTTCCTTTCCAAACACTATCACAAACATGAATAAAACATTCATATAAATAGAAAATGTACCGAATCTTGAGCCATTCTTAAGTTTTGACTCAATTTATTCTAAAAAACATAATTTAATGCTTTCCTCTTAATTTGAATGTTGAAAAATCAGAACTATCGGTGTGTAATTTAATAATATCTACACACCCATTCACAAACGACTCAAAACTCAATCCGTAAGCATTAGTTTTTAAGCTGTTAAGTTAAATTTTGTAAAATGCTCTATTAGGGGAAAACTTTGAACCACTCTGAATGAATAATTTGACCTTTATGCAGAAGATCTTATATTAAACAGAAATTTTAATGAAAAATTTACACTCAGCAGGTAAACTATTAGAGCTAAGAAATTACTTTGCAATCGGGGATATTTTTCCTCATGTCAAATAAATGCCTGCATTTTTTTTCCAATTACATCTTTCTTCTGGTTGTGTTCTCTTCTTCATTCTAAAGTATGCTATGAAAAGTGAAAATATTTGTAATATTAAAAAGAAGAAAAAAAAACCAGTAAAATCTTTTAAAAACTATGCCGAAATTACAGTTGCAGGAATTAATTATTCTCAGTACAATGATTGCTTATGAATACATATTTTCAATGTAATTAGCTATTAACGATGTAAATATAGCATAATTTTAGGTTTCAAAGCAAGTATGTTTCAAAGCGAGTTTCCTTCTCGCAATATTTAAAATTTATAAACTATGAACCACAAAAGTCATTAGTGTTATACTCTTTACAACTTTGTAAGGAACACTGATGGTGATTATGCTTGAAAAGGTCTTTTTTTCCTTGACTTCTAAGCTATTCATGCTAAAATTACACCAAAATTATTAAAGTTTAACTGAGATATATGATTAATAGTATAGAAATTTAGTGTTTCTTAACGTCGCACTAGAAGCAACGCGAGGGCATTTGAGGACAGACCTCGTAATTTTGAACCTCGGTCAAGGGACGAGAACGACACCTGAGCTGGCACGCTTCTCTTAATTTCCACACCACACCACGGGAGGACTTAGTGCCCCGATTATTTAACGTGTATCAGCCCCGGCTACACGGCAGATCTTTTCCCGCGACTTAATTACTCAAGGCTCGAATCCACGACTGAATGAAAACCGCAGACCATGAATCCGAAACCATGACCACTAGGCTATCGCGGTCACTTAATAGTATAGAAATAAAAGAGTCATTAGGATTTAATGAAAATTGGTAAGTATTCTTTCTCGAAAGTGAATTAAACAATTTTGGATGCACACACACACACACACACACACACACACACATATATATATATGTGTGTGTGTGTGTGTGTGTGTGTGTGTGTGTGTGTGTGTGTGTGTGTGTGTGTGTGTGTGTGTGTGTGTGTGTGTGTAATTTGAAATTTAAAGGCAAATAAACACCAATAAATTACAGTCATAAAAAATTAAGAAGTAAATCTCAGTTGAAATAAAATAATATATTAAAAAAGAAATCAGTAATATATGGATTTGAGTAAAAACCATATATATCAAACTATATAAATATACAAATAAAACACTGCAAAGAATTGAAAATTAAAAAAAAAATCGCAATAAAAATAAAACATTATACTATAGATAAATTTCCGAAAGCAATGAAAAAATGAATATGACAAATATTAAAATTATCAGAAAAGGCAAAGGAACTGAAGAATACATATATTGAAGAAAAGTAAAGCACTGTAAGCTTTTCCTATCGAAAGTATGTTTTAAAAAACTGTTATGAAAAACAAAGATGCAATTGAACAAGGAACAACAACAGCAAAACAAAACCATCTTTATTATTTCAATTAAAAAGCTCACGAATTATCAATCCTATAAAAATCCAAAAAAGTCTAATAAAATTAGACAAATAAAAAAAAATAAACTTATAATACAAAACCAAAAATGACCACAATATAAAAGATTTAAGAAACTTAAATGAACAAAGCAACAAGTGAATAAATTGAGAAAACATGATTTACTTCATTTCCAAACTAAGAACTAAATGATTAGGCAAAAGATGGCAACGCCATTTACCAAATGCAGCCAACCCTTTTTTTACACGATTTTGAAAAAACACGGTTCACCAATATACTTTTTTACACGAATTTTTTGTTCCAGTTCAAATCCGCCAATTTTTTTTTAAAAATATTAAAATGCTGTTTTTACCGCCTATTACCACTTCATTGATTAAGCCACTCGATCAAGGTATTAAACTATAGCAGCATTTAAAATGTACTACATAAAGCAAGCGTTTAAATATATTTTAGACTCAGTGGAAGAAAGAAGTTTGTCTATTTGGGAAGCAGGGAGAAAGTTTACAATTATGGATTGTATACATATGCTTCTTTTGCCATCAAACAATTGCGCCAAACGATGCTTGTTGGAAATTTTTTTTTTTGCCTACATACGTCAAAAGTGAAAGTTTCGTAGTACAAAAATCAACTGCATATTCTCAAATTATAACTCTATCAAATGCAATTGGTGGTGCAGGTTTCAACAAAATGTAAACGGCTGACATCAAAGAATTGATGCTAGAAGGCCCATTAATTGAGGACGATTTGATCGAATTTATGACTTTTTATGATAATAAAGAAGTCGATAGTGGCGAAATGTAGGGGGAAGTTCAGCTATTAACTGCTGATTTAATTCACGAGGGCTGGAAATTTACTACAAGTATGGAAAATTTTCTTACTCATGAATCTGACATAGAACGGGCATTAAATTTCAGCATAATCTTAAGCTTTATGCAGCAGAATATCAAGGACTATATAAACAACTTGTGAAACAAAACAAACAAACGAAAACCAGCCACTAATAAGACTTTCTAACAAAAAAAAAAACCACAAAGACCGTTTATAACGAACATAATTTATGATAGCACTTTTGATACCATATATATATATATATATATATATATATATATATATATATATATATACATATACATATACAGAGAGAGAGAGAGAATAACATTTCATTTACATAATAATACATACCATATAATTACATAACCAGTATTTGGTCACAAAACAAGTGGTTATACGTAAATGTATTAAATTTAAATGATTTTCAAAAATGTCTTAACTTTTAAGATATTCATGGCCTTAATATAAATTTGTGCAATCCTTGTGAATTCTATTCAATATTTCTTAAGAATTGTGAATTCTATTCATAATTTCTTATTCTCCAAGTTGAGAGCTGTAAACATATTTGCAGCTCTCAACTTGGGAGGAATAACAAAATCTACATAAGTTAAGATACTGTCGATAGAATGTATTGCTTCTAGAAAATTCTCAATGAGCCTTTTATTACATTTTTTTTGGGTATATTGCGTCATATATTGTATAATTTGACTGTAACTTCAATGACCTTCACTGAATTTATCAACTGGACCTTCGAAATGCCAAATTAGAGGAGTGGGTGAAATTATCATCTGAAATATTTCTTGCATTAGAGTCAAATAAAGTTTCAATAGAGTCATATTTTTTCAAAAAAGAAATTAAGAACCGCTTTAAGGATTATTTCAAGAAATTTTAGTTATAGATATTGGGAGAAGAACTGTACAGATAACTGAAAGAGTGAAATATATTTATTTTGATTCTTGTTGTGGGCTTAAGCCAGGATGGAAATACAATTTTCATTTTATATATCTATTGGAACAATACAGTACTTACTTTTAATGTCGATCAATTTCTTAAAAGCTTTGAAGGGTCACTTCCTGCACCATTTTTTCCTATCTCCATAATATTAAAAAAGACCAAGTATAAGGAATATTTCTTAAAATTACTGGCCATATAGTACCAATTTTTGTACATTATTGCATAGTTATTGTCTGTAATGAGAGAGTTTCTCAAAAAATTATTTAAAAATATTTGTGGTTTAAAATGCATGCTACTTTTCATCATTTTGAAACATTACAAGCGTTTCTCCATATATGAATTTTAAAAAAATAAAAGAAGAAAGACTCTCTTTATAAAATAAAAAATGCAATAGTAAAATAACTCACAAAAATTAGTGACAGTAAATTTTTAAAAAGTGTCTCAAATTTAATCACTTTTAACATTACGCAGATAGGGAAAATACTCCGTGATGTGACATCTCATGCTACAATATGGATTTTTTTTTTAATTTTTAAAACATAATTCATTCATTTTAGACAAAAAATAATTCTTAATAATCAAAATTTTCATTCCTTATTCCCTAGCTTTCCATGTCTACTTTCCTTCCTATATTTGGATTCTTCGGTTGTTAGAAGAGTTGGAATTCATGGTTAGACTGTGTACGATATTTATAGTTTGATTTAGTTAGATTTGAATGTAGAAAAGATATTTAATTGTGCTTTTAAAAAGAAGGCTCGAAGTTTTATTTTAATATAATAATGCCGAAATAACACATTACGTACCACTTCAATGAAATTATACGTAATTACATTGAAAAATATTGGAAATGCTAGAATAAGCTTTTAAAATAAAAATGGATGCAATAACAAAGGATATACGTCTATTTACATACCGCTCATATTTAAGAAATAGCTGGAAAACATCGAAGTAAATAAATTGTAGTTGAATTTTCGATAATTTTCTACTTAGATCAATTTGATGTTTACAAAAGAAAATTCAATATCGCATACATGAACTCATAATGAGTTAATATTTTCTTTTGAAATAAATAAATAATATTTTGAAGGAATTTTTAAAGTGCACTATTATTACTTTTCACAAATGACATTAAACCACTCGCTTAAATACGCAAAATGTTTTTTTTTCCTTCAAAAGTCTATTATTTCTGACATAGATTTCTTAGTCAGTTGTACGAGACATATTTAAGTAAAACTGGTAAATACTTGTAACTAAAAATAAAAATTTTCAAAAGCACCTGAAGAAAATAACTGATAAATAGTACAAACACTACAAGTTCAGCAGTTTTCCTGAGTCATCAGTCGTGTTACATGAAACCCCACACGCTACTCATTTAATAAAGAACTCTTTACTTGCGCGATTTTTTTTTTTTTCTTTTATATCCTTGGAGACGAAAGAGAATAAGTAATTCTATAAAAATAAATTCTGCTTACGTTCGTTTTTGTTCCAAATTTCAAGTCGCTACATCTAATTTTACATCAAACAGATCTGGAAAGTATTTTATATACACATATATACAAATGCTTTTTAACATTCATTTGAAATGGTTGCGATAACTGTAAATTGCAAAGAGCTTTTTAGAAGCAACTGAAGGAGACAAAATAGGTTTTTTATGCATTAGTTGTAAATATCTCTTCTTCTGTGCATATCAATATCTTAGAGGCTTGTCTGATGTCTTTTCTTTCAAATAAATATTTCTTGAAACATTAAAGAAAGTTTTCTAAGCGTGCAGTTTTGAGGGTAATAGCTGTTTTTCCTTTTTGATATGCTTGGTGAATCATCGTTTCTTGAAAAGGTTTAAGTATCAAGACTTGCATTTTCTCTCATATATAAGATAATTTATAAAAGCTTGCTTTTAATGATTTGTCAAATAGTATTTTATCATATCTAGGCGAGGAAGTTAGAAAACAGTAACAACATACATATATATACTTTCACAGCATTCATTCGAATATTCTTTTGTATGAAACTGTTTTCAGGTGCTGACTATAGGCTCTTTCTGTCAAAACACAAACCAGAACAGTCAAAATCAGTAGATTACTATATTATAGAAACAGGGTTATTGCTGAAAAAATTATGAGGTATATCAAAAAGTATTATTAAGAGGCTAATTAAAATCATTTTGGAATGTCCGTTATTATTTCCTTCTTGTGATATTACTATTCATAATTAAAAAAAAACGTCACTAATCAATAGTTAAATTAATAGAAAGTCTAACAGTGATGATAACCAAATTATTGTATTCAAGTAAATGAATTATCAAAAAACAAACCCTAACCTACTATATCTGTAGGAAAAAAATCCATTTACGTTTTTGATCTAACTTTTTATGCAATAACTTGGTTTTTATCTTACTGAACCAATCGGATTCGAGAACTTAGAATATTTATCGATGAATGCTTGAATGTTATACTCATTGCAGATCATATCTTTGTTTACACCTACACAAACAGGAAACAGATGTCTCACATTGAAAACTTCAGCTATCTATCTATACCATTAACAAAACTACTCATGTTCCATCTTTTGGGAGAGTCTTTCAGTTCAATCAACATCACATAAGAGATTTCAAAGCATTAAGTTAGTACAATGGGAAAACAAAATGGAGCCCATATTATAAGTTTTATTGTCGTTAATTAACAAATAAAAATCGAAATAATAGACAAATAAACGTATACTTCCATGGTCTTAGATATATAGGATAAAATTAAGAAATATTTTTAAAAATATAAATAACTGCAGAAATATGCAAAATGTATAAAAAAAAGTCGCTCATCACTTTAAAAAATTTGGTTACAAAGTTTAGAGTATTAATAATCTCAATTTAAAAACATAAAGAAATAGAAAAATACTTTACAATTACAAATTTATAAAAATATGCACGAAGAAAAACTTGTAAAAAGAAGTATTCAAGGGAAATATTCTATTAACTATTACGATTAATTAATTAATCTAATAACGTACACTTAGCATGATAACTTATAATTCATCTGATCTGGATCAATAGAGTAGGAGTCCTTGATGGATTTAGAGATGATGGTGCAATTCACTGACCTTTTCTGTTCCATCCTGGCTGTGACTTGAAAACTCTTTACATTTGTCAATACATTCAACATTCCTTTGTTTTTATAATTTTTACTCACTCTCTCTTTCTACTACAAACTAAATTATCAACCCCAGTATTAAATTCTTCGCTGCTTATAAAGCCAGTTAATAAAACCTGTTCAAAACACTTTACAAATTCTAATCTAATTTATGTAAGTCTCGTCTCTTCAATTGGGAGAATATTCAATTCAACCAAATCTATTTAAATTCCTTAAACTGTTAGTTTAAGAGAGAACGCGATAGTGTTCACACACTCTATAAGCTTATTTTTCCTTAAATTTCTTCCTTCTTAAAAATTTAACATCTTCTTACGAATATATTTTTTGACGCATCATTTCTATTTATTTTTTTTTTCTTCTTCTTTCATTTTCTTACATTTTCTGCCATAAATATCAAATAAAAAGAAATAAATATCATGACTGGAAGCATAGCTAATTTTTCTATATGTTTTGAATACTCTCATTCTGTCCCTTTGATTAGTGGACGAGGTAACCTAGTTGTCATGGCCGCGAACTCGTGGCCACCATTGTTTCCATCGAGTGGTGGGTTCGAGTCCTGATGCACCTAAGGCCCGCCGTGTAGCGGGGCTGATGTCCGTTGAAACTATCGATGACCCAAATCCTCTCGTTGCCCTAGTGCAGAAGTATGGAGAAGAAGGTGCCAGCTCATGCGTCGTTCTAGTTACTTGGCGAAAGTTTAAAATTACGAGATTCGTGTTAGTAGCACTCGTCTTGCTTCTAAGTGCGATGTTTATAAGCAATCAACTGACCAGTCGTTTTGAACAGTTGTGCTCCTGTTTTAATACACAACAATAATATTTAAGAGACAGAAAAGTAAAAGAATTATTAACTAGATTCAGAATGTGTGTAATTAAAAATTTAATAAAGAGACTATTTTTTAATTTATTTATTACGCTACTTCAGAAGAATTAATCTCCTCATTAATAATTTATTTGAAACAATATATAATCTCATACATCACAAGAATTCAAATGCATATTGAATCATTTGGCTTGAATCATCTTCAATCTAGTATTATGCAAATTCTAACACCAGCAGATCTCGTAATTTTAAAGCTTGGATCACAAAACAACTAAGCTATTATTTCACTCTTTTCACTTTCACACCATTAACAGGACGTGCTTGGAGAACAAACTCGAATTTGCCAAAAGAGTAAAGTAAAAGAGCAGCCAGATGAGTAAAGAAATAGATAATTTAGTTAATTTCGTAATTGATACAATCAATACTAATTTTGCTTCAGGTCAGAATAATATTTCGCTCTCTACACGACTGATTAGTAAAATCTAATTATTGATTAATTACCTGTCACTCATTTTATAATGTTTATCCCGATTCTTCCCCCTTTAGTAATGAAATTTTCCTTATAAATTAGTCACGACAGAAGCTTTTGAAGTAATTATTGTGAACTTTTGAACAAGCTAGCATTTTTCTTCTATTAAGTGAGTGTTTAGAGTGCAGAAAAAATTGGTCTGCTTGCTCTTAAAACAAATAAGTCTAACAGAAATATTTATTCTGTTGTTTTAGGTAATGGTTTTCTATTTCCTTGTTGATAGAATTCCAAAGAAGAATTCACCTTGTTAAAAACATACTAGATAAAATAATAAACATTCCTCGTTTTAATTCGAAAGCAAATTAAATATCCTTAGATTAACCTATCAACTTTGAAAGTCATAATTATTACTTAATTATTTCGTTTTAACATTTAACTTACCAGACTTTTAAGGCATTAGAAACCCGTCTGAGAAAAATATTGCGAATGCAAAAGAATGAAATTATAAAATCCCATCTATAAAAGAATAATAAGAAAAAAGTACTGTTTTGTTTGATTCGTTATGATAAGTACATAAATTACCACAAAGCCAAACAGATGAAAAGTATTTCCCCCAATGATTATCACTTTCACTCACGAAAAATGAGTCCAATTAGAAAAACTTGTATTTAATTCATCCGAATAAAAAAAAAGTGTTTCTTTGTTTACTATAAAAACCGTGTTTACGAGAGTTAATTACAACTATTCAGTATACGTTATGAATTACTGATGGCAAATGCTAATATGACAATATTGAAAAGTGGGTTACAATTTCTAAAAATGCATTTTAATAGAAAAATCATGATTATACACACACACAGACACACACATATATGTTGCGTGTGTGTGTGTGTTCTCATATACTCATAATCGGTGTTATTATATTTCCCAAAATTATAGCATGTGTGACAAATAAATCTAAATATATAACTTATTAATTCTAATTTATGCTGAGGAATCATTTAATTGTTTTTATTTTCATTTATCTGAAATACCTTCCACTTTTATAAAGATATTCGATTATATTTGCATTTAGGGATAACTTTCATATCCCACAAACACTGTCTTGAATTTTAAAGAAAAATCCTACTCTATGCTTCAAACTATATAAAATTTTTCATCTCATCCAATAATCATTGACGCGTAAGAAATAATCCCCAACTTAAATCCTCAAAATGTCCAGTTGTTGCCTTGTTGGATACTCCTCCAAATAGAAATAAAGAGCAACTAAAAAATTCAGGAAGTTCATTAAAAAACGCTATCCATGACCACTGCAAATCAATGAAATATTAAAATTTGTAACAAACTTAATGATGAAAAAATCCCTCGTTTCTTACAAGAATTCATTTTCATGCAGAACACAAGACGTCACTATACCACGTCTAAGTATTGGACTCACTAGATTTACGCATAAACATTTTTTATGGGAGAAAACTAAACTTTGGGTTTGATAATTGACTATGAGACACATCATGACTAAACGTTAAAACGAGTGAAGTAACACCACACGTTTTAGGGACCTTAAATCACACACATTAACTTTAATAGACTGGGTTCGATAAACTTCCTAACAAATTTTTACGTGTCATTGATTTTCTCCTATTCATTTAATTTTGTAGAAAAATTATTTTTATTCTGTTTTCTCCAAAAATGAACCTTTAATTTGTTGTACTAAGTAAAATGAAAATTCTTCAACTTATGATTGACGTAATATATCCCATTAGGACTCAGTAATAAAATTCTAAAAAAGCCTAGCATTTAAATTTGTATATATATATACATATATAAACGCTAGGCTTTTATATATACATACATATATATATATATATATATATGTATATATATATAAACGCTAGGCTTTATATATATATATATATATATATATATATATATATAAACGCTAGGCTTTTATATATATATATATATATATATCCATGGTCAAAAAAATTAAATTAAATAACTAATGATTAAGATGTAAGAGAAGGAAACTAGACAACATCCAGTTTTCTATAAAAATAGTTCCTTAACTTTCGTTTTTGAATTGATACATTACATACATTTATCTTCTAAAAAGAGTTAAACCCAGTAAGAAGCTTGATGTGTAAATACAATTTAAAAAATTGTTACATATCAGCTGCATATGCAAATGCTTCAAGCGTCAGCCTCGTCGACCTTAATGACTCCACCAAACACGTGACTTGCCGCACCACTAAGGATTCTTTATAAAGTTTTCATAAAAAGCGTAATTTTGATTCTAAATAATAAGTTTGGGTTTATTTTATAGCTTTAAAGTTTAGACTGCCTTTAGAAGAAAATAGTAGACTCTTGAGCAATTGGACGCCATTGTAAAGGGTTGCATCTTCAGACTGCATGAAGTCAAATGATCATTCCATCGCATTGCACATCATATCGGTCATTCAGATGTTATAGATTCCCACTGTTGCCAGAATAGGGAACAAGGAACTTTTCGTTCGCGACAAGAAGGCTTATAGAGAGCCACACGAACTACAAATAAGGAAGATGGAAGAATTGTCTAGTAAGTATGAAGAACACCAGTTATCACAAATCTGAGCATTATGCGAATAGTGATGCCCGCAGTGCATCCTCCAGTACGTGCCAGTACCATTAGCAGATGGCTAAATATTTCTGGAATGCCTGCACGGAGACCCTAACAGAGATTGTCCCTGACATCACAGTAACATTGGCAGAGACTACAATGGTGAAACGTAAAAGCAACATGGAGCCGTGCGGAATGGCAGCGAGTCGTCTTTAGTGACGAGTCTCGCTTTTGTTTGGGTGAAGATGATATTCACACCCGTATGTGGAGACAACTCGGTCCCGTTGGTCGATTTGTTGTTACTCACCACACATCCAGACAGCAGGATGTATTGGTCTGGGGTGTGATTTCGCAAGTTGCGTGATCACCGTTGATCTTCATCAGAGCCATTTTGAAGCCCCAAAGGGGAAGTTTGATGGAGGTCGTTTCCGGTGGCCATTTCTTTTGTGAATTCGCATCTCATTCCTCTATTTCCATCAATACGACGCTCGTATTCATTCCGCTGTCATCCAAGAGCTTCTCTCACCATAATATGCACTATTTCGTGTAGAGCAGCATCGCCAGGTCTGTCGCCTGAAGAATTCTTAGGGATGCTATAGGACTACTTTAGGACTTGGGATGCTTTAGGACTACTTTAAGACTTAGAATGCTTTAGGATGCTATCACAAAATTTGCAAGGTCTAAATCCCAAAGTACACTTTGCATGATATGAACTGAGTCCAGACACCATTAAGAGCATCTACGACTCCATGGCACGACGTGAAGTAAAATGCGTTAGAAATAATGACACTCCTATTTCCTATTGAGAGAAGAAATGAGATTTTATATTTTCAACAATAATTCTTTTCATATCAGCATTTTTTTCTATCAGCATGGCAACTGATAGCACACATGCTTAAGTGACAAGAAGTAGCTCCAAAATAGGAAGTGGCATTCCGAGTCAGATATTTTATAGTTAGAATGTAAATTATATTAAGTTTTGCGAAAGACTGGTTGAGACTATTTGGTTGGCGTTAAATCTAAAATTCGTTAAAAAGAGGCAGAAAGTTAAAAAGAAATGTGATAACGTATGTACGTTGATCACACACACACACACACACATATATATATATATATATATATATATATATATATATATATATATATATGAATCACAACATATAACAAAACAAGAATAATCCAACTCTAAAGCAAAACTATTAATAGAAAAAACTAAATATTTGAGGAAATCATTAAAAAATAATTTAATATTTATGCAAATCACATAATAATTCACTTAAATATTTGAATCATACAAAAATTAAGAACAAACTCCGAAAAAAAACCCAAGGAATTTAAAAGAAAAAAAATCATAGAAAAGCAAAATTTCGAATGATGGAAATTATGTAATTAATACTGTTCTATACTTCGGAATGGAGTAATGTATATTTATACTGGTAATTACTGATAAATGATTTCACTTCAGAGAATTACAATATAAAAAAATATAGAAACAAACCGAAAATCACAAAATTCAGAAAATCAACCACGGGTAAAAGAAGGTAAAAATTGTAAGTAATTTGAACGCAAAAGACCAAATCACACTTAACTAATAATCTAAAATATTATAAAACTAATTAAATATTTATATAAATAGTTTAATATTAATTAAGCCAAAAATTAATCAAAAAAGTAATCGTTATAAAACAAAATGTAATATAAAATATTTACAAAAGACATGTCATCAGAATAAATCTTTATAAACACAACAAAAACAGTTTTGCTTAAAGAAGTCAATTATATAAACATATAAAAAACTTTAACAAATAGCAAAAAAATAAAACAATCATTACTATTAAAAATTTTTAAAAACATTTAAAGCACTACACAAATTTCATGCGAATACGCCCACACGCGTATTTACTCTACTCCATAAAAGAATTCGCCACCAAAGTAAAAAAGGAATGATTTACCTAAGAGAAACCATAAAAGTAAATTGATTGACTTAAAAGATCCATAAAAATGTACTTAAGAAATAAAAATACTTAACAAAAAATTATAGAAAAGATACTGAAAAAATAAAATTTAACAAATTTAAAAAGCAAAATATTAACTAATAAATAACATCTTTAAAAAATATATATCAAAAACAAAATTAAAAATGTGTCACCATCTAGATTTAAAATCTATTAAAAAACATTTAAAAATAAATACTTTTATAAAATTTAAAAATATAATGAGAGAAAAAAGAGAGAAATACAGAAAAATATAGAGCCAAGAATAAAAGTAATAGTAAATTTTAAAAATAAAAGTAATACTCACACACACACACACACACACATATATATATATATATATGAACAATAATAAATTATTAGTCCCATTTATAACTTTTATATTTTAAATTTCTTTTAAAATAGTTAATAGGATAATCACAGACTTTACTTATACACACATAGATAATATAGAAATAATTTAATTTAAAAATTAATAAGTAAATTAGCTAATTCGATATTTTTCAGTGAATAATTATATAATAAGGTATGGGTGATTAAATATTTTTGTCCCATTTTAATGGCTGAATTATAAATGATTCACTTGTTCACAAAGTTTATCAAAAATTATTAATATTAATTTTAGTTATTAATGTAAAGCGGATTCAGAAATTGGTCTCATTTATTGAATAGAAAGCATTTGGCTCCATCAAAATATGGTCTTTGTCTATTGTTTCGTCACATGTTTGGTTTTGACCACTTAATTCTCACTTTATTCCAATTTCCACAGCACCGGAACCAAGAGTATTAGCACTCAGTTCCTGGCAACTTGTCAAAACCTTTATCGTTTTGGCTCAATTTTCTTATTTATTTCTCATTTTGTAGAGTAAATATGCAATGAGAAAGCTTAACAAACGCTTTTGCTCTTAAACATATGCTACCTCTTTTAAGAATTTCATTGATTATTTTTAGAATTTGAGAAATAACTATATATTTTTCCAATTCAAACTTATTGATTTAATGTTTTTCTTTATCAGAGGGTGTAGAGGGAAATATTTATAAAAAATAATATGCTGTTAGGAGGTAATACATTTCATTCCTTTTAAATAATAGAAAAGAAGCAATTTGGTGAATAAAGTAAGATAAATATCAAAATTTATATCAAATTATAATTGTATGATTTCACTCTTGAACATTTCTATATGATTTGAAGAAGTTGTTAGATATATATTTAAAACATTTTTCATCAAATTCAAATTCACTATAAGTTAAGGAACTTTAAATTATCTAAATATTCTTTTCAATTACCTTATTACATTATAATAATGATTTTGGAACCAATATTTATAGGTTAAAAATGTACTCCATCTAAATTAAATTATTCAACACCGTACGCAATCGCCTCAAAGAGAATAAAGAAAGAAAATTTCCAATTCGGGCAAATTATGATCATAAATGTATGTAAAAGTTAAAAATGGTTGTATATTACTATTAGCGTATATTAAATAATTAACTTCCATAAAGTCATCTGTTGGATTGTTGTTCTTTTTACAAACTTGAAAAGTTAATCAGAAAACTATTTTATAAGAGTAAACTTAATTACACTTCATTATTTAACAACTTAGATATTAAGAGCAATTATAGGAAATCGAGTATGTTACTGTCTCCTCAGGGCTATATTCCCTCATAATGATTTATTCAAATGTGAGAGTAAAACAATTTTATTATAAAAAATTTAATTTATTTTTAGTTATAAATGTCACAAGGGAAATCAAAACTTTGAGCTGGATTACTTATCTTGTGAGAGTCTTAACAGAGGTGTCTTAAGAGAAACAGAAAGATAATATAACAGTCTTAACAGAAAGGCAATTAAATAGTGTTCAGGAAAATAAAGCTTTATTTACATTGAATCCTTACATGCAGTGAAAACAATTACTCACATCTATTCGTATGAGTATTATTTTTGAATTCGAAGAAACAAACGAAATGATTCTCCCACACAAACTTTTGTACAAAAATAAAATGAAAGGAAGAAATACATTTAAATTTACCGAAGCGCATTTGCAAATTAAGACAAACAAAACACAATTCTCCTTAAATGAGTATTTCGTCGATAAGAAAGCATGTATTAGATTTTTCTTTGTTATTATTTATTGCGAAAACTTACAAAAGAATTGCTCATGGGTTTTTTTTTTGTTACTTTAACAAAAAATATAAATAACTCTTATATAAAAAAGGATTAAAGATGACTTTAAAAACTAACTGAATGAAATTAGCGTGAAATCGTAAATATACATATAAAATTACTGTAGAAAACGATAAGTTTTGCTTTCATTGTATAATAAGTTTGTAATAGTCAAATGAAATGGGCATTGAAAATTTATTCCACTTCTGATTCTTTAATACTGTAATTTCAAAATTTATTTCCACTTGAAATAATATTCAAAACTGAAGGGCTCTTATTTATTGCATTTGTTATTCTTTTGATCTCTGTTTATAGTTTCCCTTCTTCAAATAAACATGAAGCAATTTTTTTCTTAAATAGAATTTGCTAGAATATCTTTGATAGAATGTTTTGTTAATATTTACTTGATTTTACCTTATTTTTAAATAAAAGCTTTAACATATTTAACGATGGTATGCAATTAGGGTGAAACGAGTTTTAAGGTTCATCTGACTTCTAATCATAGTTTATTTTTATCATCGTTTATT
This sequence comes from Nephila pilipes, assembly GCA_019974015.1. Classification (NCBI taxonomy): domain Eukaryota; kingdom Metazoa; phylum Arthropoda; class Arachnida; order Araneae; family Nephilidae; genus Nephila; species Nephila pilipes. The sequence continues at coordinate 277,501 of BMAW01069546.1, forward strand.
ATTAAAGCATGCAAAGGAAATCGAAAGATCTTAGTAAAGTTTTACAAGATAATTTCAAACAAACACTTGCAGATCTCTTTAAAATGTTTTTAGGTTTTACTATCAATATGTCTTCTATTAGGAAAAAGAAGTATATTCTTAAATCTTTTAAATAATCAACAAATATATAGGAAGGTGTAAAGAAAATATCCAATCTGAAAAAAATTATATAATTTACACAACTCAAAAATTCTAAACGACCTTTTACTTACCAATTTTTAATTGAAAACCCTTTTCTTTCACGATTAAAAAATATTTCTTAATGCTACGATAATCAATCAGTTATGAGTTAAAAAGTAATGAAATAACAATTTGGAATGTCAAAGAGAATTCAGCACAATAATTAAAGAAGTGAACAAATAACTTCCGACTGTAAAAACAATTGCTTCCGATTTGACAGTTCAACGCCTTTCTTTTAATTTCGAGAATGTGTCCTTGGCGCAAAGAGCATTGTCCTATATTGACCCTTTAGTACTGACCCAGCATCTAATAATTAATTTAAGCCCTTCAAATACTTTGCGAAAGAGTGGAATGAGAATTGTTTTACTATTTACTGCTTTCTTCGGAGAAATTTGTGTTCCTATATAAGCTTCAACTCTAGAATATCACTAGTTCAACAGGCAACTACTAACCTTTTATGAGTTCAATAACCTACTTCTAGGAACCCCATAGATGATTAAATATAAAAGAATTCAAGCCATTCAAAGTGTAAAGCTGTATATTAATGAATGATAAATTTATTTCATACATTTTTTTTCTGCAATTAATCTCTGAATTGTAAAATCAATCATTGTTGGCAATATTAACATTGTAGGAAAGCCTAAATTATGTTATAAATAATCTATTTATAAGAAATTAATTAATTTTTTTAAATTGAAATATTAGCTATCACGTATAAATATTATCTTTATACGATTATTAGTTATTTTATTTTATGAAGTATAATCCATTCATTACTATTATCTTATATTATTAACATAACTAAACAATAATTTTAAGCTATAATTCTTATAAATATAACTTTAAATGAAATGTTACCAGATTAAAGTGAAATTATATGGTTATTTTTGTTTTTCTTATAGAAAAGTAAATATATATGTTTATATTTAGTACATATATTATGTCTAGATCTCATTGCCTTGTTTCATTTTAAATTTAAACGAGATTTTTCATTGTACTTTGGAAGATTTTCATTTTTAGAAATGAATTGGGGTAAGATATTTAATATTTAAGACCAATACTGACAATAAAAAGACAGTTTTAATAATTTCAGCCTAAAGATATTTTAATAATTTTACATGACATCGATATAAAATATCCAATCTTTGATTTGTAATGCCCCTGCTTCATCATTAACAGTTAAAGAGGTCGAGACTCAGTAAATAATTAGTCACGAAACTCTTAAGTCAATTTATTCTCATAATTTGAATAAAAATCTTTAAATTATAAATTATTTATATTGAGCGTTAATTAAATTCGCATCCTAAATCAAAAATTATAATTGAGAATTCTACTGATCTTAATGACAGCTAATTATTGTGCTGCGGATAATGAATCCGAATTAGGAATATACACTTAGAAAATAACTTCCATTTTCTCACAACTATATTGTGTACTCAACAAGTTCGCTACTTTCTGTGTATCTTCTCTTGTCTCTAATCACTTTAATAGCCGCAATTATCATCTGTTGATTTCCTATTCATTACACTTCTTATATAACATTTTACTTTACATATATCACGGCTCCTTCACATAGCGAGGTTCTCCTTTCAAATAATGTAATAAAGTAGCCAAAAACGTCAGTTAAGGAAAAGATTCGAGAGAATAAGTTACAGAATTTGATAATGATTTCAAATCAATTGAGAGGTAATGGTTTCAAGTCGCAATTTTTATGGCCTTGTATCGGATCCAGTTCCGTGTTCGAATGGTAGTTTGAGAATTGTTTACTTTCAATAAAACCGAGTCATATGTAATAATAGAAGCTTGTATTGAATAAGCTGAACTAAACATGTATGTAAATTTGTATACTGATGCAGAATTTTGTCTAAATAAAGAGGAAAACGTATCACGTGCATTTTCCTTTAGCTAACTTCTGTGGCTGCTGTACTACGATGTGTAATAATAAGAAACTCGAATTGTGATATAGCCGTAATATATGTAATTAAGCTTTGCTATATAAGTAGACGTGTAGTGTAAAGGAGAGATGAGATAGAGGAAACTCTTTTTAGGAACATTATATTAGTTCGAACCACCGTATAGTGCATATACCTGCCTGGGATCCCGTCACTAAAAGTCTACTTGAATTGGATCTAGCGATTTGTTGTTTACTGTTTAGTTTCTGAGAGATAGGTAAAATTCTTCATCATAAATTTTGGTTAAGGACGCTATTAATTGACCGCTCTACAATATTAATTTATTTTGATACTGCTTATTCAAATCTTGAATAAAAAGATTTAAGAACGTTTCCTGATTATTGTTGCATAACCATGTCTCTTAATTTAAACGATGAAAATCCGTTAGAATATCTTTACACATTTCTGAATTGTATTTTATAGAAATAATATTGAGCTTAGATGTCTAATTAGTTTTGGAAAAACACTATTTGAATATATATTATCTAAAAATTGAAATCCTAATATTTTCTTACAGTTCTCAATAAATTTTTGACCAGGTGTCAAGTTACAAGAATTAATGTCCAAATTAAAATATTATGTACTTGTTTAACTAAATTTTGTATCGAATTTTAAAAGTGTAGCTTCTTTCAAATGTTCTTTTTTGTTTTGGTTTGAAGGCGCGATGACCTAGTGGTCATGGTCGCAGACTTCCGGTCGACGTTGTTTTCGCCGAGTTCTGGGTTCGAGTCTTGATATTGTAATGCGAGGTAGACACACTTTAAATACGTCAAATGTTATAATTTATTTCAAAGGAATAGATGGTAATTTGGAAGGGGAGAGTCAGCTCAGGTGTCGTATTCGTCACTTGATCGAGATTAAAAATTACGTTGATTTTCAGTGCGACATCAATAAAATAACCATACCAAATATGTGTCTTGGTTTTCTTATAGCCAGGTCATTGAAAAATTTATACAATTTCAACTATATGAGAAGCTACTTCGACTAACAATCATTTCATTCAGTAGCGGTACCAACTGATAATTTACATCAATAAATATAAAGCCATTTCTTAACTCGAATCTTGGAATAATTCTGATCCAATACTATGAAATCTTGTTTAAAGACTCTTCAGAAAAGCGCAAAATGAAGTTAAAACCGAAGATGACTTAACTTTAAATTTGTACATTTTGTTTTGAAATAATATGATCTATAATTTTTATTTTATGCATTAGATTTCGAAATATTCATCTGTTTTGACAAAATATGTTTACATAATGCATTTTATACAAAATATCATTCTCGTAGTTCTATCAAAAATAGAAGTGTAGAAGAGTAAGTTATTTACTATTACATTCGGTTCACAAGCAAAGATAACAGAACAGAACTTTGAAGAAAATTATTCTGTACTTAAGTAGTTAGTTATTAAATATTTATTCTGTACAGGAAACATCCACTTAAAATAATGAAGCTTAGAATAATGTGAGTTTCCTTTACTAAGTGATAAAGATCTTATTCTTGAGAGTGTTATGCTGATCATGCAACAATTAACAAACATCCAACGCGGAAAATTTTACCTGATTGTTTTGTTAATTTCTGTAACAGAATAAAAAGCACAAATATTAAGTTTTTTTTTTTTTTTTTTTTTTTCCATTTTTTTTAAGAAAAAAGGAAAATAAAAACAATTAAAAAAAAAAAAACCAAAAAAAAATTAAAGGTAAAATAAAAAAAAAAATAAATTTTTTAAAAAA
>BMAW01069546.1:281501-309693 GCA_019974015.1 Nephila pilipes
TTTTTTTTTTTTTTTTTTTTTTTTTTTTTCCCATTTTTTATCTCGAAACGCTTCTCTTAATCCTTATATCTAATATAAAGCCATAAATATCTTGAAGGGATAATTATGAAATAGCTTTAATTTGTAGTAAACAATTCCAATGCTTGTAAACAAGAACTTTAAATTAGTTTATAATGAGCATTTTTTTCACTTTTTTAATCACAAAAAGATCTCCTTCAGTATAGTTAAGCTTTCTAATACTTTGAAATCTACGGCTAAATTAGAAATTTTGTATCATTTTCAGTGTTGAATTTTTCATTCTATTTTAATTTTGTCACATGATTTCAATATTAACTGTTAATCACAAATGTTTATTTACAAGTAGCTATTAACGTTTATCTTTTTTTTTTTTTTGTTTTTAAAAAGCTTATTATATAAGTAGTTTAAAGTACGTGTGTAAGGTTTATGATAACTAATCAAAAATTCTAAATAACTTATTCAAGGAAAAACATTTAAAAATTACAAACTCAAAATATGACTACAGAAATAATAGATATTTTTATCAATACGTTTCAAAATGCTGTAAATAATATTGCTATTAAAACAAAATACCTTTCATAACCATTCATATAAGCATTGAAATAATGAGAAATATATTTTCTAATCATCAAGGAAAGCCTTAGAAATGATTTTGTCAAATCAATTTCATTATCGTTAATTTTTCGTTGACTGATAAGCCATATATAACTTTTTAAATACAATACATTTGTTATCTTACTAAATTAACCCCTAGAATGGTTCTTAAATAAGTGTATCTAAAAAAATATTTCGTGAAACGTTAAGACTTTTATTTTGCTTTAAATTTCTAATATATAGTCATATATTTATCTCTTTTAAAGAATCTCGCAATTTTATGATTTAAAAAGATTTCTAGATCATTCATGTTTGTGAGTTGAGAGATAATTGAAAATTACTATTTGAAATACATTTCAGATTGATGTGGTATTACAAATAAAACACTTTACGATATTACGGATATTTATTTTATCTATAGCATGCAAAGAATCAATACATCCTTCTTAATCAGAAGGTTAATTTATTTTAAATAATGTAGCATTGAAGACATTAATAAGATATCTCAGAATTTTGAATCACGATCAGATAATGAGAAAAGCATTTAAGTTTTTGTATCATTTCCCCAACTTCTGCATATCTACCTTGAAGTCTGGAATTCATGACGTTCGACTCATCTTCAACTCACGACCTTTTAACAACCAGTATAGTTAAGTTTAGTTAATATTAACGTCGCACTAGAAGCAAGATGAGGTCTATTGGCGACGGACCTCGTAATTTGGAATCACGGTCAAGTGACAAAGACGACACTTGTTTAACAACCAAACCTCTGCCATTCTAATTAACCCATTGTGGTTCATCTAATAAAAGAGAACTGAGAAAGTTCGTTATTAAGCGGCGTTGTTGAAAGTAATGCATTACCTCAATTTTTAATTAAATTTTAAAAACTTCCAAGAAATATAGAAATGCATTAGTATAGTAGAATATAAAAGCATTTCGTGTTCATTCATGTTTTTAAGAGAATAATCATATTAAATAATATTTCAAATTAAGTTAGAACTCACCAACAACATGAAATGGTTAAGTCCTGAGCGGGGATATAACAAAATTTCAGTCAAAATACAAAACTATTTTAACACTCAATAGGATGCAGGGCCCCCACTATTTCTCATGCGTTCTACCATACATCGTGTCATGGAGTCGTAAATGCTCTTAAGGGTGTCTTGACTCAATTCATCCCGTGCAGATTGTACTTTGGAGCGTAATTCTTTCAAATTTTGAGGTAACCGTGGAGTCTTCAACAAACAGCTTTTTAGCAAGGGTGGACAAATAGAGGCTCAATGGCCACATGCGACCCACCAAGTTAAAAAAAATTCGTCTTGAACTAAGATTTTGAACATGTATGAAGAAATTTGCTTGCAAATTGTTCTCTGTATTTGGATCTACTTATATTTGTGAGCAAAACTTTTACTTGAGGATGAACAAGAGTAAATATAAATACTCTTTGACAGCTATTAACGTGAAAGTTGCGGTGAGAATCTCAAAAAAAAATATCTCACTCCTGATTTCAAAAAAAAAGAAAAGAAATAGAAATTGAAAAGTATGATAGGGTACATTTGTCTCATTAAACTGTTTGTAAAATTCAATGAGCTTACAGCTATAGTTGATATAAAATTAGCACAATAAATAAAATAAAACTGCTACTATTTTATTTCATTTATATTTGTTGATTTTATTGGCAAAACTTTTTACCTTTTCTGAAATGGCGAAGTTAACTGATGAATGTATTCATTTTAAAAGATGATGCCCGCCGCTAGCCTCCACTTCCACAAAGTCACCCCCGAGCTAAAAGAGTTGCCCACCCCTAACCTATAGCACCCCATATGTTTCTATGGAGTATAGGTCTGCCGATGCTTCTGGCCACTGTAGGGAGTCTATGTCTGCGATAAAAGCTCTTGAGTTTGCAGCGGTATGAACAAAAGCGTTTTCCTGCTGAAATAGAGGACTGAGATGGGCGTTCCCAAAAGGAATGACCACCGGTTGAAGGACCTCACTAACGTACCACTGAACTGTCAAAGAGGCTCTGATTAAGACAGACGGTGACCGGACATCGTACAAAATCTCATTCAATACAATTAGATCCTGCTGGTTGCATGTGTGACGAGTAACAACAAATCGTCCATATTTTCGCTGACCGCGTTACCCTCACACATGGATACAACTATCATATTCATCAAGACAAAAGCGAGACTCATCGCTAAAGACGACCCACTGCCATTCCGCATGGCTCCATACTGCTCTTTTTTGGATCCATTTCAGTATCTACTGAGTCACGTTGCTGAGGTGTCAGGAGATAATCACCGAAATGGTCTCCGTGCCGGATATCCAGAAGCCTGCAACCGTCTGTTAGTGATAGAAGCACCTACAGGATGATGCTCAGAAGGTATCACTGTTTACATAATATTCAGAACTGGAGAGGTTGGTTTGCTTCGTGCTTGCAAGACAAATCTTCTAAATTCTCTACTTGTAGTCCGCATATCTCTCATTGAGCTTACTTGTAGTGAGCAATAACTTCCATGTACTCAATTCCACAACAGCGTGAGACTTTAACATTTGCGCGACGATATAGCGCGCAATCCGATGGAATGACCACCCAACTTCCTGCAGTTCTACAATGTGACCCTTCTCAAAAGCGTCCAATAGTTCATATATCATTTGTTTTTTTCTCAAAGCCATTCTAAACTTCAAATCGATAAATTAAACCCAAAGACGCCAGTTAGCATCATAAGGTTTCACAAGAATATCTTAAAGAATCTTTAGAGGTGCAGTTAGACACAAGTTTGCTGACATCATTGGCACCGACGCTACTAACATATTAATCATTTGCATATATAAAATTGCGAAACAATATCTTCAATCGCATATACATCACTTGTTTCCTTCAATTTATTCGGAAATTATGGAGCTATTTGTATCGAAACTAGACTTTGTCTAAGTTTATGTTTATATATCTTAATTATTATATTTTTAATAGTAATTTGCAAAGCTTTATAGCTTTCTACATGAATACGTAGAAACTTCTTTCTTCCTTTCATTTTTATTGTTTATATGTTACCAAACCCGTATATTACTGATTTTATTTCACTTTGTTCATTTTATTATACAGTCCCAAATGCTACTAATAAATTATTCATGAAAATTAATATACATTTTAATTTCTTTGCGTTGTTGATAATTTTATTAATCAAGGATGTAGTTCCTTAAAATGCATTCTACATTAATGATTTTCTTGCAAAATCACAAACTCAAATAATTATGAAAAATTAAAAATATATCTTTAGCGTTATTTATAAAATTATTCTTCATATAATACTAATTTTACATAAAATATATTGCTATTGTAATCAGATTTTCCAGTTTTGAATGGAAATGTTCATTAAAGTGGAAGGAATACAAGTAATAAATAGTTTCAGAAGGACTTCCCAAGGACTTTTGAAGAGCTTAATCAAAACAACTCAATATATGATCTGTACGATAGATAGGCTACATTAAATTAAAATTAACGAAATTGTTGTCTGAGAGATCTAGGGTCTGAAGTTATTGTCTCCGAACTATTTCTGGTAATATTTAGAGTATGATAACATTTAACTTGTTAATCAAATTAAAAGGGGCTCCTTTATTGTTCTTAAATCTGAAAGACTATTTATTACAGAATAAGATATAAGGGACACTTTTGGAAAATAAGGATAAATTGTGGATACTTTTAGAAATTTTTATGTTTTTTAATTTTGTATATTTCTAAAAAATGTTACGATTCACAAAATGCAAAGTCGTATACCTCATTTGAAGAGAATTTTATACCGAATTCAATACAAAAAACAATATTCAAATATTTTAAATATAAAAAGTTATATGTACTTTAATCTAAGAAACAAAAGCAGTTTGAAATGGTTTATAATATCTAACTTTCGTGGTCAATCACTATTCTTGTTCTGGGAACCAATCAAGTGTCTCCAATGACTTAGGAACGAATCAAATGATATATTTCTACTGTGAACATGATGCCAGCAGAATCTGACATCATGTTTATAGTTGGAACAAGTCATTATTATGTTTTGTTAAGTAGAAGGGGGGAAGACTGTTTCATATGTAATCAAATTACAAGTAGGAATTGTTGTAAAAAATTTTAGTATATAGTCAAGAAGCAATGTCATCATATGAAAGAGTAGATTGGACACCTAGAAAGAGAAGTAAGATTATTGTGTTACGAGAAAGTGGTCTTTAATATGCTGAAATCGCAAGACCGATGGGTGGTTCAGTCAACACATCTGGAGTCCGAAAATTTTGCTTACGATATCAATAGGCAAATTCCATAAAACACAGAGCGGGAAAAGGCCAAAAAAAGTACACCACGTCTGTTGATTACAGAAGAATAAAAGGACTATGTCTCCAAGATAGAAGAATGTCATCAACGGCCATCATAAGTTATCTGAATGGTGATGGTGTTTCTGTAGATTCAAGAACAATCAAGAGAAGATTAACAGATGTTGTGGACTAAGAGGTAGAATTCCTTATCAAATTTCCTTCCACAAATAAATCCTTACCTCAATTTGCAGCAGTGCAGAAAAAGACTACAATGGGCAAAAGAACACATTCATTGGACAGATGATCAGTGGCAACTGTGACGAATCCACTTAGCGTTATGATTTGATCATGCATATCATTAGATGATATAGGTCGCCTTCATGTCATCAATGGGACACTGAATGCCAGAAAATACATTGACTCTATTTTAGAACCAAAACTTCTCTTTTCCATCAGGGATCTCTTCCCCAACAATGCTCATTTATTTCTCAGCAGGATTCTGCTCCCTTCCACACAAAAAAAATATCGAAGGAGTGGTTTTGTAAAAAGAATATTGAATTGTCGTCTTAGAAAAAAAAAAAAAAAACAGTCTTGACCTCAATTTAATCGAAAACTCGTGGCTCCTTTCGAAAACTCTTGTCCGAATGAGGCGCGCATAAATTAAAATGGATTAATCAAGGCTACAAATTTTTCCTGGCATCATGTAATGACGAAGGAAGAGATTAAAACTATCGTCAACTCAATAAAACATCCATGTGAAGCTGTAATGAAAAATATAAGATACCCTACTAAGTACTGATAACTCACTGCAATCATCAGTATCTAATATATATCAATAATTATTGTAGATTAACTTTTTTTGAATTGCAAATATTTGAATTTTGTATTTTGAAATGAATTCAGTATTAAATTCTCTTTAAAATGATATACAAGACTTTATATTTTGTGTAATGTAACATTTTCTATAAGCATACAAATTTAAAAAACATAATTTCCAAAAGTGTCCACAATTTTGGCCACTACTGTAGATTCCCATATGCACATAAAATGTTGCCAAATTCTTGAATCAATTGCTATTAACATAAAGAGTTCTTACACATTTTTAGAACGCTTTCATGTAAGGATTTAAAAAATGCAAATATTTTGGGAAACATTTCTGGCGACAGTTTGTTATTTAAAATTAAAATTAACTTCTGATATTTTCAAATTTATTTTTCTTTCACAACGGCAGAAACCAGTTGTGAATCCAAGAATACATTTTTTTCATTTTCTGAGAAATACTTTTATTTCATAATTAAAGAATATGGTTTAACGCATGGCACAAAAACTCCTGAGCGTAAAATGAGCAACACTATTAAATGAAAAGAATACAGACGCTAATCATAGCTTCTACAAGGAAAGAAGAGCCCTAGTGAACACCCTAAGAAGATATCTACTGTTTCGAATATTTCTAAATTTAAGTCAATGGTTACAAGGGAAAATTCTACAACTTAAAAATTAATTACAAGTTATTTGGAAGCATTTGTAGCAAAAATAAACAAAATGATAAGCCTTGATTAACAACTTGAAAAAGTCAAAGAAATATATAATGTTATTGGTTTTAAATCGAGGCACATATGGCTCAACCTAAGATGTTTTGTACAGCTCTGTATGAAAGCCATTAAGTAGAGTATAAGAAAAAATAAATTATTATATCCCTGATGAAGAATGGATTCAGCTAAATGACGGGAACAACTATGTAATATTTATTGATGAAATTGTGGAAAAAATATTTCTAGACTTGGTTCCAAGGATGCAAAGAAAGATTCAATAAACGCCTTATAATTGTTACATTGGAAAATAAAAAAATAAGAAAATTGGTAAGCAATATTAAAATCAACTCATTATACTATAAGTAATATTTTTCAAGCGCTATTTACATAAGAAATGGAATTCCTTAATTTAATCGTATTTCACACCTACAACTGCATTAGTTGAAAAAATAAAAAAAAAATAACATAAGAATTGCTTCCATAAATTAACAACATATACCTGAAAAGTCCCCTAACGTTTCACCTATGAGTGTTGTGCATTTGGTTTGCTGAAAAAAGATTTAAGCACAAACTCACCACAATCGAAGGACCTTGAAAAAATGTGGAAGAGCAATGGCAAGAAATGTCCCTCGATATCTTACGAAAGGACATTTTATATCATGGAAAGTATGATACCAACGACGTTTGGTCTAGAAGAAACATTATCATATGAAACATTAAAAATTAGTTTTAACATTTTAAACATTAAGAAAACGGCTTAAAAATAACTCTAAAAATATGTAAATACTCTGTACATTACAATGAGTATATCGTGACATTTATTACGTATTTATATATCTAATAATAAATAACAAAATTGATTTTTGAAACACAATGCTTTATTTAATTCTTCAGCTGCTCCTGCTTCAGAAATTCAATTACATGTACTTTCTTAAGACCTAATTCATTTACTATAACATTACTGTAACTTGCTGTAACGTTAGTTTAAGACTGATATTTTTAGATCGAATCACTATGTCTTCCATGGCTTACAAGAGACATCTTTCTTAGAAATTAATTACAAATATATCAAATTATATAACGAAAAAACATACTTATGACAAATGAATAGCTTTGATGTTGATTAAGTCTTAACGAAGAAATGGGATCTAAATATTTTTCCAAAATAAAATAAAATTTAGAAAGAAACAATAATCATGATTTTAACTTGTGCGAGACATTATTTCAAGAATGAAATGAAAGTGATGCTATTCATTAAAGGTGTAACAGTTTTCTGCATTTCATAGTTCTTAGATATATTGGGTTTCAAATTACAAAAACAACATTTGTAAACGAAATTATTAAGCTTTAACTCTAATTACAAGCTATTAACAAAGTCAATTTGAAACTCTTATATAACTATGCAAACTTAACAATTCCGACTTATGTTTTACAATACACACACACATATATGTATATATATATATATATATACATGCATACATACATACCAATATATATATATACATCATATATACACATATACATATATATACATACACACACACGCGCGCGCACACACACACACACGCACACACACATATATATATATATATATATATATAATCTTCAAACGCCTCACAACATTTAATGCATTTTTTCGTTGATAATGATTGAATAATTTTCTATTTTTGATGCTAATAAATCCTGCAGTATCTGTCAACCATCAAACCTTTACTTTATTTAATTAACTTTTTGAGATATTTAATAAAATATAGTTACAGTTGGGAAATTCCTTTTACAAGGGATTCAAGTGTGATGATTAAATATAATGATGTGAAATAAATAACTGATTTTTTAAAAATTTTGCTATTTCATATACATGCTAATTTCCTATAATAGTTCACTTGAAATAAAATTTTGCATCTAATTGCTTTCCCTTTAACAATAATACAATATTATTGCAAAATGCTGAAAAATTTGCTTAGTTAATACATTACATCTTAAAATATTATTAACTATATTATAAATCTTACCCATCATTGCCGAACATAAATTATAACCTAATTTAATTATAATAATAAATTTTGGTATTCGAAACCCGATGTAATATTTTCTAAATTAATAAACGTTCATGTAACGTAACTGTATGAGTAAAATTTAATTTTATAAATTAATTTTTCTCAGATGTCAATTAAAATTATAACGCTTTCAAACAGTGAAAGAGTACTTTACATAATTAAAGTATTATATATACTACTCACATGCAAATTCTAAAGTTCAATTTGTTGATTTTTAATACTGACATTAGGAATTGCTGCTTTGTATTATTTTTCAATTTAATTAATTTACTCTTTACTGGAACTATTATTTATATTTAGATATACTGAATAAAATATTATAAATATAAAAGGCACTGAAGAGATTTTATATTCTTCCGTCAATTAGGCTATGATAAATATCTAGTACAATTAATAGCATGCTTAAATATTAATTACTCCATATTTTATTAAAAAATACTTTATGGTTAAATTTCTTATCGTGCTTGATTGTTTTCCCCACAATAGTTAATTTTAAAAAGAAAATTAGAGGAAAAGTATAATACTTCAAAATAAATCAAATAATCTAAAAGATTTATTCAAAAGTATTTTATATAAAGAGTAGCACATAATATTTTAAACTCAGTTAACTTAAGCTTTTATCATACATTTTTGTAAAAGGGGGTAATAAGTCTGGTCGCCATGTAACAGACCTCTCTTTTGTCCACTGATCCCAATACCTTCTGACAAATGTCAAAAGCGTCTAGGTGGCAAGCTACTCGCCAAGCTGACCACCAGGTTCCTATCATCCCTATGATTTTTCCTTACTTGATCTCTGGCAGCTGCGCATATTGTCTCCGAATGCGGTGTAATTGTATCTCTGGTTAAGAAGTGTTCCTCTAAACATATTAAATACAAGCAAACAAGCTCTGCTTACCTATTTTGTAATCCAAAGAGAACGAAGTTCAACGGCCTGTGGTAGCATTACTCAATGTGCAATCACGTTTCATTTCTAATCATATTATTTCTGCGTGACATATACATTCCTGCCAAGTTTCGTATTAATCCCACGAATAATTCTTGATGCTCAAATTTTTATGGGAATGAGTGTATGTATTATATATATATATAACGGAGGGAGAAAAAGTAAAAGATGAAGTGGGGTTTTTTTATATGCTTGTGAACCCAGTGGTGGAAATTCTATTTTCACTAAGTTGTCACACACTTTCGGATCTTTTTAATATCATAAACAAATTTTACTTTCTTTATTCTTCTCGATCATAAGCTTACAATTTTTCAACCGAAAGTATTATTTTTACTTTAAATCTAATTCATACACTACTCATTTTAATGTATTTAAAGTATTATTTTTAAATGGGAACTTTAACTTGATTTTTTAAACTTTTATTTTATTCTTCATCTTTTTTTATCTGTCATAATAAACTTTGTTATTTGGTTCTTATATCACTACAAATTTGATTAAATTATGTTACTTTACAAAACAACATTTTTATCTCTTTTCTATACATCAATTTATGAATTTGAAGATAAAATATGTAACTGAAAGAACATTTGAAATATGTTTTCTAAAACTCCTTAAATTAAACAATTCCTTAGCTTAATTAGATTCCTACAGATAGTTAAACAATTATAAGATTTGTATTGGGAAATAATCCATAATTTATAAATATTGTTAGGCAATTTGTTATTTAATTAGATGTTTATGTAGGAAATATAAGGTAAATATGTACAATGTAAACATTTTGCAAAGTTAATATTAAAATCTGATAATGCATAAATGTCAAGAATTTCTATAATGATTTCAAAGTAAAATTAAGGAAATATATTGATTAAAAATATTATAAGTAATATGAAATTTATTTTTGCTATAAGCTATTTTTAAAAAAATAAAAATCAAAAGTTACATATATAGAATTAAAGGCGAATTTATTTTTAAAAATTGTATATTTTAGGCAAACTTACAGAGATGTAAGAGATAAAATGTTAATAAAAGATACAAATCTGTTATTTAATTAACTTACCTAGTTAATTTACTAACAGATAAAAAGTAACAAAAATGTAAAAAGGGAATTCATTTTTAAAATTAAGATGTTTCAAAATATGTAATATGTAATAATTAAATAACATATGTACAAAATTTGAAAAAAAATCAATATTTTGCATTAATCTATTTTTTGAGTAAGATGAGCATATATATATAGGTAGATTTATTTTTAATTACAACAATATTTCAGAATCACAAACGCCACAAGTGTGTAGATGCAAAGATTACAAACAATACGTTGATTCATTCCATCAACATGTTGTTACGGGAAACATGAACATCGTTAGTAGCGATTTATTGAGAGAATTCATGAATAAAGGAACTGGATTCAGGCTCATAATTACTAATAGTAATCTTGTAGTAAGAAAACAAATTACTAATGATTTTGACAATTTTATTCTTAAGGTTGCAATTAAATATGGTTTGCCAATTGAGGCATTTGACGAATGTAGGTCATGTGTTTTGAAGAAAATTATGCATTTGAATTTTAAAGTGGTAAGGGAAATTACAATTAAAGATCTAAAACTTGCTATAGATGATTTGCAGAAGGATTTTGTTATCGTAAATGTAGATAAGGTTCCTGCAAATTATGCAATTATTTGCAAATTTTACTATCATAAATTATTGAGTGAACATATAATAAATAATAATGCTTTCCAGTAATCCAAATATAGTAAGAGAGAAATAAATAATCGTCTTTTGACATTCAATAAGAAGTTGGGTTTACATCTTACAAACATTAAATTTCCATATATTTTCTTAATGCCAAAATTTCACAAAAATCCTGTCAAATTTCGAAGTATTACGAATGGATATAACACCTAGATCACTAAATCTGGCAAACTTTTACAATCCATTCTTCAAAAATCTATTGATAATATTGAAAATACTGCTATTATTAAAATAGATTTGAAATTGTCAAGAACATGAAGGAACGAGAGGTATTCTCTATACATGGGTATGATTTTGAAGACCTTTTTAACTCAATAGATATTCAAGATAAAGTTCTTGCAATTTTATACGATAAATATCATTTTAATCAAACAATAAAACGTGAAAAATTCAATAATCTTATTAAAATTGTATTGCAAGAGAATTTTATAGTTTTCGGTCAAAATCTCTATAAGCAAATTCAGGGTCTCCCTGAAAGAGGTCCAGCTAGTAATTTTCTGGCCAATTTTTATTTACATTTTTATGAATTACAACAGATTGATAATGATTCTTACTTTCTTTATCGTTACATAGATGATTTAATTGTTTTGGGTAAAACTGAGGAATTTAAACCAAATGTTTCGTTTTACCCTAATTATCTCAAATTATTGAAAACTAATCTGAATTCTAATACAGTAGAATTTCTAGATCTTGATTTGCAAATTGTTGACAATAGACTAATTAGTAATATTTATGATAAAAGAGAAAGATTCGAATTCCATGTAATCAAAATTCCTTTTTGGAACAGTAATCTACACAGATCTATTTATAGGAATATATTATTAAACTTTTTATTATGTAATAACAAATTAACCACACATAAAATAGACAAGTTTAATAACATTAAAAAATTCTTCAACAGCTGTTTAGATCATGATTATCCAATAAATTTCTTAAATACTTATATACATCACAAATATATTAAACATCTTTGCGAATCGTGATCCATTTTCAAATTCACCACACAACAATAGGTCCACAAAGTCGGCTTGTTAGTGGTCTAGCCGTGAAGAATTTATTTATTTATTTACATTTATACGGCTTATATTTTTACTCACTCTCTGGACCATTATACTCCTTTACCATACAACTTATTACCAACCAATAGTTTGCATCCTTTTACACTTTATTACCAATCAAACAATGATTTAAATCTTTTTTCAATTTATATGGTGATGACGTGTTATATTTTTTCATTTTGAGTATGTGATATCCATCTTGAAGCTTAAAGAAAATTCCGTCTTACTAATCACATATTTGAATCTTCATTTCTTTGAGTTTTTGTAAGTAGTTTTTATATTTTGATTTGTTGATAATTTTTAGAATTATAGATTTTATTTTTGTAGATTTTATCGCTGAACTTTTTTGCATCTTTTAATCATTGAACTCTTTTGTAATTTGGATTTCCCAATTCAGCTTACCAAGTCGCAAAGGGGGAAGGTTGGTACCATTAAACTAGTTTAACCCCGCTTATTCGGTCCTCAGCCCAAAATTGCTTTTCGACTTGCTGGGTTCCATATTTTCATTTATTTTTTTCTTTCGTTTTTCTATTTCTTTCTGTATTTTTGTCTTTTTAAATATTTTAAATTATTCTTTCATAAATTTTCAGTATGTATATGTATATATATATGAGAATTTTTTTTGCGACTGATCACCGCCTTTTTGTAGCAAGAACCACAACAACTTATTCCACAAATATCTACGATATCCTCCATATCATCTGATGCTTGTGTTGTACACTGTGAACATATAAAGATTTATGAAACTTTAAATATCATTTTCTCAAAAGTATCTGAAACGGTTCACCATTTTACTCTGATAGTTAATTTTACTTTCGGCCCTCCATTATTTTTCTGTGTTTCGTAAAAATTAGTAACATTATCGCTAGAGAACCATCCCTTGTTATAACAATTTCCTATTCCTAAATAAAAGTGTTATTCTTTGTAGTTAAAATTTAAATTCATGAGTTTTCATTGGCATTACTTAATGTCTACTTATTCACAAGAAAAATTAATCACTGATTTGATGTTCAGCTGGAATTTTCTAGAATGAATGAAAGTTTACTGGTTTAAATAATTATTTATTAATAATTTGGAAGTATCTCGTGTCGGAACGATGTCTTTTTGAACTAGATTTACGAACTTTTCTACTTGAGAGACGGGAATCACTTATGGTCATGATGTGCTTAGAAAATTGTTTATGAGAAAAAATGCTGCCTCCCACAATCTTCAGAACACTATAATAGAAATCTCTCCTTTTACATCAAATGCATCGTTTAATAGCATTATTTCTTTAAAAATGGCAGCAATATGAACTTTAAGTATTGATTAACTTTTCATATATTTCCAAGCAGAGTTTAAATTATTCCTTCCTTAAGTAGTCTTAAGTAATATTTCCCTTCCTTTAACATGAAATATTAAAGAAGCAGAACCCATTTTTAAGATTAGTACATTTAAAATTAAATTTTGTTACTTTGTAAAGCTGATATACTTATTATTATTGCTACTATGACATACAGAGCAATGAATATATTAATATCGCATTGTGGTCATTACAGATAGACAAAATTAAATAATGAAATAAGTTTTACTAGATAATATTCTTAAAAATTTATTCTTAGAATAATGGTTACCTTTTATTCACAGTCACAGAATGAATATACTTGTTTTTGAATTTATTATTTAAATTAAAATTCTTAACTTAAATTCATGTCATTGCACAATAGGATTTTCAAACATTTCAGGTGATATTGGATAAACTATTTATATTAGATGTCATGAATAGTGATAAGAACTGCAAAAATGTTCGAGAATTTATTTCTTTTAGTAACGTTTGTCCTGTTATAGTAATTTAAATTTTAAAAAAAATAGTGAAAAGGGTGTTGAATTTTCTGATTAGATTCATTCACTTTCCATATCCTACATTATAATAAAGTTTCTGAAACTCTTAAATTTAAAATCCAATCACACCTCTCTTGAATATTAAAGATAAGATATATATATATATATATATATATATATATATATATATATATATATATAACATATCTAAATAATGATGCAAATAGTTTTGTAAAGAAGAAGGAAATCGGTGACTGATGATTGGTGATAATCTCTTACCTAATTAATTCTCCATAGATATTATCTATGACGCTGAAGATTACATAATTTTTTCAGTTTGATATATTTCTTATTTTACAAAAACAGTTCCTAACTGTACTATATTTTAGTTACTAAATGAATTACTAGTAACTTCATAATTTGGAATGAAATATTATTTATTTTCATTATATTTCGTATTTGTTCGCAGCTTGGTCCAATTAACTTTACTCTCTAGCTATAATATTTCATTTCTTAACCTGAAATATCTGTCGGTAACATATTGATAACAGGGAGGGGGGGAAGAGGGAATGAAATGAGTTGCTGTATTTCTAGAGAGTAGAGAAAATGATGGAATTTATTAATGCGAGGTTGATATTCATATATGTTTGGAAACGTATTTAAAAATAAGAAAAATCCACATTTTTCGCTGAGAAAATGTGGATTTATGTTAAATTTTCAACTCTTGTTTTTGAGTTTTTAGATTTTCATTTCTTGATTTATAAAGCTCTATTTATAACCGTTGCTGCCATATAAAGTATCTTACTGAAATGGATGACTTTCGTCTCTATATCTCAAATGTTAGGATCGATGTAATAGTTACTGAAGTTCAGAAGTTGTCAACTTTTCTATATGCAGAACTTCACAGTTACACCATATAATTCCTCATAAAATAATAAAAAAGGAAGCATCTGATGGGAAATAAATTCTCAGAGTGGATAAAAAGATCTCGTAGGTGGAATAAAAAATTATTTATGAGTTAGAAAACTAAATTACTTGGATAGCGTGATGGAAAGGAAGTACTTGTACCACAAAGAAAAAAAAATGTCTGTGCAGAGCTCAACAGATTCATGGGGAGATCATCAACCTCGGTAGAAGCTTAAATAAAATGGAATTCTACATTATTCTTCTCTTTCTCTGTTTTAAGTAGCTCATTTGACATTCGCTTCAGAATTCAAAGGGGAATACAGCAGTTTATAAATCTCCCATTTTACAATGTCGGATTGTGGTACCGAAAAGCAGACAGAAATCTCCATAAGTATTTATCGACAATGCTTTATGAACTTTCCACTTTTTTGATAAAATCTATTTTGTATAAAAGATAGTGCTTATTATTAAGAAGAAAATTAAATATTATGACATTGATCTATTCGCGATTTTCTCTCCACTAAACCAGGAGACATATTGTAGAATGAGTTGCATAAAATCATAACTCCTTGCCATCCAAATTAACATAATTAAGTAAATTAGATGAAGACAAAAATTGTAGTGAATTGAAATTAGAGAAAGTGACATATAAGCGAAATAGAATTGAATAGAATAAGGGAGACAGATGATAAAGATAGGCTAATAGATGTTAAAAAATTGAATGAATTATTCTAGTGCTATAATAAATCGTTGTAGTAATCAATGATAAATAGTTGTAGTAGAAGTGATTAGAAGTGGTTAGAATAACAGGAGTGGAATCTGCTATATTTTAGAAGTGTCTTAATCGGTGCAAGAGTGTTGGACAGCGTAGACTTTATTGCTTAACTATAAATCTAGGATTAAAGTGAGTTAAGAGGGATTCGAGAAACAGGGACCTTACATATTCTGTGTAGATAGTTAGTAAACTGTGTTGTCCTTTTTTTTCATCGAATTTGTGGACTTATTGACAATTTAATTATACTTTTAGATGTATATGGAGTTTTGATAATGAAGGGTTGACGCTACAATATGAATAAAGCTATAAAATTTAACTTGTTTAATACATCATTTGTTAAAAAGTTATTTAGATTAATTTTTAGCCACCAATGAACCTTCTTCATAATTATTAAGACTCAGTATTGTAGTTCTGAGCTAAAGTATATTTCATCCATCGTAAGTACATATATGAAATGAAACTGGATTATAGGAATAAATGCCCATTTTATCTCACTTGGTTATATATGTTTCATTCTAAGAGCCCTCAGATAAATTAATGCAATTAAATTATTTGTAACATTATGCGAAATATCACTCTCTAATGAGGAATGACCGAGGGACATCTTACAGCTCAACTCGTTAGATATGTATGAGTATAAATAGATTGGCTAGGATATAGCACTAGTTCAGTTATCAATCACTATAACTAATCTACAAGTTGTTAAAAATATTCAGTATCAATCCCTAATGAAAAATTCAGTTACAAGAAAATAAATAGGAGAAAAACCTTTCTTGATTATTTAACAGAGGAACTGATCCATATGATCTATACTTGTAAATTTGTGGAATAACTCAAGTAGCCTACCTACTGCATAAATAAATTAGCAAACTATGTCTAGTATATCGACATCGCATGATGCTAGACAACCCATTGGCTGAAGATTCAACTCATAAAGTCTTTGACCACCTCAAGTATTTATTATATGAATTATTGGTAGTAAGTATTAATTTTAGTATGTTTTTATTTCATGGTGAATAAGTTTATTTTGAGATATCATTGTAAAAAAAAATATTAAGGGCTGCATAAATTAATTTCTTAAGTTTAGTAAGTAAAATTTAAGTACTGCGTTTTAATAATTAATTGTTAAAAATAAATTAACTCAATTAACTTACATTTTCATTAATTAATTTTTATTTAGAAACAACAAAAGTCTAAATAACGGAAAAATGGCTCCATTTTTCAACCGTGTTTTTCTCTTCCTCATCTGAAGTAACCAATATGTTCTAACACGTGCACATTATTTATATCATTTTCTTTAAAAAAAAATTTTTTTTCTTTGTTCATTCATCCAATTACTCAACTACGATAAAGAAATAATATTTTAAGCAAGCTTTTATGCCCGAGATTTACATTTCTTTTGCTATTTTTATTCAAAAATTTCGTTATTTAACAGTTTTTAGATTTCAAATTCAAAAAAAGGTTATGTTTGTTTTGAAAAAAAAACAAGCCATGAAGCGAATATCAAATTCCTACTCATGCGGAGCAAAATTTTGTCGCTTTTAGCTTAAAGAAAAGATAAGAGTTCCAAGTAATACAAAAAAAAATCATGAAGCGTTGTTTTAACTGAAGACAGTTTCATCCTTGCTAAAGTAACTCTTCCTCCTATAATTTAATGCGTTTCATTTGCTTGTGACACTATTAAAATTTTAAACATTTAAATGGTAATGAAATACAAAAACAAATCGTAAATTTTACTTCTTAGGTGGAACTGAAAATATTACAGTAAATTAAATATAAATTATTGCATGCTTATGAGAAATTATCAAAAGCATCATACCAACAAAATAAGCTTATTATTAAGTATAAGAAATTATTTTAATGTATTTACAACAATTTTATGAAGATGCATGACTGCAACTTATGCTTGTATGATATCATAAAGGATAACTTAAAAAAACACGCCTGAAAATTACTTATAATACAAACGTATACTCGTATATGTATTTCTGCTTGTCACAATATGATAATTTCAAGTGCACACATATAATACCTTGCTAAGGGACGTAAAACTCAATGCATTTTCCATATTAATTAACGCCCTTGCATTTTCTTTGACATGGCATTCAGCGGGGCTTCCCTTTCAGCAATTTAGCCTTTGGAATACTTCAGTGGTAAGGTAGTTTGACCTTCCAAACAACGCATTCATTTTAACGTTAGAGGCAATGATTTCTCCCCCTGCGGTTTTAACGTGAAAGGCAATTATTTTCCTATGAAATGCGTTATCGTTCCAACAAATTCAAGGCAAAGCATGACAATGTTTATACAAAGGGAAGTGACAGCTTGTGGGTTTTGAGTTATTTATAGATTTATAAAAAGAAAAGAATTTTCAAGCATGACAATAAAACTCGCTCTTTGGCTCCGATAATAACATAAAATAAGAAATTTTGGTAAATTTTTAGTGCTCTTAAAAAATAAGAATTTGAATAATTATATATATTTAAATTTGAATTACTTACATTTCCTTGTACAAAATGGGTAATTATTTCTTAAAAAAATTAACTTCAAGATCAAAGGTTTAATTCAGAAATTTTATTTTGCAAAATACCTGTATATTACAATATATATGTTTATTACATTTTTTAATTAAATCAAATACTATACCATTTACCTCAACCAGTTACGAAATTTTAAAAAAAGAATGTGTATTTTTATTTGCCTCTTCGATTGCAGTCCTTGAGTCATTGCAAATTATTCCATCTTATTAAGAGATGATACAGATTAAATTTTTCTACACAACGTTCTGATCTTCAAAAACCCGTCGAATTTCATGTATATGTATAATAGCTTTTGCCTATGTAGGGACATTTCGTGAGTTTCTAGGTTCTCTTCATTCCCACATACTACAATTACAGCTTGGTTGCTCTCCATAGTTACCGTGTCAGTTATCTCGCCTCACAGAACCACATCCTTGTCCCAGTTGACATAATCCTTATACGAGATTGCTGAATCAGAAGTTTCCTGTTCCTAATTGTCAAAAGCAGGTTCAGGATTAGTTTTATTTAAATTTTCTTCTACATTTACTCTTCCAATTTCTTCCTTTATAAATCTCGCCTAATTCATTCCGTAATGAATTCTATAACATAGTCCCATGCCTGCTTACACATTCGTGAAGGATTATTAATACTGAGATTCCTGCACCCAAAATCTCCATTGAGATTATTTTCTACCAACAAATTCTTGCAGAAATATTAAAAGTTTGTAATGGTGCCACGGTCCATTTGCTGAATAACAAATGTCGTACTAGCGTTGAAAACATTTACCTTCGTATTTCCCAAATAACAGATACTGTAGTGAGTCGTACAATTGCCAATAAGAAAGGAGAATCTCTCTTACTTTTTCTCCCATATACAATATATATATTATCAAAAATTTGTTTGAATCACACTTTTATATGTCAGAATTTTGAAATATAAATCACATGAAAGTATCAGTATCTGCTCATAAAGTTATGTACTTGTGTATTGAAATTAAAGAATGGAGAATGTCACTGAACCTTACTTCAGAAATCCTGGATAAAATCAAAAAAAAATTCCTCTTGCACCATCTAGTCAACCATATAATGGAAAAATTCATCTAAAACGAAAATAAAAACTCAAGAAAGATATTTGCATTCTCATTTTCAAATCCTTTCAAAAAGTGTGATTACGGTTCTTTACAGATGAAAGTTTCCCCACTTTTATCTAAGCGTAAGAATACAATTTTGAAAAGAAATGTAGCTTTGAAAAATTGCGTGTAATTCCAGTTCATACATTTCTGACTTAGTATGCTGAGGATGATTATCTATTCTGGCCTCTGTGTTCTTGAATTAGTTATCATCATAATTCAGTTGTATTTTTGTTCATCAGATGCTTAAGGATGGGATTATTTACGAATTCTGTTAAATGCTTACAATCGAAACGCAATAAATAATTTACATGTACTTATTTTCCAAACTTTTTTTAAGTAGTATTATTTTATTTTTTAATATTTAAATAACACTTTTGCAACTATTTTCACGGAATGTATTTTTTATTTTGTTTTACTTTATTTTATATTTAAGTATTATTGATTATCATTTATTAATGCCCTTTCATTACATCTTTTTTTTATTTTCATCATTTATAAATTTTCATGCATTATTTTCATTATATTCATATATTTACTATCTTTCACCTTTTCATTTCCTACCTTTTTCTTTCATCTTTTATTTTTTCTATTGCTTTTATTTTAATTTCATCTTTTGCATATATGTATTATTTATCTATTCATGTTTTACGTTTTTTATCTAGTGTGTAATCCCTCGTAATTACATTTACTTCTGTTAGCTGCATGCTGTACGATATGGTGTACAAAAAGATAATAATCTCTAAATTAAAAAATAGCGTATTATTTGACAGTTAAATTTTCAACTTATTCATAAGTATTCAATAATTACCATTATAAGTTATAAGAAATAAATAACATAATATAAAATAGAATCCTTTTGTTATCCTACCCTACGTCCTAATTGGAGATTTTAATTAATATATTACTTTAGAGAGAGGAAAGTTTTCTTTTGAGAAGATTGTATTTTTTTTAAATAATAAAGGAATACATTATTGTTACTATGATTCTTCATATCACATAATAAATATACTAACTCTTTAAGTAAAATGTACAATTTATGAGAATTCAATTTACAATTTTTCAAGGTAACCACTTTATCAACTGCCAACTTTCATGTTGTATATTATATTAACATTTGTATAAATGGTCTGAATGCATGATATGCATAATTCTGTAAAATTTTTCCGGGTTTAAATATAAATGTTTTATTTAGAGCATGTTTAAAAAATTCAATAATGATTTGTATATTCACAAAACATTTTGAATTCTACCAAAAACATTTAGACGAAGTCTTAAATAATAGTTAAAAGAGTTTGGTCTAAATAAATTCACTCAATGGAAAATTCATTTTTCAAGAGAGCTCTAATTATTACAATTGAATCATGTAAGATACAAGTATTTTATTTTAAATAAATCTTGTAACTTTTTTTTTACTTTTACAAAGACGAACATTTTCCCGAACTAATTGCATTACAGAATCAACATTCTGAAATCTCCTTAAGACTACTTTTCATTAGAGCACAGAGTTGTATTATTGTCTTGCAAAGAAATCGAATTTGTGACTTAACATTTCATTTCTAAATCAAATTCATCTTAAATGAAGTTATAGATTTAACAGCAGCTAAATCAGTAGGATTGTAATCACTTAAAAATACCTTTATCGAATTATTATGATTTTTTTTTCTTATAAAGAAGCATCTTGTCTGTAACAACCATTAAATTAAGATTTTATGTGTAGGACAAAATTCTGTTAACTTTGACCTCAATTTTGGTACTTCCAAGAACAAATAAATTTTAGCATGAGACGCAACTTGAAATATAAAATTTCAGTAAATCCTACTGCAGATCTAAAAAGAAAAACATGAAATCATTTAAGTTAAAAAATGGATGCATTATTAGATGAAATAATACAAAAAATTATTATATATTGGCCAAGTAAGAAAGGAAACAAAATGTACCTGAAAGATAATGAGATGTAAAATATAATACTCTCTCTCTTTCTGAGAGACAAAAGAAATGACATAAAATAATAACTATCTTCTAATGAGGTGATTATAGATAACAACTGTAGGCATCGCAGAAATCGAAAGATGGTGTCTTATTTCACTTCTTACTATTTATATGCGTTAGAAGGGATATTGGAGACAGCGTGTCTTTAATGTTCATGCACAACAGAAAAGGAAAAAATTTGAAATTTAATACTGTTTTCGGTACCAATAATTAGTTAAACACCAAAAGGAAAGCGAATAAGCTATTGCGAACTCCAAATTTGTAACTGAAATTGAGTAAATATTTTTTGGATAATCAACCTGGCAAAATAACTTCTAGTTTTAATGAATTATAATCAATATCAGAGCTCGTTTTACATGTTTTTCTTCTGTCTGTGCAAACTATTACGAATAGAATGTATAGAAGTAACAGTTTTCAAGAAATCTTGATATTTCCACTAAGATATTTGATCTATTTATCTTGAATATATTCTAAATTGAATTATATTCTAAAGCTTCGAATATTTAATTCAAATGTATGTTGCAGTAACTGTATAGAAAAGGTATCTGGGTATTGACTTATACGAATGTATTTATAATACCTTCAATTAGCAAAACTACAGTATAGTGATTAGAAGAATATACAAATTTTGATACTATATACAAATGATTTACTCTTTTGCAAATTTTATTCACTTATTAGTAAAGTCTATGACTTTTTGTAAAATTTAGTCACAGTCTTAGATGAAGAGACTGAGCAGGAAACAGAGATTTTTAAAAAACAGAGGTTAATCAGATAAAAATCTCATACAATAATAATTACTCTTTGATATTAAAATAACGAAGTTCTTACACTGTTACCAGATACATGTTTACATTGGAATAACTTTTTTTTTGCATTCACGTAAATCATTCCCTTACATTTAATAGCATTTCAAATATTCTTATGTTTAATGGTATTTTAGCAAGATTTTCATCTTAAGTACATTTCAATAATCCTAAAAAATATATTAAATAATAACCAAAAGATTGTGAATAATCAATGATATAAATGTTTCAAAGGACTAAATGTAATAAAGTTTAAACAGTTTTTATCGCCCTTTCTTCATTATTCAGATCTAATGTCATTTTTTCTTCTACTTATATAGTTCCTAAAGAGTTAAAAATGTCATATATTATCTGGGTTTTTTTTACAAGGTTATACAATCTTTTAAGTTCTGCATTTACTCCTACAAAATTTGTAGCACAGCCACTAAGCATTCGATGTGCCTTACCCCATCTATCAAAAAATCTCTTTAAAGTGGCAATAAATGCCTCGCATGTCAAATCACCATATTGTACCTAAGTGAAATGCCTTTGTTACCATACAAACAAAAATATAGACATAAATTTTATGATATATACCCTTTTTTGGTCCTCGATATTTTGTGAAAATGGTCCACAAAAATAAGCACTTGAACAGTTGAAAGAAAAATTTGAATTTACTCTCTGTTTAGGCAAATTGCCCATAATTTGTTCTAATGTCAAAGGTTTGGCTTTAAGATAAATAGCGAAGTTGTGGAAAAATTTTCTACAAGTAGTTCAACCATTGAGAGGCCATTATTTATTTCGTAAGCAATAAAGTAAATTTTTATGTCCTAAAAGAAGATATTTCTTATGAAAATGTTCTATGATTATGTGAGTCAGTTTATGGTTTGCAGGCAAAATTATAGGGTGCTTCTGATCCACAATTATATTACTTTGTTGGAGACGACCTTCTACTCTTAATATCTTATCCTTAACTAAAAATGGATTCAAGATCCTAAGTTTACCTACTACTTCATCATCCTTGCGTATATTATTAAGGTTTTTCTTGAAGTATCTTCCTATATAGCGTGGATTATGATTCTTTTACATGTTGTAACCCGTGCTGAGATAAAAATCCACTTTTTTTGTTCCAGAGTTTCTGAACATTGTAAAAAAGATCTAAAAATAGACTTATAATACAATTAATTTAGAAAAGTTATTAGTAACACTCAAGAGAAAATCAAGGAATGTGTCAGTTGCAGTAGCAGTCAATGTTGTTTTAAGGTGAGCTCTTTTGAATTCCTGCAGATAATCCTGATCGAAGAAAGGGCCAGGTCTATTGAAAAAGATTCAGTATATGGTCCATGCCACAGCAATAAATTGCCTTCATTTTGATTTGGACTGACTACTATCGAAATCAGATCTGAGGAATTCGAAGCAATGTTGACTCACTTCCAGCAGAATTTTTAGTGAGATCTTGAATGCGGATGATTCTTGCTTGAAACGGAAACTTTCAGAATGCGTAGTGAAGAGTCAATCCTAATCAGCACTATGGTAGAGTTGATGTGTAAATGCACAGCACTAATTTTTAATTTAATAGATTCGAGAACCTTGGCCATAAGTTTTGAAAGTAGCTCAGCTGCACAAATCTCAAGTCTAGAAATGATTAACACCATAAGGTGCTACTCTTCATTTGCTATGAAATAATGTCACTTTCACATCATTTGAGCTAGTGACACAACGAGATATATTGCTGTTCCTTAAGCATCCTTACTTGCGTCGGAGCAACCATGTAGAGACAAACATTTTACGTTAGAATCAGTAAAGATATAGCGGGAATTTTCGAATCCTTAAGTTCTGGTAAGATACCTCTAAATCTTTCCCAGATTTTTCTCTCTTCAGGAAAAGTTCTTGATCCTAATCTTTTTTCAAAAGCCTTAAGACTTTTGACTAAAAATATTAATTTGTACAATTAAAAGGCATACAAGACCTAAGGAATCAAAAATGCTAACAATTTCTGCTAATACAGTGTGGTTGGTCATTTTGTTCGAACCAAGTGAGATGGTGAAGCTAAAGTTATCTTCCCTGGGGCTCCATCTTAAACCAAGAGTCTTAACTCTTTTAGAGTTATTTTCTTCTAAATTATATTCCTTATCATGAAAGGAAACTTGTTTCATCAGAGCTCTTTCATTAGAGCACTATTTGTTCAATTCCATGAGTTCCAGATTTTACCATAGCAAACAATTGTTGTTGAAATTCCATATGAAAAGTATTATTATCAGTTCCCGTAAGAATATCAGCATTCTATATTATCAGCAATAATATAGAAGTCCTTCAATGCAGCTAAGAGGAAAACATTTTTTTCTATCAATAGCTAGCTGTTTCAAGACTCTAGTTGCCAAATATGGAACAGATTCGTTCCATACGTATCCGTTAACAGCTTATATATCTTAGGGTGTTCTTTAAAATATTTGCTTCATAAAATACGCAGCAAATTGCTTTGACTATGGTCAATTCATATTTGAAGATACATTTTCTTAAGATCAGTTTTGAATGTGATTCTATGTTGACTAAATCTGAAAAGGATAGAGAAAAGATCCTCTTGCTCTACACCTCCCTTTGGGAGGCAATCATTTAAAGGCACTCCATTATTAAACTGTGAAGATATGTTAAGAACTACTAGAAGCCTTGTAGTTTTGCTATCTGCTTTAATAAAACCATGTTGAGGCATAGCATATTTTAAATGATGTGAAGAAACATACTTTAATTCCTACATATGTCCTACTCTTCCATAAAATTAGGGTAGACAGCATACATTTCCGGATTTGAATACAAACGCTTCCATGAGTTATTAATCTTCGGTTAGCAAGCCTCAAGGATTCCCCTAATTTTAAATTTTCTTTTACAGGAAATCTCACAAAGAATTTTTTTATTTTCATCTATTTTGGTGCGTGTTTCTCTTCGGAACGTGTTATGTGTTTTTCTTGAATAATCAACTCACAATGTTGTATTTATAGAGAGCCCTCTACGGCACCACTACATGTGTATCCAAAAACCGTTTCCCTTTATGTTAGCGAGTGAGCAGGGATGACATACTTACCTTCCATTAGTAACTCTAAGAAGAGATCTGCTTCTTTCAATCTTCCCTGGCTCAAAAAATAATGGATCATTTAATCTAATGTTTGCTGAAATTTCTAAGTTTGAAATATCTAGCTTTGTCAGTAACAAGTCAGTGATCTTAGATTTTATCAAAAAAATGTAATCCAGCAACAAAAGATTATCCTTCGTTTGCTATTAAAGTATGTATTTCCATTCTAATATTTACCACACAACCAGAAAGTGATATCGGAATGTTAGCTTTAAATTTTTTCAAATCCACAATTCTGCAAAATTAGATGCAACACAACAGCACATGCTGCTACTATCAAGGACCTTGTGTCCCTTCTGAAAGTGAACATTCCTGTCAGAAATACAAACAGTAGTCGCTACCATTATTTTTCTTTTTTCCGTCTCAAAATATGACGCCACTCTTTGAGAGCTATTCACCTCCTCAATGTAAGTTTCGGAACTTTCCATTTGTTTCTCCCCTGTGGAAAGGGGGTTTTGCAACTTTTGACCTAAGAAAGCTAACTCATTCTTATGAAATAAGGAATGTTGTTCGATTTAGAAGTGATACATGTAAATTTTGAGCGGCAATATGCTACTTTAAGTAAACCAAAACAATTCAGGCATAGATTATTTTTTCTAACAAGTACATATCTTTTATCTGGAGTAAGGTTAAGAAATGATTCACATTTGTACAGTGCATGAGCAATTTTGTATAATAAACGTAAGGAAGAATTTATACCTAGAGATTTAAGAAATAGTGTTTCAGCATTGTTTCCTTTCTCAAAATAGTTTGGTCTAACAGAATGAATACGACTAATATTACTTAAAACTAAATGTCTTTTTTCCAAAAATACAATCAAATCATCAAAACCTGGAACTTCAGTTGTTACAAGCGACAATTCATACTGCTTATGAGTTTCTATTGCTAGTTTTTGTAAAATAATATTTAACAGTAACACATTTCATAACTTATCTTTTTCATAGTTTAATATTTTTAAGATTCATCAGTTTTTTAATGCAGTCTAACAATTTTCTTAAATCTTTGGCTAACTCTCGGGTACATTTATCATAATTAATTATATTCTTAATATGATAATGAACTATTAATCTTTTGTTTTCATAACATTTCATCAAAAGCTTTGAGAAAGGATTGGAATGCATCATCTGAAGTTTCAATATTTCAAGCTTCTCCTTTTAAAGACCTAGCAAATAATACAATTTTTGACTTTCTGATAAATTTTGTATATCTTCAATTAAACTTTGAAATTTAATTTTTAATGAACTTCATTTATTAGTTTTTTTTTTCCAGAAAACACAGGAGGTGGAATTTCTGCCAATGTATTTGCTACATTTCAAAAACTTCCTCTTTTTTTTCAAAATTATTACCAATATGAATATTGTCACATGAATTTTCATTTCTAATTTTACCGTTATGAAGTATGGTTGTAAATGTTGTAAATCTGAAACCATCTCAGCTAAGGAAACTTCACTTTCATTAATTTCTTTATCCATTGCAATTTTTTGCAGTACTTAGTCTTGAGGTTATCGAACTTCTGAAGTTTTTCAAACAGAGTCAAAAGAGTTGCAATATGCTCGGGGTCTTATGTTTCCTTCCAGTTACTTAATTTTGAATCTGAGCTTTAACATTGTCTTCCTTTCGATTAAAAGAATTCATATTTGAAGACATAGTAAAAATTCTCACAGGGAACCACTGTAAAACAGTCAAATGGGCACTATAGGGAAGGTAACTGTATCTAAAGATTAAGTTCGAAATATATCACTCATTCAACACTTTAATCCAAAATGCGTTGGTCGCTGTCTCCGGCTCTGAATACCGGATCAAAATTTTACCACTATAAGTCATTAAAGTTCACTCAATTAACTACGACGGACCGTTTAAATAAACAAATAAGGTTTTTTTATTCCAAATTATATTGTAACTGGATCCTATTTGTGAATCAACGACCGTTTCGTTTGATACCCGGTTGAAGAGTAAATAACAAAAAACTCTCTCATAATCCAAGCGAGAAGAGCACCACCTTGTAGCCATACAATAAACCTCTCTGGTTTCCTACAAAGAAAGACAGCAGACTTAAAAATAGTTCATTATTGTTAATCACCAATTGAAAATGCGCAATCACTAGGTAAAATACTTTATATATATCAATAGAGCATAGATATGGCCGCTCTCTCTCGGATACCATTTAAAGCGTCAATTCTAAATTAGGTACAAATAATAAATTCTTACCTTTCCTATTCACTCGTTTTGATTCATTCACTTTACACAAACTGCCGATTTTTATCTTAATACATTAAACAGAATTTGCTTCAATCCTCAAAACTAATTAAGATGCTTCAGTTCAAATTATAAGTATCAATCAGCAAGTCGTTATATTCTATCTCCCTACATTTTCTTCAATTCTATTTGATTTATATATCATTATCCCTCATTTAATTCACTTCACTTTTATCTTCCTCTAATTTATCTAATCACGTCTCAAGTAGGTTGGGTATTGTAATTTATACATTTAAAATTATATTAAAGTCCTCGACGTTAGTGAACAGAAATTTATGAATAACCTAATGTCTCAAGTTTATAAGATAATCTTAAATTTGAATAAGAGCTTTGTAAAAATAATCATTTTTAGATTTAGAATGCTATTAAAAGATTTCACAAAATTGTACATGAAAACTAAAATTTTTGATCACCAGTGACATATTTTTGATCAGTTTTAACAATGAGGATACATGAGATTATATTTCCAAGGACTGCACCAAAGAAAAGTATAAATAATACAACTATATATATGTGTGTATATACAGTATAAATAATTCAACTATATATATGTGTATATACAGTATAAATAATTCAACTATATATATGTGTATATACAGTATAAATAATTCAACTATATATAT
>BMAW01069546.1:318823-367374 GCA_019974015.1 Nephila pilipes
ATACGTGTGTGTGTGTGTGTGTTTATCCAAGAACCATACATGATTATAAAACATTCAAAGGCAGTTTTCAAGTACATTTTAAATAGAACAACATTTCATTGTATTTAATTGATTGAAGATAATATGTCACTCTACAGATAATATATGTAAGATCAACGCAACTCTACGAGGTAAGCTCAAAAAGTACCTTTCTTATATAGATGACGTTGCTAAATGTACAATGGTGCTACTTCATTGATTGTGTCTTCGAATAACAGACTTCAAACCAATTGGCGCTTACTGATTACAGGCTCTAGATTTATTTCTCTCAGTCATCAGTTGCCAAATAAAATTTGATGCATTGTCAAGAGTTATCCGACAATAAGACCAGAATTTGCCATATATTCCACAGGAAACACAAACATAAAATCAAGACAACTGTTTGCTTCAAATGACCACCTAAAAACGAAAACGGGAAAGCCTTCGAGAAGAAAAGCTTTGGTGAATTTTTTGGAATACAATCGTATCATACTTATGGACTTTTAGAAAAGATTAAACGATACTTTACAAAATACAGTGAGTTCTTGTTCTAATACTCAATTTCTTATTCACAGTAAATTATTTTAACAGTTAATCGTATTTGAAAGTCTTAGACCTAGGTTAATTGAATATTTGTTTGTTATGATAATTTGATTATATATAATTTACTACTCCATTTAACAGATACACTTTACTATCACGCATTACGCCTAGTAATTTCTGAACTATAATCAAGAGATAAAGTCTGACATTTTCAGCTAACCTCGTTCCCTACATTCCACTTCACACAAGCAGAAACAATTAGGTATCGACAGATTTAACATGCATCACCCCACATACATATGGTTTGAATAGAGCAATCTACGCACTCATCGATTACACTTTGATACTTACTTTCTTAAATAGGCAAGCCCTATTTTAATATGTGGATTATTCTGAGCTGATACTAGCCTCTTCTTCTTTCTAAAGGATTTGTGGAATAAGGATTTGAACTCATGACCCGTTAACTAACTGTCTTTCGAATTAATCTCTAGGCTAAAAGTTTTTTTTCTAATGGGAAAAGTATCATACATTGATAGTTCGAGGAGAGAAAGAAAAGAGATGTAAGATACATCATTCTTTCTAATACGTCTCGTTTTCTCGTTTTCCTTAATAAGTTTAAGAAAACAATGAAGAAATTACTGAGGTAAAGATAATGAAGAAAATATTTATCTTGTCCTTATATATCAATCATCATTTTATTTTCATGCAAGCATCATCCAAAATAACTACTCAGGTATGTGAAAAATAAGTACCAAGCAGTTGCTTAGGACTTGATAATTATACTCATCAAGTTTAAAAAATTAAAGATGATAAACTTTATAATTTCTATAAGATGACTATTTATCTTAGCCAATTATTTAATGTTTTTCTAAAACTCCTAATGAGACGTACCTACAAAATTTGGTTTCGTTACTGTTAAAAGAATTCTTTATGAACCTAGCAGTAAAGGAAAAAATATATAAAAAGTAATGAGTTAATAAGAAAACTTCAGAAAATAAATTTTAAAAAATATCAGAAACAGGTTTTAAATTCCAATTAAATGAGTATACATTATAAATTAACTAATCTTAAAAATAAAATGAAAATACTATACTACTAAATTATAACTTAAATTGCCTGTTATTTACTACACACCTTTTTATCACAACAAACTTTTCCATAGATTTAAACTAGAAAATAAAATGTTGTAGATGAAGAGATTATATTCTTTTTGACGCTTATTGACATAGCCATGAGTGACTCAATATAATGAGTGTAAATGCGAGAATTTACTCTCCAAAAATAATCTTTATCATAATGAAGTCGCTTAACTTACTGGTCAACAGAGACTCGGTGACTTGGGTCTCACTAAAGGCCATATCGTCCTGAAAAGGATTAATATTCATGCATTAATTCATCTGAGATCCCAGAAATTCTTTCTGATCGTCTGAAAATAGAAAACTGTGAATTCTGGCAGAATTCAAGCTTTTCCTTTCCCTATGTAATTAAGAGATGTTCGCTGAGTTTGTTTCTCAATGTTTTTCTTACTCGTCAAAATCAAATAATCGTTTCTTGCCTTTTGGAGGAAAAGCTACCTCATATTGACTATGATACGTATTGCAACTCTCTTCAGTTACTATGTCATTTATTCATTAGCTTCAACATTCTTCATTTATCTATTATCTCACCCATATCTCTATTTTTATCAATATTTTGCGTTTCATTTTTGTGAATAAAACTTTACTGTCGAAGCAAAAGTCAATTTATTTTCATTTTTATTTTGTTACTATGGAGATAAGACGCCTTAGGTTACTTAATGAACTTGCATATAATCATTGTCAGATAGTTTTATACAACATTTTCCACTCAATATAGATTTGCTATAAATAGTTTGAAGAATATTAAATCGCTCATAAAAGAAGATGTGAAATAAACTGTTTAGCACTAGTCAAACAGCAATAGCATTGAATGTTTGCGAAGAAATCCTACTAAAATATACAAAATATATTATCAAATGCCAGTCTCGTAACATTCGCTCATTAATCTGCACTGTAGATGAATGTTGATAAGTGTAATAATCTCGAACTTAATATCAAACTTATGAAATAACATGTAAAATCACATACCAAGGAATTTATTTTTATGCTCATAATGTTGTTATTCTACTTTTAAGTATAATAATTAAATGATATATAAATAACAACAAAATGTTCCGCTATAATACTGCCTTCTACTAACTTGTACTGTTAAATAAGCTAGCAGGAAGCATTTTACAGACAATATTCTGTGAAGTATTTGTTTTAAGAATAATAAATTTGTATGTGTAAGTGTAAAATTATCTAACTGAGAGTAAGGAAACTAGTTCCTTTCTTTAACATAATATCTTCAGCATCAAACAGTTTCAACACTATGCAACTATAATTTTAAAAAATATATCATATAATTCCATTACAGACCAAAATAAATCATTATAATATTCATTAGCATCAATCTTGCAATGACACCACTAACTTTCAAACTTGTATAATCTCGTAAGACGTTTAAAAATAAGCAGGTTTAAATAGGCGGTTCCGTCAAAGCTGAAAACCATGTAATTAGATCCAATTTAGCCTGCACGATTATAACATTGCAGCATTGATAATTCAACCGAAATAAATACATCAGGTGGGAATGGATTTAACAGGTTGAAAAAAAATGGACTATATATCTGGTCTGTATTGATCTATAGACAGCTGTGTAGAATATGAGGATAGATGAAACGGAGCAGATGGGCATTCCCAAACATATCATCATGTAAATGTTTCATGTATTAAACTATTAAGACTTTCTCCTCATATATGACTTAAATCTCATTCTTTAAAAGACCCTACATTTGGTGACACGGTTCTGACTATATTTTTCACGAATAAATTTGTATGTGTTATAAAAGTGTAGAACACCAAATAAAGGCATTCGATATTTATGTTAATACGAGTAAGTTGATGCAGCTATTTAATCTGCATTATTTGCCAGATAATTACAATAAATGAAAGTGTTTATTAATTTTCCATGATGTACCCGATTAGATGATACTTTGTTGGTGAAATTCATGCGACTCTAACTATTATAAACATTATTGAAATACATTGTTATTTTCCTTTAAAATAGTTATTAATGATCCTGTATTATTATTATCTAGAATTATTTCTGTTTTTTAAATTTTTCATGTTAATAAGTAGGGTTATTTTCTGGTTTTAAAATACAGCAACAATTAAAATTAATAGCAGTCAATTAATAGTCATCAGATATTAAATTTGGTTTAAAATAAAAAATGCTAATTAAATAAATCATGTAGAAAAACAATTTCTACATGATCATTGCTGTTGTAGATCTATATACTGTGGTATGTTCAACTATTTGGAAATGAAATATGTACAATGAAATATATTGCTCATAATGCAAGTATTTATTTAAATGCAAAATAGCACCAGAACTATAGGGTTACACGGGCAAGCAAAGTAGGACGGATACATATCCAATGCTAATCCTTTCTAAACAACTGAGAGAAACAGCAGATAGCTAGACAAATAGTATCTCTAAATAGGAAAGAATGGACATCTTGAGAAAGGTGCATCCCATTGTAGCAAATTTTCTCTTTCTGATAGAGGTATGTATTCTGATATATCATTGCTCTTCTGATAGGTATAGAGAAAAGATCGATGTTTGCACGAATGCTATGTCTGCTCAACAATATCAACAAATACAACAAATAAATAAAGTTTTCTAAATGGAAATTAAAACATGGTCTTAAAAAATAAAAATTTTACTATAATTTATTGGTTCAAGACCCATTATAACAGTTTACCAATGAGATTGTAAAACTAAAGTTACCTTGCTGAGAAATTAAGAATTTACAGTAGTAGAATAATTTCTTTCATGTTTCTGTAGAAAAATAAATAAAAGTTTGGATTTTTCTATCTGTGTTTTGATTTATCTACAAGATTAAAATCATTACATGGAGTTTTAACAACTTTCATTGAAAAAAAACAACATAATTAACTTTTCGTTTGAAAGATTCTTAACCCTATTTCAGTAATTTATTTAATCCATTTATTTTACAACAACAATACTATGTATCAAACAATCTGAATCAACTGCCTCTCAATTTGAATTTAACAATGCAAAGAACTTTGAATTTTCACGGATATTTATTAAGAATGAAACTTTTTTTTTTATTCTTACATTGAATAGTAACTATCTGTATACCTGGAAGTTTAAGGAAGACTGTTGCCCTTACTTACTTACATTGTGAGAAAATTTTGTATTTATTCTTGCCACGGACATTTATTCACGGCTATACAGAAAGTAATTAACATTTGATCAAGAATCCATCCAGATCGTTCCAGGCGCTTAATTTCGAGAGTTTAAAAAAAAAAAGAAGGAAAACTTTAATTTGAAATATTTACAAATAAAAAGAAAAGTTTCAACCCAAAAGACTTACCACATAGACGTTTAGATAAAGTCTATGGTACAAAAGAAAGCTGGTATTTGAGTTTAGTTGAAGGGGTATCAAGAAATCTCAGACAATATTGACTAGGTACGACAATATAGAGCAGTTTATATGAGCTTATGATCGGATGTGAACGCCCTTATGTTGAAAGTTTTGCAATCTAGTTTTCGGTTGTAACTTTGTTTTTTATTTTGGATACGGTTGAGTGCAAATTAGTTTATTTCCTTTTGAAAACTATGTGAAAATCATTAACTAAGTAAGATAATAAAATAACTTGTCTGTCTTCAGGAGCTTTTCATATAATTATTGCGTAGTGCATGAAGTATTTATGTATATATTATCTGAGTGTAAGTCTAAATAATTTTCTACTGTATCAGGGAATTTTATAATGTGTAAGCTTTTACAAATATGATTAATTTTTAAGTAATTATTCATTTTTTAGATTATATACCTAGAATCTAACAAGAAGTAAAATTGTTAGTTGTATCATTCAAAATAATTATAGAAAAATCTAACTTTGTTTATCATAACCTTTAGTAGATTTTCGTTTTTTGTAAGTATAGTCCCTATTCATTTTCAATTTGGAAATTAATGGCCTTTACAACAATTCAAATATATTCTTTGTATTTTTAACAATTTATCAGATCAGTTAATATATAAGAAGACATTTAAAGCACTTTAAAATATGTATTTTAAAATTCATAAAAATTAAAGTTTGGGAATATAAAGAAAGCTTTTAAAGTTCTAATGAAAATTAAATAAGTAATTTTTAAAGTAATTTTGGAGTTTGATGTATTTTTCCAGAGTAGAGCTACAATACGTAACTGAACGAAGTACAATTGTGTGTGTGTGTGTGTGTGTGTGTAAATTTGTCAAAAATATAAATTTCGAGCTCTTTGAGATATTCTGAAAAATATGTATTTAGTTCATGTGCTTAAGCACACGAAGTTCAGTCATTATTTCTCCAATTAGGATAAAACTATTATCTAAATATTTCAGGAATCTGTCTATAACGCGTTGAATTAAAAGTTTATGACATACCTTAATTACTTTTCAATCGTCTCTTCAGATTTCTTCATTAATATAAGGTTTAAAAAAATCCTAAAACAAAGGTAACTCATTCAATTTTAGATATTTTTGCAAGGAATTCTTGATTCTTTTAAGGATTATATACTAAGGATTAGTTTTTCAATGATGTTCCATCTCAAAGCAATAAAAGTTCAGAAGGAAATCCATATAAGGTCCTTTGGTAAGTGAGGTCCACTGGATTCTCTGTACTCAATTACAGAGCCTCTTTTCCAACTCTACTGTTTCTGTTTCACACTATTCCTTTGCACCAGACATATTTTTTTATACAATCGTTTCTGCACTCCAACTGAGAATTTTGGCTTCCTTCAAAAAAATGTATCCTACCTGCTTAAATCACGGCAAAAACTGTCGTGATCTAGTATGTTCTTAAATTGCCCAATATTTACGAATAGAGCTCAATCAAGTTGTTGTAATTCAAAATGGATGTCTTATCTTTAAATTATGAAGAAATATTATTTTAAGTTACATCCATTTATAAATGTGTCCATCATTCGTATACCCATCATTCCATACAAGCTGTTTGTATTCTTATAAATAATAAAAGTGCATTGATTTTTTATGATTTATTTAGGTTAACATAAAATGATTTATACAATGCGTTTACTAAAGTAGAACACGGTGTTGTATCTCTGAAAGTTGGGAAGTATTAGCTCTGCGTTCGATGAGAAGTAACACAGTGATTACTTCAAACTACGGCATCAGCCAATAATGTTAGAGTAAACAATACTACAAGAATTTTGCTCCATGTATTAAAAGGGAAAGGACTGTTACTATGGACATAATTATTTTACATTTTTAAGAAATGTTGCATAGCAATATAATAATGTCTTATAATAATGTTTTATTATTTAACAAGAGTATTTATCTGTTGGGCCAATGATATAATAGTAATAACAATTTAGGTCATCTGAGGCGGAAAAATAGAATTGCTTGGATTAATCAAAATGTTTTTCAGGATTAATACGGGTGTTTTTGGAGTAAAATAATAATTCCTATGTTTGTTGTTTGATGAGGTTTTCTTAGTGTTTCAAAAACAACTAAGTTTGTTCGGTTGATTGTTGTCTTTATTTTTAAATATTTATTCGATTTTAAAATTATTAATTATATCTTTCGAGTTATGTTATGGAATATTTTGTTCATTCGATTTCTAGTCATTACCTTTTTCATTATAAAGTAATAGCTGAGTGGGTTAGTTGGAAACTATAAAATTGGTTTAACCACGTATCACAATTCCAAGCTCTAGATAGCTTTTTTATTATTTTATATCCTTATAAAATAATAAAAAATTCTCCTGTTTCTTATGCTTTTATGCTTCCATATTTGAAGCATTTTTCTTAAATTCAAAATAATGTATTAAGAAATTCTTAAATCTATTTGTTTCTATTTATATGATCAGGATGTTTATAGATATTTGTTTGTATGCAATAACAGTAAGGAATATTATCATGCTTAAATTTGATTTTACTCTGATAGAAGCTCAATTAGTTTCATAATACTTATATCTCTTTTATTAATAAGAGCTTCAGTTTTGCTATAGTTATTTTCTTTGTATAATTTAGATATTTAGAATACACACATTAATACACGCACGCACACACACACACACATATATATATATATATATATATATATAAACAAGACTATATAAAGTACATATTATATGCACAAAACATTTCAAAATGATTTAAAACAAAAACATTTGAAAAGAAATACCATATAATTAAAGAAATAGCCAAAATTCTAACTACAAATATTATCAAATGAAAATAATTTATGAAAATAAATTAAAGCTACTTAAATATATCAAACAATCTAATAGTGTAAAATACAAATCCCCTAAATAATCTCATTACATACTATTTAAGAATCAAACTAATGTAATACATAGGAAAATAAGAAAAAAACAATATATATTGTTCTGATAATTTACTGACTTTTTCTCAATTGAATTTGTAGCCTTTGTAGCCTTATAATTTTAATAAAAGAATTTAATCAGTGTTTATAGGTTATAATATGTAATTTTTTCAGTATAATTTTGTTTACATAATTTAAACATATATCTAATTAACTTATTATATACATTCTTACACAAATACACACGCATATATATATATATATATATATATATATATATATATATATATATATATATATATATAGCATCAAGTTAACCACAACATAAGAAAATATCAAAGCAAACGAGATTTAATTTGCGGATAAACTATACAGTTCCAAATTAAGTTAGAATTCCTCTTTTCAAATTTTCTTCAGATATGTTATTGTTACAAACGCTCTAATTAATTTTTTTTAAATTTTAATATTTGCTTTAATTTGTAGAAAGAAAA
Organism: Nephila pilipes; assembly: GCA_019974015.1. Lineage (NCBI taxonomy): Eukaryota > Metazoa > Arthropoda > Arachnida > Araneae > Nephilidae > Nephila > Nephila pilipes. The sequence goes on from BMAW01069546.1 coordinate 327,287, forward strand.
TTAATCATTACTGTAATTATCTACGGATTTAGTTAAATCTATTTACTCCTAACAACCGGGAGATTTCCATGTGTTGAAAGAAATCTATGGTAAGAAATTATATTAAGACAGGAATAATATAAACAGCTATGTAATTAAATTATTTAATTAGGTCCGATAACCAAGGAAGTGAAAAAAGATTTTGCCTAACATGCAGTTAAAAATAAATTTAAAGTATGCTAAGTATTTAATTATAAACAGCAATGGTAAAAGAGAAGTGATCATTATTTAAAAATAAATGAAATGTAATTGTTAACGAATTATTTTTCATTATTAAAATGTTTTTATTTGCAATCTTTGTTTATATGGCAATTAATAGTGAGAAACTAAATAGAAATTTAAATTACTTTGTTAGACTTTTATTACTTTTTAAGAATTTAATTCTCATTTTTTTTGTCTTATCTTTCGCATTCTGAAAGTAATTTAAAAAAGAGTAATTTATCCGTCATATTTACTTTTTCAAATAAATTTTAACTATTTTTGAGGCATTGTTAGAGAAACTAAATAAAAGAAACTCTGCGAAACTCTGTAAGAAGTAAAAATATTCTTACAAAGTACGTGCTTTTCATGATGTAAAATTCTATTTCAAAAAGCTTAAGATCATTTTAAGTAGCATTTTTAAGCCACTATTCATAAAATTTCGTATTATTATCGAAAATAAAATGTCCTTCAAAAATTACTTGGATTCATAGTTACACATGTCACTATTGTGAATGACAACCTACTGTCAATTTATGAATTTAAAACGTGTAAAAATTTAATTAATTGCGTTATCAGGAAAGATATTGAGATATAAATCTAATATGACATACGTCAAACAGTCTTAGCTCGATTCATTTTTATTCATGTTGTTCAATACCCCGTAAGAACTTTAGTCCTTTAGAATGCTTTAAGCCTTTCTAGGTAACATGCATAGTAAAAATTTATTTTAATTTTTCTAAATGAATAAAGAAAACTTGAGGAATGTGTTGCATTTGTGTGTGCATGAGTATTGTTTAAAGGGAGTTCATGTTCTGTCTTCTACGAATATAATAAAATGGATTGCTGAAAATGTAATTCAATTAATTTTAATCATTTATAAAGTATATTCATACTAAATAAAACAATAACTATTGTTTTGAGTGAATGTATATTTGTCAATAAATTAATAAAATTGAATAAATAAGCGATACATGGTTTAGTAACTAAATTTTTAAATTTATTGAGAAAGATTATGAAATTAACTATATCAGTTTTATGAAAAAATAAAATCGTACAATAACAACTTATTATAATCCAGATTTGTATAATTACATAATTGAAATCCAAAAATATATTTCATCACCTCAGTATATTTAAGAATCGTACTCAAATTTAATATACTTAAATCAGTCTAATTGTACAATTATTGATTAATTGAGATCATTTAAAGCATCTGAGCAGTATTTTTAAAAATTAAGGAGTATGAAAGCTCATTGTACAAACACGATCAATTCCTTTTTTCTAAAAACAACTCAGTTGCAGCTAAAATATTATTTTTTTTTATCTTCCTATGTAGAAAATATTTAACGTAACATGACTTTAAGTAAATATTAACCACGTTAAATCTGTTAAAGCTTTTAAATGAAATAATTTATGATTGTTCATTTTTTCTTTAACATATAATATAGTAACTATTTTCGGAGGTATAAATTTTTGTTTTATAAATAATTGTACATAGTCAAATGTTTATAACATATAAGAAACACAAATCCTCTTTTAAAGGAAGTTTATATAATGTAAAGAAAAGGTGATAATATAACAAAGCTTTTATAAACTAACAATGCAATAGGATAAGTCTTATCTTTTTCAAAATTTGTCAGATTTTTATCCGAAAATATGAAAGATTCAAACGTACTTGAAGGCAATAGTTATAAAGGATAACTATTATCAGGTTCGAATCTACGACAGCTCTTATCTAAATATTTTTGATGCTTTCATCTGTCAATAACTTGTATCTGGCAAAAATCACCACTCAAAGCTTTACTTCAATCTAGAAAAATAAAATTTTGTAGAAAGGTTTTTCTCCGAGTAAAAAAAAATGAATTCAAATCGAGAACAAAAGCTAAATAAGATAGGATATTGTGACATTTCAAAGAAAAATTGGGATAGAATATTACAGTTACCATGATTTTGATACTGAATCAGTACTTTTTATTGACACTAAGTAAGATATTTTTAAGAAGTCTCCCCTCGTAACCGTAGGGAATATTTTCATTTTTCAAAAGATAGAATCATACTCATAAAGTTCGTTCATGTTGCATTCTACCCACAGTTTTAAATTTAAACTAATATTTCTAATAGATATGAAGCTCATGAACAAAATTTTCACTTTACATCAAAATTTAAGCAACTCAGTATTCCAAAAGACTTCTTAAAATTATGTTTAATTATAAAATTTTGAATTCCAATTGGTTACATTTACTATTATGAATGAAAAGTTCTTTTTCTCCCCTGTAATTAAAATACAGTGGTATCTCGACATACGAGTTTAATTCGTTCCGCAACCTTGCTCGTATCTTGAATTACTCGTATCTCGAAGAAAATTTCCCCATACAAAACAATTGAACTACCATTAATCCGTTCCAACCCCCAAAATGTCACCCCAGTTATTTTTGTTACGTGGTTTTGAATAATAAAAACGTATTTATAAATGACAAATATTTATTGCACAAAAACAAAAAAGAGAATGTAAAGAAATAAATTAGATATCCTCACTGGTATTTGCCTTTTTCGCTACATTTTTCTCGCTTTCACCTGTAGGCCGTTTAGAAAAAAACATGTCCAAGGAGGTTTGTTTCTTCCTTCCTCTCAGAATGTGCCGGAAATGAGTTAGGCAAGTGTCATTAAAAAGATCAGATGCACGACCTGTTGCAACTTTTTCTGGGTGTTTCTTTTCCACGAACTGTGAAACTCTCTCCCACATTCTTAAGATCTCCTTCATCTCACTTGTAGAAATAACCTTCTCCTGTGACTCCTCGAAACCAATTTCTTGCATAACCTACGTATGCTGCTGTGACTGTAACTCTTGTATCTCCTCAGTCGTCAGTTCCTGGGTGTGCTCCTCGACGAGCTCGTTCACGCTCGACGAGCTGCCTCACCATGCCTGACAACGGAGTGAATACCGGTCCTCTTTTTGAAATTCTCAAACCAGCCCCGGCTGGCTATAAATGACTCTTCCGATACCTCGTCGATGGAAGTCTGCGGAGTTTGCTTCAGCAAATCTCCGTAGATCGCTCTTGCCTTCTCGCAAATGATGGTCTGCGTCAAGGTATATCCTTGGATGTTGGGGCACTCGTATGTCGAGGTATCACTGTACGTTGTACTACATTAGAGAGAAACAAAAGTTTTAATTTAAGATAATTCACTAACATGTTTTTTTTAATATAAATTTCTGAAATACAGCTTAACAAAATACATCACTATACAGTGAGCCAGAATGAACTCATGGGTAATTTTAATTAAAAGGAATAAATTTTGCTCATAGATATAATTATGTCATGTCCTAATATCTTTCATACCTATTAAGAATACTACTAATTATAATATATTTAGGAGGAAAGGCTAAATAGGATTATGTGGGGCATGAAAGATCGGTTAACAAGAAATAATATTACAGTATAAACAAACGCAAAGTAATTTCATACATTTTTTTTCCTTTTAATACAAAAAAAATTGCTTATCACAAAAAGATTTCTGTGAATTTTGTGTTGAAATCAGTTAAACATATGTCAAAACCAGTAAATCTCACGTTTTTTTTAATCCAAAATTAATTAATTTGTTATAGGTTCAATGGCAGAAAACTTAAATATATTTGACTTAAAATAAACGTACAAGAATTGCAGAAAACTATAAAAAGTATGCGCCTTTATTCAAATGCGTGTATTCGAATCTCAAAATAAACAAAAAGATAGACGATATCGACAAATTATCAGCAACTTGATCCTGAAAAAGGCTGAAAAAATGAGACTTTTTCGAAAGAGACAATTTTTGTGTGTTTTATCAAACACATACACACACACGTGTGTGTGTACGTGTACGTCAATTAATGTATTTAGAAATGTAAATTTTAGCTGGAAATTCAATTAAATAATTGGAGAGTTTCTTCGCATACTTTTCATAAGGAAAGTGAATATGGCATTAGGTTTTTAATACGAAATTTTTTTAACACGAAAAATACTACATTCCCCTCCATTTTGTGTAAATTGATTTCCTTTGTAAAGTGTACATCTAAAATCTCTCTAAAATTTTAATATTTAAAATTCATTAGAACATATATAGAAAATTCCTTTCAATTATGTTTAGTACAAAAGAGAATGTAATGGTGACCTTTGCTCGTGCAAAACCCCTTTTATGATTGCATGAATTTTCATCAAGTAGAAGTTGCTTCAAATAAAAGAATATAAATGCTCTTAAAAATAAAGGAATAAATTATCTAGATATCATTTCAGTTACGTTTATCCTAGTGCATTTTTTTCCGGTTCCTTCAACCTTAAATCAAATTATCTTTGTCCCTTTGATCACCAAGTAGAAATAGAAATTTGAAAACCACAAAAAAAAATTATTGAGTTCAACTTTTTAAGCGCATTTTCTTTTTATTAGTCATATTTTGGCATTTTTAAAAAGAAAAGCATTGTGAAATTAGCAGTGATTCGATATTAATTTGTCTTTCATTTTTTGAGCTTTGATTAAAAATATATTCAAAGTATTTAATTTTCTTTGAAATATCGTTATTTTATAATATATTTTCCAATTTTTTACAGATCCCAACAAAGTAGTTTGATATTTTAATGAACTAATTTCCAACTGACTCTTTTCATACAGAAATTGAGAGTTGTAAAAAACAGGCACCTTCAATTGTAATAAATAAATGATAAAAAGATATTTCAGTCTAAAATAGATCACCATTATTTCTTTTTATATGTATTTGCTCCGTTTCTTCAACTTCTAATTTTGTATCAACCATAAAATTGCTCTCATTAAAATGTTGTTTCATCACAATTTTCTAAATATTTATCAAAACGGGATTGCAAAGTTGAATCTAATTTAATTTGTAAAATGAAAGTTTTTCAATGTATTTTTTGTTTGTTCAATTTACATTAAATTTGATAGCTTGTTGAACATCAGCTTCTCTAAAACATCACTCAAATAATCATTCAATTAGTAGCTGCCTCTACTTTTTTTATCCAGTCTCTAGATTTCATATTTCCCCCTACCTATATAGAAATCATTCATTCTTCTTAAACAACTTATGTAAGATAATCTAAAAAAAATTCTTTTCCTTGTTAATTTCGATGGAGAAAAAAAAACAAAATTTATCATTTTTTTCAAAACAAAACTCAATATTTCTTTCGAGTATAGTTTGATATGTATTGGTACCAATAACGATTTCAAATTTTGCATACAACGTAAATAAAATGTTATGTAAGAAAATAGATGTTTTTTTTTACATAACATTTTATTGACATCATTTTCTTATACACTTAATATATTATATAATAAAATTATACGGGAAAAAATAACATTGGACAGTTAGATACTCATACAAAATACTATCATACTCCAATTTCTCGTGGACAGCAATCGTGTTATTTTATATGCATGCATTTAAAATAATTTTTAATAAATGAGAATTACTTAGCTTTACTTACCAAATTACAATTACTAAAAATAGTAACAAAAATTAGTTTTTCATTCGAAGTAACTAAACGTAAGCCTCAGAAAGTGTATGCTTTTTTCCACCAGCATTTTAAATTATATTTATATGTGTCCAGTATATAATGGACTGTTTGACTTAAGGCTTGTTATATTCATGTTATTTAAAAAAAAATATTTTAGTTTATTAACTGAAATGTCAAGGCTATTTTTATCAGATCTTCTGTTTTTGTATTTTAAGTAATATTTGATTCATAATTCTTAAGAACAATTATTTAAAATACACTGTTCAAAAAATTAGGGAAACAAGGAAAGAAATCAAGAAAATTATGTGATAAAGCCATACATGAGGAAGAAATAAATAATACATGTGTAACAAAACGCAATATAGAAAAAAAGATGCAAAAATAGGTATTGGAGCTTTAATTCTTCGAAACGATGGAAATAAGATGTAAAGATGCTTCAGTGCAAACATTTGGTTACAAGCAAATGACAAAAATATATATTGTTTGAAAAAGATACAAAATGTTTTTATATGGTGTGTAGTCCCCTCAAACAGCTAAGACTGCTGCTTACCTGTTTCGCATGGATATGATGAATTTATCATTAAGACTTTGGGAAAATTGCTCCACTCTTGAAAAAATGCAATCTCCAGGATCTGGATGATAAAAATAAGGCCATAGTCTCGTCACTAAGCGTCGTCCGAGAGTGTTCTAAACTGTTCGATCGGAATCAGATCAGGACAGCATGCTCGGAATCTCCTTTACCTTCCTTTAGGTCACCAAATTACCATTCCAAATGATTGGTAAGTCCTTACGTCCCTCTATGAAGTTTCCAGATCATGCCATCAAAACACTTAATCTATATTATGATCTTTACCTAAGAAATATGTATTTATTTCAGATGTTTATTTCTCTCCATACCAATACACGACGGGTGTCACCCTCCAAACTCAATAGGATTCATCAGTAAACAGAACTTGACTTCAATTACTTTGCATCCAATCTCAATGCTCAGCAGCCTATCTTCTTATGGCCGTTTTGAGTCTTGAGTTCAACGGAATATGCACCATTGATCCACTAGAGTAGAAACTTTCCTGATAAGGGTCATTTCGGACAGTTTGGCTTGACATCCTTCATTCTGTTGCAAAAGCAACTCTTTTTTCAGCTGAGTAATATTGTTTGATCTGTATCGACAAACTGCTAATAGGATATATCGGTCATAATTTGCTGCAGTAAATGTGGACGACATTGCCCTCGTCGACATCTAACATGCCCTGTTTTCCACAGTCTTGAAATGACACTCTTGGCCTCTCCAACAGCGTCCGTTATACTTCTTTGTGTTTATACATATTTAAGTCTCCCTTTAATATGTCAAGCCATAAATTTTAGTAAGCAACATTGTTATGACATTTTCAAATCACCTTTTCTCTACGAAAAAGCTGAACACTTGAATCTCATAGCTGAGGTAGCGAAAAATTAAGCTCCTTCGAAATCGCGATTTCTGTATTTTTATCCTTTTTCTGGTTTTTGGCGTCATGAACGCAGATTTTATATGAAGTTTTCTTCTTCTGTTTTTGCCTCGCTTTAAATTATGTATGTTTTATTTGACAATAGTTAATAATGTAATTATTTACATCTTTTCGTTAAAATCACGTGTTCCCTTAATTTTTTTCAGCTGTGTAGTTGCCTTCAAATAACGTAATTATGATGCCTAAAAATCGATTCTTACATTTACATTCAATATTTTTCTATATGCATTGTAATAAACGTTTGGAAATTTATTCAAGATAAACACGTAAGTTAACTGAAAGTAATGCAGCCAGTTTTATTTTAAATTGAAATTGTCATGGTTGTAAGGAAGAGGAAAAAAATGAAAAACGTGGTTATTAGTATTATCTTTCGTCTTTCTCTAAGCTTTGAAAAGAATTTTAGTTTCAACTTAAGATTTATTTGTTCACGTTTGATATTTTGAAACGCTCTTTTTTTGCTGGTAATATGACTAGTGAAGGTTATAAGGCTACTTTCCTATTTTTATCGATAAATCTGTTTGTACCAAGTTTACTTTCCTTAACCAAAAAGAGCAATGAAGAAAGACAGAATTTTATTATTTATAGGAACAGAACTTTATTCCTATTTAAAATAAGATAAGAAGCTAAGTTCATATTCTTTTGACTCCAATTCCGCCTAATAATCTGACAGTTTCATGACGTATTGACCTCTCGTTAAGAGGCATACATGATGAGAAAGTACAGAATGTATGATCTTAATATTAAATATAATAAACATAGGAAACAAAAAAATCTTTGCGTACAGGTATTATAACCATTAATAAAAGATATACAGTCATCAATGGAGGTTTTAAATGCAGCTATAAGTTTCCGAAAACACTGTGATTAGAATATGAACCATAAGCGAGTTGACAAAATTCATCATATATTTTAGAACAGCATTTAATACCCTAAAAGAGTAAATAGTGCATTACAACAACCAGACTAGGAACTTATATAAGCAACGATTATCTTATTTCTTTTTAAATTAATAAAGTCGTAAATTAGTCAACTGTAAAATTTACACTGAAAACACTATGTGGCCGTAGTACCTGCACTGGCAATATTATTCAAAGAGGCATCTTATATTACGTTGCATCTCTTGAATGCTATGGTGTTCATAAATTTATGAACATATTTATTTCAGACATCCGAAGCATGAATGTCATTGAAAGCTATTAAGAATCATTTCACAATATTTATCCGATCTTAAGAATCATTTCACAATATTTATCTGATCTTAAGAATCATTTCACAATTGAACTATGTTTAAGAATAAATAACCTAATTTCCTGTAATATTCAATATATTACCAAAACAATTATCACTACATTACATTAAAAAAATAACATAAACTATCTAATACAAACAAACTAGTTCTTATAAATAAAAGCTAACTGAAACTAACTCATCATTTATCAGTGGAATAAAATGGATATTAGACACAAAATGTGTTGAGAATCTAATCAGTAATAATTAATAGAATATGTTTTCCTTTAAATTACACTAAAAGGTATATGACCTCCAGGTTTTTTATGTTTTATTAGAAAGTCATTTAAAAAATGTTTGGTCTTGATTCAATAATATACTATCACATCATCTTGGCTGAATACCATAATCCATTACCAAAATAGAAGTAGCTCCAAATATAAGTAGTTAAATATAAGTAGCTTCAAATCATTTTAATACAAATGTCTAAACTTTTCTAATTTATGTCAGTGACCTAGTTTTTTTTTAAATCATAGCACCAAAATTAAGATTGTAATGTATTTCTTCAAATATACATTAAAATAAAACTGCAGGCTTTAACTTGTACAAAGATTTCGTTTAACTTTGAAACTTAATTAAATTTTAGCGTTATACCAAGGCTTTGTGTAAAACAAACTAAAATGTCACAGATTACGCTTGGACATCAGATGCTTTGAATGGTTTACTAAGAGCCCAACTTTCAAAATGCAATAAAAAAATAATTGCATTCTTTTAGCCGCTTATTATCTCTAGTATTACTTAGCAAAGACAGTTTTTACAAACTTTGCAGACCCGACTAATCTCAAGAAAACAAAACCCCGAATCTTTATAGGAACAAAATCCAGCAATCCCCTTCCGTACACCTAACACAGAGGATTCTATAAACATCGAGAACATTTGCATAAAATTATGTTTCCTTTTGGTTAGGAACTTTATTCAAGAAGCGAATGGAGAAACTTACTTAAGATAAAAAGGGCAAGTGAAAGAAATTTTCTGTACTTTGGAGCTTATGATGCAAAAAAATAAGTTGATTGTAAGTAAGTAGATTTTTGAAAGAGTAAATTCGGAAGTTGGTTGTAACTGAAAAATGTAGACAGTTATTATTAAAATAAAGAAAATGATTAACAAAATTGGAAATATTAAATATTAATAAATTGTTTTCTTTAACTGTTACATAATTTTTTTTTAATTTAGTTTATGTAAATTGTTAAAATTTCCCTTGGTTCTCATAATCTTCAGTTTTTATGCTGTAAAACATATATTTATTTAGACAGAAATAAAAATTCTTTGTACACAGAAAGCTAAAAGGCTTTTATGTGTATGGTTCAAATAAACACAAATTGAGTCAAAAATATGTATAATTTAAGATGTTCTATTCATGTGTCTTTAAAATCACATTTATTTTAATTAAGGAAGGATTCTTATATAACGAAAGATAATAGGACTGAATAATACGTTTAATCTAAGTTGTCTGAAGTATTTATATTCCTGCATTACTTATTCCATTGAATGAAGTAAGCATATAAAATTTCTTTCTATTGATTATTACTGCAATGCTGAGACATTAAATAGCTTTTAGTTACATTTATTATGCCATAAATGAAACACAAAATGTGTCCATTGTGAAAAAGATAGCTCAAGTATTAGGTGTAAGATATCCAGATGTTTTTACTTTTGCATGAAAGATAAAATTGTTACTTAATATACAATTCATACTAGAATTACTAGACTCTGAATCTTTATTTATATACTTTCTGAAGGGTAAAAATGAGTGAGTGTAAATATAAACGATAAAAACGAACAAAATAGGCATTATATTTTTTCCAACAATAGGAGTAATGTTATACACAATCAAATTAATGGCAACAGTGAGGAAACTGGCACATTTTTACTACACAAATTTCTTCTATGAAGTATGTTTTAATAATTCAATATTCGTAGAGAAATTTCACTGCTATACAATAAAATTCAACTATAAAATATATTAATCTTTTAAAGTTATTTTTTGGTAGATTATTAAATTCTATAATTGATTTTTTTTTCTTTAAATCGTTTTCAAAAATAATGTACATATTTAAAAGTGATTAATGCCTAAACGATGTTTTTAACTTAAATTAGTGTATTATTCACCAATATGAAATAGTCTCAAAAATGAAACAAATAGCTGAAGAATATTAATCGTTTATGTATGAATTATATTCATCGAATTCAAACTGGTAAACAACAAATAAATAATATATTGTATCGTTGAAATTTCAAAATAGTGACCTAAATATTGATAAAATATTTGTTCATATTCATCTGTTCAAGGCTTAATATATTCTTATAAGTTGTTTCAGATAAGAAATGATTTTATCCAGTTAATAAAAAAAATGCTCTAACTTGAATTTAACTTTGAAGATATCCCTGTATTTATCAATGTATGAATTATTTTTCCTTTGTTCTACTATAAGAATGGTTTCATTTATTAGAATAACGTTATATCATACGCATATAGTCAAGAAGTTATGAAGAATAGTTCAAAAATCTCATTTGTGTACCGATTTGCCTTGATAATTTATCGTATATTATGCGTATACATAGCAAACTTTCTTCATGCTCTGAATACCTTATTATGGACAGTTTTGATTTTATATTTATAAATGCGATTAATTAAAAATTTACTATATTTATATACAAAATAGACTTGGTTTCTATTTCAATTATACTTGGCATTATCAGTAAACAAAACTTAGTTTATCTAATTCACTCTCGTAAATATTTTCTCTCTGCATCACTACAAATTTGACTGGGCAATTACGATGACTTAGTGAAAAGTACACTGTGAGGCATCTGGCTAAATGTCTTTACCGTGAGAGCTCTCAGCCTACAATTTGCAGAGAAACAAGAAGTTATCCAACCTCTTACATTATGTTGCGAATTTCCGTAATGACATCATTTGGTTACGCCCAACAGTTAGTATTGTTAGAAACATTTAATGGTGCTTGTACAAAGGAATGCTTTTTATAGGATACTAGTTACAGGTTTCTTGTCCCTAAACATGAATATATAACGTAAAGAGTTGCGTTTACAGCAACAAATTTCTTATATTTTAGATGTATCAAAAAATTCCTTTAGAAATATAAATTTAAGGTATACAACTGTTTTTTAATTACTACAAAATATTAAGTATTAAATTAATATACATTGATAGTTCTAAGTTAATTTATTTAATTCAATACCAAAATATAACTCTTCTCTTATATTCTTATGTTTCCTTAGAGTTCAATTTTTAAGTATAGGTTTCCAAATTCAGAACAATTTTTAAAAAGAAAAAGGCTCAAATATTAATGCCATTTTATTGACTTAACTATTTTTTCAGCTTTAATAGTGGCCAATTTCTATACATATAAAGGTGACTTTTTTCCTAAAAAAATATATTACAATCCATTTACTATAATATTAACATTTAACATATTCAAACCTGTGTTTTAAGTATTACAGTGACAATTAGAAGGAGAGTATTAAACCTACATGATGTTGTTACAAACATGAGATGATGCTTCCCTGCAATGTTTCTCTTATAAAGAAAAAGAAGCATTTATAGAGATTTCATCAGTTAGCCAAAGAAAGTTTACAATAACCCCTTAGCCTTGGCGAAGGATTTAGCAACTTGGCGACTTTGATGATAAAAAAATTATTCCTAGAAATTGCTAGCATCTAGTCGATATCTCCACTGGGAAGAAAGTTACGGACTTTTCCTGAATTTCCCCTGTAAAGTCACACCTGGATTGAGAGCCTATAAATAGCGAAGAGAAGCGAAGCTGGGTAGATCGATCACGTAATCGATGGGAATTGACCGAAGGGATCTATAGAGGAGTTATCGACAGCATCACCGAATGAATCTACCTGAAGCAGTCTGTAATCTGCCGGGAACCGTTAGGACTGCCTCATAAGTGCAGCTTATTACAAAGGATATATATATATATAGTGTGAAATAATAAACTAGTGAGCTGAACGGTGCTAATATAACTGTGACTACCATTACGATTGCTGTTTGTTCACTAAGCTGTTCAAGTGCAGTGTTTTATGTTTGTGTTATTACTGTCCAAGCTCTGCTACCTGAGTGTCATCCTGAATATTTGTTAATAAAGTATTAATTGCCGTTATCCTCCGTGTTGGACTTGATTTCCTTCATATACAACCACGAAAGACTGAGGAATTCTCGTAACAATATTTTATTAATTGAAAAGATTTCAGAAGAAAAATACAGAATAAGTATTAATTTATAATCTTATTATTAATGGGAAGCCTGCGTTTTCCTCTTACCAACCAAGAGTTTGGTACTTTTGCACGGAAGCCAGTAATAAGAAACGATATTCAGCATTCGTGAACTTTATAAACGAAAATGCCGAATCACATAAGTATGTAGATTCAAAATAAAAATACATATATTCACTACATTTGATCCATTAGCATACTTTTCTCAATTGATGAATTTACACAAATTGTTAACGCTATTATCTGGCTTATAAGAAGAGATCAGTTAGTAATCATAATTTTAATTTTAAATCAGTTTTTTGTTAAATAAGTCAGATGTGTATGGCTATATATTTCACATTTCACATTTAAATTCTTTTGAAAAGGAAATGACATTTACCACACAATAACTTTACATTTTCTAAAATCATGAAAGTAGGTCTAAGTCTCTTCACCCACCCTTTTATTTTCTTTTGCATATTTTCCACAGTTATAATTAGAATATTTAATTTTTTTTAAGTTTTTGTCTTATTCGGTACTTTATTAATGTTCTTTAATTGAAGGTCTTATATTATCATAATAAATTTCGGTTTGCAGCAATTAATACTACTGATAACTTCATTTATTGACCTATTTTTCCTTGCCATTCCAAATTTAAATCAGTTAATTTCGATGTAAAATATATAAGAAACGTTAAATCATTGAGCCAAGTTTGATCATTTAAATTTGCCTATCACGAAACCATTGCAGAAATTTCCTTCTACTATGACATCTTATCATCGGTATGTAATAATAGTTCTGTCTATTTTTCATTAAGTTGCAAATGGAAAAAGGCCATTTTTGGAAACTCAATCGAATGAAATTAACTATTGTAAACTTTATGTCCATTATTTCTCACTTATTTAATATTTTTCTGGCTAGCAGTTATTATAGAATTATGCAGTGGTATCTCAAAAAACTTGAGACTTTCCAACACTTTGGAATAGAGTTATGCATCTATTTTTGTGGCTTATCACTTCTATTTTATCCGTTGCTATTGAAACTATATTAAAAAGTGGATACTTTTTCAAATTATGTAAGGAAATTCTTAAAAGAGTTCAAAATAACTACACTTTTAGTACTTTTTTAAAAAAAATCCTGCCCAATTATTATTTTCTTTAGATATATGATCCTTAAAAATCATACAAATAAAAAAAGCAATTTTTCTTTGCCACGTATATCTATCGATTCATAAAATTAAAAAGAAAAAAAGAAGAACATATATTAATTCCATTATGTAACTGATCTTTTATATTTCCACTCATTTTATCAATCTGCCTCATAAATTATACTTTATTCCTTTTCGATATTAAGATATTTCCCAAATTATGAACAAAAATTATTTAGGTTTCTCTACTCTCTCACCCATAACACAGATTTGGGAATTTCTCATTTAAAGGTTAATTTATTCTGAATGCACTCGGCACTAGAAATTTCAGTATGTTAATTAGTGGTTTCCAACATCTAATTGCAAATTTATACCTCTTTTATAATTGAAATTATTCAGCATAAGCATTAACTAATCTTTCCTCGATTCCTAAACCTAACCAATCACTCTTTAAATCATCGCTGAATTCATTGAGAGCAATTGCAGAGGAACTTAGTCACAAAAGGATCAACTAAATCCCTTAATTCTCCAACTTGCAATTTATTTTTCAGATTCGTAATTAACTTCCTACCCTAAGTTTAACTAGTTGCACCTCTCTAGGTACTCGAAGTGCCCTTATCTGACGTTTGTTAGTTACTTTGAGTTTGGTAATTGCAGAGACATAGTAGGGACACAAACAGACAATTAAGTTTTAAATGTACCCTTCATATTATTTTCTCATTGATGGAACATTAGTAGAATGTAATTAAAACAAAAGGAGATTCTTGTTTGGTGGGGAAAAAATCATTTGTCAATTTCGATTTACCTTTTAAGTAAAATCAATTGATGATTATCGATCCTATTCAAATGCATCAAACAAACGGAGTAAATATCTGTAAATCAGATTTCTCAAAGATAAAAGGATTGTGTGTATTTGCCTTAGCAAATGATTAACCAATACATTCTACACTAGCTTACATACGTTAATATTGATTTTTCTCACAGAATTTTGTGGGCTGCTGAAAATAACTCGCCCTGCCCACTCAATAAATTTCCCCGTTATTTCAAGCTTAATGTATACAGAAATAGATCAATACGAGATCGATACATTTGGTGCTGTATAGGAAGTATTTCACTTCCGCATACCGAAGAGTACTCACAGTTAATACATTCATTAATTTTGATAAAAAAGTTGAGTATTTTAGTAGACATTGCAAGTGACCCTTGAGAGAGAGAGGAAAAGAACCGATGCCTAAATTTGGTAAGCTTTTAGCTTGCCCTACTTTTAATACGCAAGACTATACTTAGCATAAATGTAGAGTCCCTAACATACGAATAATCTATTTTATAAAAATGAGGTTGATAATATATCTTACGTCGAGAAAGAAAAGTCGTGAGATATAAATAAAATCCTTTCGTGGGTCGTTAACTTATGATTATTCTAGTAATGGTATTTTGATGTGGAACTATAAAATTACTTAATTATTAGTACATTGTCATAGGCTTTAACAGATTACTTGATAAAAGTAATTGCTTATGTAATTATATTACAAATACTACAACTGACTACTACTTACTAGATAATTTCTAGATTAGTTTTATATAATGAAGATATGATAATTGTAACGTTATTTGCTTTTAGCAGAAATTTATTTGTAATTCTCTTAATGCTCTATACTATTCAGAAACATTCCCTAAGGACAGATATAAAAATTTTGTTACATACTCACTTGAAGTAAAATTATATTGTTTAAACATTATATTCCTTTAGAGTACATTTTATAAGTTGCGCAATGAAATCATTCGTTCATTTATTGTTTATAAAAAAGATATATAAGCATCTAAGATATTACGTCCCTGAGGATACTATCAAATATTAAGCTAACAATGATAAAATATCATGTTTTGCTGTTTTAATAAATTTAATAAGTACCAAAGCTTTAAAATGCATGACAACTTCACCTTTGAGAAATGCATATAGTTTTCTAAAACTTCTAGGTGTATGCTTAAACTGCGTCTGAGATATTTTAAATAAGGTCTCGCTTAAGAATTTGCATGACTGTCTGAAAGAGTAGGTAGTTAGATTAATGAGAATGACCATGGTTATATGGTGAATAGGGCCATCTAAACATTGTAAAATAATTTCTTCTTTGAATTAAAGTAAAAAAAAACTGTGTAAGATCATTACAATTATTGATTCTAGTAGCTATAATACTTTTCTATAGTTAATATTGAGAATGCAACAAAAAGAAAACTATTATTTTTTATTTAAAATCTTTTTCGAAAAATTTAGTTTATAATATTGGGGAAAATTCTGTATGATCCATTTTAATTGTGAGCCATTAGAATTGTGATTCATTCTAATTCGAATTTTAGAAGGAATTCTGTAATACACACACACTTCAACAGTAATCATGAAAAACTTTTTCTAGAATGTTTCCTAACAATTAAAGTATTGAGATAGAAAAATAAATATTGAAACTTAAAAATATTAGTCACCAGCTTTTATAGCATATCTTTAATGATTATTAGACATAGCAAGCTTAAAAATATATGTGGTGTAGTTTCAAAAAATAAAAGAAAAATACAGCGAGAGATATAAAACAATACATAAAAATTCTAGTTCAACATATCATTAATTTTATTATTTATAAGATTAAAATATTAAAATATTTGGTTTAAAATTACTTTTAAGTTATATTTTTTCTGATTTCAAATGTATTCGCATCATTTTAAAATCTTTCAGATAGAAAATTATTTTAATTTTTGAATGATAAGTTCCTCTAGCGAACTCAAAAACTAATTGGAAAATAAAACTTTAAGACTTGTAGTTATTTGTAATGTAATACTTGAGTGATTATTTTCAATTTCAGATTTTTTTAATAATGAGAAAGGACTTCAAAGCAATTGTTTTAAAGATAATTGGCTAATATAATCTGTAAACTTTGAATGTCTTAAGTTCTGTAGGATATGTGTCTCAAATATTTTTCATATACCTCAAAACAATAAAATATTTATATCTTTTCAAAAATACATTTAAATATGAAAGAATGCGATCAAATCACTTCTATGGCCGTCAAGTCTAATTTAGTGACAATTTGAGCATAATATTACAAAACACATTAGTTTTTTTTTATATATATCTATAAAATAAATGGAAAAAAATAAATTATTTTAATTTCAGAGAGAAAATGGGGATTACTAGGTTCTTTTCAATATCGAAAGCATTAATGCCTTATTAATTAAACAACATCATGGATAATAAGTGATAAATATTTATAAGTTTTAATTTGCATAATTCATTACACTAGTGCATTCAAGTTGATTCGATGCAAGTATTAATTACTTTATTTTAAATAGGATAGCATTTTACAGAGATTTTTAAACCATATTAACCTAGTCCAGACTGAATGCTCTACTATTATTTTGCTTGTTAAGAAACAAAATAATGGTTATCACCATTTTTTATCTCAAAAAATAAGTATAAATTTTCATGAAATCATATTTGGGTTAGCTGTAATTTTAAGCAAATATTATGCACCCATTGGATCTTTCTCAAAAGTTTGATATCTCTCATTTTAAAATATACAAAATTTTATTATAATTTTTAATATTACATAATTTTATGAATATAGTATTAAAATTTATCACAATAATAAAAATTATCTTTAGACTAAGATTAATTTTATATGTAGTTAATTCAAGTCTATAAATAAAAACAATATTTTCAAAGCGTTAAAAAATCCAGTCGTGTTTTTTTGTCTATTTAGCTCTTATTTTCAAATCACGAGTAGAGCTTTATCAGTTTTCATAACTTCTTGAATTCTTTAAAAAATCCCTTGAAAGAATTTTAGTAGGAAACATTTTAATTCATTTTAATGTTATTATATGCTCAAATTTAAAGAAAGAATTTTAATTGAAGAAGTTCATTTGGTCCAAAGGAAATAAAATCCATTCACATATGATTTGAACAATATATTCCTTTTCTACGTTTTAACTGAATCCGAAATACATGCATACATAAATACATATAAACATACACACACACACACACACACATATATATATATATATATATATATATATATATATATATATAATTTTTAACATTTGTGAGCATGTAATTTGAATATTTTAGCTTCCACACATCAAGTTTATACTAACTTTAACCTGCATTTATCAATCACAGAAATAGGTTGAATAAACTCTGAGCTGTTTATTGTATCGCTTTAGACAGCAGCATTTTCTGTTTTAGTTTAATATGTGATCAAGTAATAAAAAGTACTTTATTTAGTAAAAAAAATTATGACAGTGATTAAATCTTTTATTCACGTGTATAAAATATGCTGAATTTATTCAAAAGTTTTATACTTATTTCAGAAGTTTTACTCTACAATTCAATAAAATTTAGCTTGATGTATAAGAGTAATTGGGGGGAAATACATGTTGCAGTTTTTACTTTGTTATAGCTAATGAAAGAAATACGAGCATAACAAACATACATTATATAGCACATTCACACAAAAATCAAAACGACGTCAAGAAATAGATTGAATAATTCATATTTAAGTAATACGAAGCAAATAAACAAGTATGGAAATAAATTAGGTTGGCATAGTTACTTTATTATACTATTAGCTTATCATTGAAAAAATACAGTTTTGCATGCATCTAGTAAGCTATACATTGTAATAAACACCTTCTTTTCGTATGCACAAAAATGCTGTAACAAAAAGAATAGCTTCTTTTTCAACAGATTATACCAATCTCTGGAATCGCTCTCCGTTAGTAAAGTGAGATGCAAATTGTTTGACACCCACCCTCTCTACTTTACCTCCATCAACTCTTTTTCATCCCGAAGTGAAACTATGAATCTTATCTTCCATTGATCTCACTACTTTCGAGTTTGGATTATTTTGTTTGTAGAAAAAAAGAATTTATGACAAAATTCATCCAAAAACTTGAATCTAAAAATATTACCTGACGTTGGAAGAACCTTTGAAGAGTTATCCTAAGCTTTTCGGAATTTCTCTGAGGCACAAAAGAAGAAGACGACTAGCCTTTTTGGCGCAGAATAGCGTAAAGACTTCGTCTTTGGAAAAACGAAATCAAGCAAAAGCGCCGCAAGAAATGGGATTTCCGAAATACTTCTGAATACATTTCAAATTTTTTGTCCTTATTTTTTTCCTTTCTAACTTCATATGAACTGTCAAAAAGATTCCTTTGGCATTTCTATTTGTAACGCTTTTGTTCAAGTATAAAACCGCGTGGCTGGAGCTAAATGCTTAGTTGATTTAGTTTCTAGAGAAGTGAAAGTCTTTTCTCTAAACTAATATGAGATCCCACCATTATCCTTTGTCCCAAATGTAAGCAACAAGCAGCTTAATAGGTATCTTTACTTCCATACTTTATTTCTTTTCCTTTTTTTTTCTTCATTCGTCATCAGATGAACTGTTAAAATAAAAGTTCTGCCAACTTCTATCTTCAAGAACTTTTTGCTAAAATGGACAAATATACTCCATAAGTTTAAAAAATATTTGGCATTTTTTTATTACATGTCGCTTTGTATCCGATGGCATTAAAGAGGAAACCAATATAGCGCAAATGGACATAGCCTAAGCTTTGGTATATGTCAAACTCCTTGCAAAACAGAAGCATTGCGATCTAATAATTGCAAAGTAAGAGAAAAGAAAGAAGAAAAAGACAAACAAATCCCTTCTAAATCAAGATCATTGTAATTCCAAGATTTTGGGTTAATAATAAAATTACAAAAAATATATTTTGAAGTACCCCTTTTTACCCTCTAATATTTTTCACATTAATTTAATAATGAAAATAATTTTAATGGTGATTGAACATTAATTACTTCTCTAAAACTAATTTAAGAGAAAAAATAAATTAGTAAATTAAATAATTATGTGCACTTTGCTTTATTTCAGATTAATTTGAAATAATTTTAAAAAAATATATTCTCTCCATATTATTATTGCTTTATTCTATTATGCTTTATGTTTACTCAGTAACCTATATTAAGTTTTGCATTGAAATTGAAACAACAAATTTATTACTTTTTTACAAAAACAGAGCTGAAACTAAAAGAATTTGCAGGCTACTATTACATAGTTCACAAAATGGCTTAAAATAATCTAAATTCATATATATATATATATATAACAATGTTAAAATTGTCGTAATAATATAAAATATAAAGTAATCCTAACAATTGAATATTACATGAACATTGTCTCTTGAACTTTTGTATTTTTAAATCCCTTATTAGATTTAATAAGTTATTATACTTAATAAACAAGTAGGAAATTCTAGAATAACAAGTATTTCATTTCAATATTGATGTCTATAAACATTTTAGCCATTAAAATATTTCAAATATTTCTATAGTTTATTAATATTAAAATATTTCTGTAGCCATTAAAATATTTCAAAAATGTGTGTAGGCTGTCTTTAGGATTTATATATGTATTATTCTACTTATAAGTAATAATAAAAAAAGTCTTCTAAAAAGAATAAACACAGATTTTAACATTCATCTTTAAGAAGTCCAACTATTAGAATTTAATATCTCAATCACTGGACAAAACAAAACTGTCCGAAGTTATCCTGGATTTTCTTACTCATCAGACTGAAAGTTTCGCTGTCCTCATTTTGACTCTTTATAATAAAAAGTCACCTGAGGGATGCTATTTTAATAAAAAAATGTTATACATACAGTATTGGAATTCATGTGCACTGAAGAACGTGTGTGGTCGTGGAAGGGGGGGTTGGTTAGTGTTACGAGTTTGAAAAATACGATAAGAACCCACCAAACCTATAAAATTTTGAGATCAAACTATGTATAAACAAAATATGATGTAAACATTTTCTTATCTTATTAATTTCATTTCATTTGAAAAGCCATTCACTATTCAATGGACTAATTAGTGAATTCTGTCAAATTCTGTTCAATAATAAAATAACTAGAGATAAATCAATCAACAAATCCAGGGTTAAATAAAATGTAAGAAACTAAAAGAGAATGAATGTGAAGTATACTCATTCAACTTTTCTTGAATATCAATATGCTTAATGTTTTGCTCACATGATATTAATATAATAGCTACAACTAAAACTGCAACTGGCTATGTCGTTAGAATTACTGATTGAAATAGTTAGAAAGTTAAAATCTATTTCGGATGTTTTTGAATAAAGCAATATTTACATTGTTTTCAAATCTGTCTTACTTTTAATTTTGTTCTGGCTATTATGTCATCAATTAGCGTAAAAGCTCTTAGTGTGTATTTTTGATTTCTGAATCTTCATACAGTATTTATCTTCAGAATATAATTATAAAGTTCGCTTGAATGTTTGTTATAATTTTAAACAAATAATAATTACAACTAATAAAGATAGTATATATATATATATAAGAAAATTAATTAAAAATGTTAATATCGAAATTTTTTGAGTTTTCTTATTCAACTTTATTACAATAAGCAGAAATTGATGTTTTAGATACTCTCCTTAATTTTCTATTCCTTAAGTCAAATATTTTGATAACTTTATTTTATGTTTTTCCTTGTGGTACGGAGTATAATATTCTACTTTTTAAAAAACTCGCCATACCTATAAGAATTTCATAAGTTTTCAGAATGATCTTATTTCTATAAATATAAAAATGCTCATCTAAAAAGTTTAATTTATCTGATCCCAAAGGTATGCACCGAATTAATTCTTTAGTGTTTAGAAAATAACAAATGTTTGTCCAGTGATTTTGTTGTTAGAGATTGATCATTTGTGTACTGCAAAGCTTATACTGTAAGAAAAATAGTCAAAGTATTTGGGTAAAAAACCGCTTCGCAATGTTTTTAAACCATGCAGATATGTCTTATCAATACAGTAGAGATTAAGATAATGTTCCGTTTTCATATTTTTTGTTGTATCCATTAATTTATCTTTGACAATTTGAAGCAATATGAAGCTTGCTTCCCTTTAGGTGTCTTTATGGAGATTTCCTGGACATTAATTAACTGAAACAACTCATCTTTCAACAACGGAAGGAAAAATTCATAAAAAAATCAAGGTTTTGAGAAAAAATTAGAGAGAATACGTAAAGATAGGAGGTTCATTGAAGGCTAGAAAAGAGTAGTAATAGACGGGCTTACACTAATAGGATCGTTCAATAAGCTTTTAGAAAATCCAAGAAATGATGCACGTAGCATTGAAAATGGTTTGTTTCAGTAAGCATCATTACTCACTAGACGTCTGTCTAAATCTCATTTACTAGTATTCGTGATCATGACACCTTCCGCATACGCAAAAATTCTTCATCACAACTTTCCGCCGATGAGACCAGTTCCACCTTTATTGGAGAAGATTCCCCTGAAGCAAACCAAAGTTTTGATTTTTGCTTGATTTCCGATGCATAATGAAGAATCTAGGTCTCACCGAAGGTGACAACTCGACGCGGCAGCACTCAAATTTTGACTGAACAGCAAATGACTACCAAGTCAAATTTAACTTATTAATCAATGTCAAATTTATTTTAGCTCCGTTTAACAGATAGTAACACTCAATGGTAACAACAATTTATCTTAATGATACCATCTGTCCTCAAATACAAGTACTTTTTTGAACCATTCTGGTATTGATGAGATTGATTCGATCCTGATTCATATCCATCAGTTATAGTTGTCAGTTAATCTAAAACCTTTTAATATCATGTTGTTTAGTATGTGTGAGGGGTGATCCAACAGGGGTAGTACTAGTAAACATAGTGAATAGTAATTGTTTTATTAAATATTAAATTAAAGTCTTATCCGTGCATTTAATTGATACTTGATCCGTGAACAAAGTCTCTAGCCTAATACTTTTGGTTATTAGCGACATTCATTAGAGATGGAACAAGTAAACACAAATAATAAACGTGAGGAGGCGAATTAGTCATTACTTTTCTTTAAAAAGTAATAAATTACGTGATTTGTATTATAAAATATTATGTGATTTAAAATGAACTGCTTGATTAAGGAAATATATAACAGAGTTTTAAATTATCCTAAATAACTAACAATTTAGTATAACCCATATTATTCCTACTGATATTAGGATTTTTCGCGCTCCCATTGCCGGGTTACGTTTCGTTAGAGACGTAAGGAAAATTACATTAACATTTTAACTCCTGAAACGTGTTGTCAAGCTGCAAACTAATTAAGTTCTGCGATTAGTGAACAAGACTAAAAAGTCTTTAGAAATATTACGAGTAAAATCTATGTAATCTTAATGAATAACTTTCAGAAAGTCTCACATGAACTGAATAAACAAAAAAGACTGTAGCCGAATTCTTTAAACCGGTAGAAAAGGGAATCAACGGATGTATTCCCAGAATAAACGCCATGAAGAAAACAGATGTCTGTTTATCTTCCTCTCTCCCATGGCCTTTCATCAGCAAAATTGTTTCATCTCCCCCACAATTTAATGTGGTTTAGTCACGAAACAAGACAGTAGATAAAAACAAAGAAAATTCGAGAATTTAAAAACTAGTTCTTTAATTTTTTTTTCTATGAACTTTCCTTTTAATCTCTTTCCTCTAAAGAAATTTAACTCATTCAAAGGATTAAAAATACTTTTTAATTGCAATTTAAAAGCAATGATTATGAGACCTAACCAATTGAATTATTCTTAAAAAGTTAATGGCTAGCAAATTACCACAGATTGAATAAATCTACAGTTTAAATGTTTTAGTTATCTTTTTACGAAATTATAATAGATAATTCCTCATTAGAGTAAAATGTCGTTCTATTAAGTTTGTAAGCATATTTTTTTTATTTAATTGAAGTTAGCAAAATTTTATTTCCTACATGTTTTCAGTTGAAATTCGGGTGGACAGAAGTTGTTTTATACTATATATATATATATATATATATATATATATATATATATATATATATCTTGAATTTCCATAACAAAACAATTAATTAAAACTTTACAATATTTTAAAAATCTATGGGTACTTAATTGAAAACTACTCACTTCCTTGGCTCTTACAATTTTCTTTCATACCATTATTCCGCAAAGAACTATTTAGCCATTGAATATAAATTGAAAATCTTATAACAAGCATGCTGTTCAATCAGAAAGGACGAAAGTTAAGTTTTCATTAGAAATTTCTCAAGCAAAAACGTTGCTTAAGATTATATGAACTTCTACAACCATCAGACATTCGAGGGATGAGAGGGGGTTTGACTTTTAATAGCAAGTAAATCGGTAATAGGAGGACAAGATGGGATTACTGCTAATGGGGTTAATGTTTGCGTCATGGCGTATTTTCTTTAATGGAGCTTTGGAAAGTTAAATTTATTGTTTTTATTAGGTAATTAATTCAAGCAGAAATTAAATCGTCTATTGGTTGTCAATGGGGATAGGATACAGTTCACTTAAACATAGAAGGAAATGCATTTTTAATTTGTTATATGGCTTAGTATTAGAAGGATGATGAATCTTTTCCTACCTTGTATCAGTCTTTTTAGCAAACTAGTTTTAATCGATAATGAGAAAATCTTTAAGTTTCACTCACACACATTTTTGAACTCAGCAAGTTATATAAGATGAATTTTTGAGTTACCTCATCCGAAGGTCTGTTTATTATACAATGACGTAACACCTGTATTAATTCGTATTATAAATAATTTTGTAACGGCATCATATTACCCGTCTCGACTGTCGTCTTAAATTTTTAATCACAAGATTTAAATTTCACTTAAGTTCAAGCACAGACTAATTAATTAAACTTATCCCTTTCTCTCTCTCTGCTTTTTCAAAATACCTACATTTACGACACAAATAAGAGGGATGCTCTCCACAGTTAATATCCTATCCTCGAGTTCTAACAACTTCTATAATCTAACAAAGAATTCTCTTACCGAAATAAGATGTGAGTACCTCCTACAATAGTTTTGACAGTGATGAGTCCCAAATCTCATCACATATACTAATCATGCCAAAATACTTCAACGCACGTCACACTAACAACCTCCTTATTATTATCGTAACTTTAATTCTTTCAAATCGATTCCCTGTTGATTTTATACTACTTGATTATATTAATTCACTCCACTTCCAAAATTTACATAATTTGCATCACGATCGATTTGATTTAGAAGAAACTGGGAGATTGAATATAAAACTAAAAAGAAACCCAAATGTTAGTTGTGGGGAAATAAATCGCGAATAGCCTATGTTATAACTTGAATTAGTTTTATTTTGTGTAGGCATAAGACATTAAATTTCCTATATTAATTTAAAAAAATCTGAAACTTTATCTCCAAATGATGGAACTCGTTTGTTTTTATTTATTAAAGTTATTTTAATTTAATTTTTATGTGCTTACGTTGATAATATTTTTTTTTATTTTGTTACCATTCACATCTTATTTTGGTTTTTATTTGTTTTATTAATAAACTTTAGTGTTATAGGATAACCAATTTAAGAAAATGTTCGAAGTTTATAGATGTTACTATTTCTTTTTCCTTATCATTAATTTTCCTCAAATTCTCTCCAAAATAGATTTCATAAACTCTTACTCACCTTTTAAGTCATATATATAGCATTTCATGCATTCTTTTTAACTTATCCTCATTTTTATAATTGGAAACTATTATTTTTGCTCCATTACCAGTATTTACCATCAGTTCCTTTTTACCTTCATTACGAGATTATAGTATATGATAAGGGTTGTTTAGTGTCATTGCAATTTTTTTTTCATTTCTCAACCTTATTTTTTTTTACTTATTGAAAAAATGTTGATAATAAAAGAATAAATAAAAGATAAATTTTCTTACAGTTTTTCTTAAGATTAATATACTTTTCCCATTGAAAAAATTCAAAATTTATAAATTTCATGTGATTAAGTTGTTTTAAGCTTTGACCTTAATATTTGCACACAAAAAAAAAAATCACTCGATTACTACTATTCCAAAATGAATTACTGCCCATTATTATAATGTCCCCTCCATGAATAGCGCAACACTGCTATTCCCATTATCAGCTTCTAAAGGAAAGAAATATATTATGCAATTTGTTATTGACATTATAAATTTTTTTAGTGAGTAACTTCGTCCTTGGAAATGAAACATTCTTATGTTCATCCAGTCAGCAAATAGAAAATAAAAGGTTTATTCAGACGAATTATATGAAAAACGAAACTTAAATTCAGTCTCGGTCATAGAATCAATTCAAAGAACTTTTTTACATCCAAGTCATAGAACTGTTTAAGTAAAAAGAAAGCAGAAGCATATTTCAGAATAATTAACTCGTAAGCCATAGTTTATTTTATGACTCAGTTGAAAGGGAAATTTTTAAGTAGAGCTTATAAATTTAATGTTCAATTACTACAAGAAATAATTGGTAAAAAGAGATACGTATAAAAGGTTCTGTACATTAGAGTTGTTAATACCAGTCAATAAACAAGATTTTTGTTGTACTTGGAAACCACATCCTTTTTTTTTTTCCTTATGTTTTTCCAATTATTAATTAGTATGTTTTTTCTTTCACTTGAAACCATTAGTGACGAAGTTGCTTCGTTACTTAAAAAGACTAATTAAAAACAGAAAACTGCCGTATCTCTTATGTGTGTAGTCTCCCTCCATGAATAAATCCAGAACTTGTTACAGATATGGCTACAATAAATTTAAACAACTTAGAAGGAAAGATTCAACTATACTCGTTTTTCTCATAAACTCCGCCTTTTCAATACATTTAATTTGTTTTATATTTATTTCACCTTATAGGGTTTTTGATCCGAGCAGATTGAATTTTTTTAGGGGAAGCAATTTCTTTATAAATTGTTTTATGTCTTTGTTCCTTATCCCTCCACATTTTCCGATGCTTTCCTGAAAGGCTATTTATCAAATGTTCTTGAAAACTGAATGCTCTATTTTGTTTCCCTCATACTATTAACTGATTTCCTTGTATTTTATTAGATATTGGATGAGGGAAGGCAATTGCATATACATGAATTGTTTTTATTTTCTGTAAAAAAACTGATGGGGAATTAAATTTTAATGGCAAAATAGTATTCCCTTTAAAAGATAATAGTAGAAGGAAAAAACAATTCAAAGCTTTAGATAAAAATGCGATAGAGTAGTAGCATGAATTGATTTATAGCAAAAATAAACTGTCTTGGTTGTGATTTTGATCTTAATTTTTTCGAAAGGAATAGTTGTGTACAAATAGAAAATTACAAGCAGCTTAAGAAAATATTCGTATTAAGAATAAAAATGAGGTAACTTATTGAAATATTGTCTATTGATAGCTTAGCCGTTTTCTAAGAAATTCAGAAGTGTGATGGCTTTCGCATTCCAAAAAATTTGCCATCAGGACTTTTCCTGCTAATTAGATCGACTTGAATTTTTTTGGCACAAATTCACCTAAAGCAACCAATAGTTTTAATTGTTCCTTGGTTTCTAGGGTATAATGATGAATATATATCTCATCGATGGTGACAACTAGATGCGGTAGTGAACAAACCTAACCTATAAATCAGTGTCAAGTTTGTTTTAGCGCCATTTTTAACAGAAGATAGAACACAATGGATACACCAACTGGTCTGAACAATTTCATCTGTCGTCAAAACCCGGACTCTCTTGAGAGTCCCTCGGATTATTCTTGCAACTTTTATAGTTCCTAAAGCAAATGAAGATCAAGGAAAGCAATATCTTTATTTTAAAGTCTCTCTCTCATATTCTCGAAATATTAGTTGTTGCTATTATATTTATTAATATTATATGTATATCTATATATCAAAGGCAAATTTTAGTATTTTTACTTAATTAAATTGATTTTTTTTTTTATTTTGTTTGATACTTATAATTTAACTATGCAGCAAAAAATATGTTTCTGAGAAAAAATTGGGGAGTAAAATCGTATTACAAACATAGAATTTACACTTAAATTGAGAAACAAATGTTACAATTTACGCCAAAGAAATTTCTAACAAGAAGAAAGAAATAATCTTCACAACAATGAAAGTTCATGCGTATTTACACGGAATTACAAAATGTGCTCTATAATTGATTTACGGTTCCATTAATTTTGTATGGTATCTATTTGATTAATTTACCAACTTGAAGACCGTCTCAGGAGAAAATATTTAATACAATGTTGTGATTATCAATTCTTTAATTTTAAAAATTAATCATCCCTCTATATTTATTGCTTTAACAGAAATTATTTTAATTTAAGATTTTCATTGTTTGAATGGAGTGATGAGGGCTTTCAGGAACAATAACTTCACTATAAACGTTGATGAAATTTTTAAAGTAGCACAAGTTACGCTTCGAAAGAAAAGATTTTGTAGTTAAGTGAAGTAAGCAAAAACTCTGTGTGGAATCATTGAATTGCATCTGGAACTGCATAAAAGTATTATACATTAATAAACCTAAATTTAAACATCATAATGATTACAAATCAAATAACTGTATCCAAATAGGTTAAAAATGGATATGAAATGGACAAAAAATTTTAAAACGTGCATAAAATATCAATTTAAGTAAGCAATAACTATGTGTTACAATTTGATACCTGTATTCGATTGCACATTAGATAAATTTCACAAGCTCTTTAAATATCTCTTGTTCAGTATTTTGCTTATTTATCATTTGGTAATATTATGATATAATTTCCCTTATAATCTGAAAACATTTTTTTTTCAAACACCTAAATATCCTTTTTATACTGAATTTTGTAAATGAAGTAACTCGAAACAGTGATTCCCGGGGCAAATAAAATATTTTCTATGTCATTTATTTAAGCATTCTTTTATTCTCGTTAAATTATATTCTGCGAGTTGCGCGCAATTTTACATATATTTTTTTCGTTACATATTCATTAGATTAAAATAAATTGGAATATACGAGAGGGCATAACGTACATTTTTAATTATTGCTAAGAAATAAACCAGATATCTGGATAACATTTATTCTATTGATTGCTTAACACTTATGTGCATAATATTGTAAATTACAGCTTTTAATATTAATTTGTTTCGATTCAGGAATCCTTAGATTGAAGTAACTTGTAGTAATGTAAAGTTTAAATTGTTATTCTCCGTAATATAGTAATGTCATAGATTTCACTAAAAATAATAGAGATTTAAATTTGATTTTTATTTTAATATTCTTATATAAGACTTCTCTTCACTATTAATATCCAGTTATACATTCCTCCCAGGACATTTCGTAGGCCGACATTGTTGAACTCATCTGATTGAACTCTGTCTTCTCAATATTACGAGTTACTTCAAACTACAGCTTTCTAAAATTAAAAAAAAATCAATATTAGTCGCTATAATTTACAATAGAATGTACATAAGAGTAAATTAATAAGCAGAATAAATTTTATACAGATATCTCGGTTATTTCTCAGTAATAATTCAAATTTACGATACCCCCTCGTACATAGTTTCAAAACGCACTTTTGAGTAAGAAGTTATTTCTAGTAATCTATACTATTCAACTGTCTGTAATTTGTAACAATTACTTCTTTTGTTTCCGAAATCAACACATCGTGAGCTTCAGTAAAATATAAAAATGAAAACAAAATCAAAACTGACGTTCACCTTTTCGAAATATTCGATCTATTTTCAAAATTTGAACTAGCTTTTAAACAGAATTTTTTTTCAGTTGAGAATGGCATCTGATTTATCACATAATATACATTTTTCTTCACATAAACTGATCAAAACCTAACATTCATTTTTTTTTCAGTTACAAAACCCATTGAGATGTGCATAAATACTAAGTCTGTACTTGTCTTTTCAGGTAACCTGTTGGTTATGCTCGTAGTCATCATGCACAGGCGTATGAGAACCATTACCAACTTTTTCTTGACCAACTTGGCTGTGGCTGATTTATGCGTAGGCTTGTTTTGTGTCTACCAAAACCTGTCTTTCTACTTGACATCTCACTGGGCTTTCGGTGAATTCTTATGCAAGATGTACCACTTTATTCACAGTCTGAGTTATACTGCATCAATTGCTATTCTCACTGTGATCTCAGTGGAACGTTACGTTGCCATCGTTCACCCTATGCTCAGTAAACAGGTAAGTCTAACTATTTTTTTCAGCTCGATTCTTTAAAAACATTTCGGGGTATTATCGAAAAAATTCCAGTTAAGAAACTCTGAAAATTTAAAGTCTTGAACAAATTTTGCAAGGCAATAAAAAAATTTTCTCGGAAGTATCATAACTGTTTAGCATGTTTTCTTTCTTAAAGATTCCGATAAAAGCGTTGAATCCCAAAAATTAAATACATAAAATACATACATTTGAATACTTTACGAAAAATAAAATGACAGTATCACAATTATCTTAAAAATTTGTATACATGGCCTCCTCTTAGATAACTTTAGGGTTCTTTATATAAGCAAATCAAGATATTATTTTTAGTTTAGTAGTTTAAAAGGTACTTAATATTGTATATGTGTGAATATTGTTTCAACCCATCAAAAATCTTTAAATATAAATTTTATTTTCAAATTAAAAAAATAAATAATATTTTCTCATTACGCTGAATATAAACAATATGACAAGTCTGTAACATGTATTAGCCTACTAATATCTGCATAGAGAAATTTGTATATATATATATATATATATATATATATATATATATATATATATATATATACATATATATTGTTCATTGTATTATTAATTGAATTATTGACTTTTAAGTTCTGTAAGCGTAATATAAAGCTATGTTTCAAAAAGTATGTGTGTTTGAAGACAGATAGCGTTTCTAAGGCAAGTTGTTGTTACCGTTATATTCTTCCTTCCTTTAAGCGGTGCTAAAACAAATTTGACACTGATTCATAGAGTTACTTTAGATTAGTCAGCAGTTCGCTGAAAAATCAAAATATTATTATTGCCAGTTTAGGGTTGTCGTCGTCATCTTTCGTCAAGTTGTCACCGTCGAAGATATTTAGATTCATCTTAAAGCACTGGAAACCGAGCTATAATCCAAACAAGGAAATGTTTCTAATGAATCTGTCTTATAGAAGATGAAGGCAGTCTCATGAACCGAAACAATTTTGACGGTGATTGTTTGGATGCGAAGAGAGTCATTTATGGACTTGAGATAAAAGGAAAATGTTTACTGTACTATAATAGTGCAGTGTGTGTGAGTTTCTCCATTCTAATCTCCTAATCCTAATTAGGGTACTTTTTGATCCTCTACGTATTTATCCCTTACCCAACAGAATTGAAGTTGTTACACTTGAATAATGATTTAATCTCTTATCCTACTTAGAGAATAAAATAAAATATTAAATCAATAAAATTCTCGATAATGCATTCTCAATAGTGAAGGAGAGAGAGACTAAACACTCGTTAAATGGTTGAATGTCAAAATATCGTCATTGTTGAGTGATTTTATTTATTACCACTTGAAAGAAATGCAATGCAATTATACTGTTTATTTAGTTTGAATATAATTTTATATTGGACGTTATTTTATACTTAAAGTGAAAATTTAAAAATAATGTTTTTATGAAACTCATTACTAAATCTGAGATAGTTCAAATAAGACTAATGAAATACTATTAGTTATTTTTACTAAATTATTATGAAATTCAATATTCAGTTGCTTCTATATGTTGAAACATTTGATGAAATTATATGTGTTTTATATCCGTTGAGGTTTAGTGATTAAAAAGATAAATGTAGAATGGAAATGGGTAAAAAATTAATTCAAATATTTTCGTTTGGATAGATGGGATTAGTAAAAATGTATGTCAACAGACTTCATGTTTGTTTTAAAAAATACAAATCAAAAATAAAATATCTGAATTACTTTAAATAAGACAAGAGTTAAGAGAAATATATTATTATTGAAATACTACTTATTAATATTCAATCTTTTTTTATTCTCATAAAACTTAACTCAGCGTGTTGAAAAACAGGAGACAAAATGCAAAAGCAAAATATTTAAACATTAACGGTAAATAAAATTCTAAGTGAGTGGTATCTATACGAGGGATGTTCCGAAAGTAAGTTTCATCATTTTTTGAAAGAGCAGATGGCACACCAGGTAAAACAAACAACTACCATAATAATTCACTCCCGTTGCTGGTTCAACGACGGAAGCAGCTTCAGCAGAGAAGAAATGATGCATGCACAGAGTGACGAAGAAGAGAGAAAAGCAACTTACTGGCGTGTCAGGCAGACGTCTTTTGACAATGTTATCTCAATAGAGGCACGTGCTGTTATCCTGCATGAATGAGCACGTGGGACTAGAGTGTCCATCATCCATGAACGTCTACAGATCGTGTATGGTGAACAGGTCATGTCTCTTGAAATGGTTGGATGCTGTTGTAGAACGCTCAATGTACATGACAGGGTGTTAGTGGACAGGCGTATAACGATGCCAGACGTGGCGCGTCCACACTGCGTATTGGTTATTCTTAGGCCCATCACGTGCTCCATGATGTGTTAGATTACCGAAAAGTTTGTGCAAGATAGGTGCCTAGAAACCTGATTCCGGATAACAAGAGTACAATAATTGGGAATTAGCCACGATCACTTGATGTGGTATGGGCAAGAGAGAAATGAGTTCCTGTTCAGAATCGTCACGGACGATGAGACATGGGTGCACCACTTTAACCCAGAAACGAATGCCACTTCAATGACGTGAAGGCATTCCAGCTCACCGGTGAGGAAAAAATTCAGTGTCACCCTCCGCAGGAAAGATTATAGCCAGTGTTCAAGGACGCAAAAGGAGAGACTCTTCTTGATTTCCTCCAATAAGGAGCCAACAATTCTTAATTATACTACGACACTCTCACCATACTCGTCTCCACCATTCGACGAAAGAGGCTAGGATTTTTGTGTCAAGGTGCTGTACTCTTGGACTACAAAGCAAAGCTCACGCAAGATCAGATTCATTGCTTTGGTTGGAAGAGATTGTATCACCCAGCCTACAGCTCCTACCTTGCCCTATAGGACTTTTATCTGTTCCCTGTATTAAAAGCCACACTCTCGGGACATCACTTCCAAAATAATACTGAAGTGGAGCAGGCAATGCTACAATTCTTCCCATCGCAGGGCACCAAATTTTACCTGAAGGATTGTTCAAACTGATTGCAAACAAATGTAAATGTCTCAACATTGGTGACAACTATGACGAAAAATAGCTTAAGGATGATAATCCATACCATTTATTATTTATTTATTTCAACAACAAGGTTTACAATTGAAACTTACCTTCGGTACATCCCTCATATTGCAAAAATGTTAGGTATTTTCAGTTTTTAACCCTAAACTCAAAACCATAAATTTTGCTTCCATATCAATGTCAGTTCATAAATTGAATACTCAAATATCAAATTTATAATTCAAATTTATGGGATCCAGTTTTTCCTATATTAATAATTTGTATACATACCTGAATATAAGCATTAATATTCTTTGTTATTATGTTTCATAAATGTGTGTGTGTGGTCCGTGACTCTCCCTCTACGCAACTAAAATTACTGAGGCATCGAAACTCAATAAATATTCAGTCAAGAAAAAATCAGTAAAAAAATCAAACCAGTTTTATTCTGCTTTTTATAATGATCACAAAGCCACTATTATTCTAAATGTGGAGTGGTTTCTAACTCGCATCCTCAACCGAAGATTATAAATTGAAACACCTACTTATCTAAATAATAGCAAATAGGGATCCGACTCGGAAAATAACACTTGTAATCTGGGTCTGAGTTATATATTAGTTTTCAGATGATCATTTGACACAATCTTCTATCTATATAGTGAGCACATCAATCTTGCTAACTTGCTTCCGGTCGGTAATCATGCTAATACCTTCAATCCCTCAAGCTGAACTTTTAACTTTCTTATCTACTTTCTTCTATTCACTACACTTCTGTACATATACCAATGCTAATTTATGTAAATCTTATTTTATACAAACAGCGATATACTTATATCAAGTAACGTAATAAATTAATCGAAAAGGTAAGTTGAAGGGGGAAACGCGAAAGAGTCTTTGCAGGTAATTCATTATCAGTTAAGTACTTAAATTATTTGCCGAATTTCATAGAAAAATTATAGAAAATCCACATATGGCTCCTTAATCTCGCAAAATATTTGTCCCCATGCATAGTAAAATCACTTATAAGGATATTCAGTGATTGGATTGCATTATTTTGTGTTGTTTGAAAATTTGTTTCCCATAAAATATTTCCAATATGTTACATGATTATAATATTTTCTTATGTATTTTATTACAAAATATATCTTTAGTCCTTATGTATAGACAGGCTCCATAGAGATACCAGCAGAAAGCTTTTGAAACAAAAGAACCTGTGAAAATCCATCTTAGGGATATATCGATTGTTGAAATGTATTTGAGAATAAAATGCTGCAAATATTTCAAAGTAAATATTATTTATTTTTATAAAGTTGCGACACATATTATTTTCATAAGGAAAGCATTTTCCAACAGCATCTCATATTTAAATATTGACTATGAATCGACTGCAAATGTCTAAAAATACCAATACCTTGATATTATTATTTTTCTTTTCTTTTAAAGATAATTTTAAAAGCAGCATATTTCACTCTGGCAGAGTTACAGGATTTAACGGATCATTTCAATATATATTTTATACAAAAATAGAGGATCTCAATAAATATATGTATCTTACTTTTGGTCACATATAAAGTTGATAGAAATCAAAAGAACAGTTAATGTAAAAGAGCGAGAGCACCCAGTTCAGTGCTTGTTTTTAGCTGTTCTGAACTGTTTCCCTTCTCTGCCAAGAGCAATAAATTCTGCAATCAGTTCTTCCATTCTTTTTTGACTGTTCACTTACTCACAGTTCTATTTTCCATTATCTATTCATTCTCATCTATTCAATTCTCTTATCTCAGCTGTTCACTAATATATTTCTTGATTCTCTTTTCATTAGTTGTTCTCTAAGAGGAATACTATTTTATAATGGAATCATCCCTCAAAATTATTAATCAATATTATTAATCAACTTGTTTACTTTGAACGTGTAAATACACAAAGATGATAGTGATATATTACCAAAGGTGTTTTATTTTCCCTTTGTAATGATAAAATTAGAAAATGATATAATACTTAGTATTAATTTAATAAGAAATATAATTTTTCAAAAATTCCTACCGAGTTGAATTTTCCAACAACTTTGATTTGTGTAACATAATCGAATAAGATCACTTGTAATATTTCTGAAGTATAAAGTTCATTTGAATGCATATGAGATTTTGCTCAAAGAGTCTGAAAAATACATAAATCAAAGAACAGGTTAAAGAACAGCTCCTTAAAATTGAACAGGAACAGATAAGAAAAATTTATTTAAAGGAACAGAAATTCACATCCCTGCAAATATAGTGAGGTTATCAGTCATATAGAATAACAGTTCATGTAAGAAATACGGTGAAATTTCAGTAAGTTTTTGTAACTTATGTGAAAATACAAGATGTCTTAGAAAATTCTTAAGAAAAATAGAAAAAGCCCCTTCAACCAAAAACAATATTTTCTCAAATCGATCCATATAGATTCCCACCCAGAAAACTGTCTTGAATTGTCTTTAGTAAATATTCCAAACTTTAAAGTCTTTGTGTTCCTTTTTTTAAAAATAAATAGTTTTATTCCAGTCGAAATGTATTACACATTTGAAAATGTAACTTCTCTGAATAATCCCTAGTTCGAGAAATGAGATTATTCATGCTAGATGTAAATCTATTTCCTAGAGCTTTTCTTAAAAATATCTACATGCCCAACGTATTAGGATAAGTATAGTGCACTATTTTTATCAAGAAGTATAAGGTTTCAGAGACTTTTTTCTTGCGAAAACACATTGAGGAAAGAAATAGAAGGGTACGTACATGGATTGCATATATGTGGTGCATATCAATAAGACGCTAATATAATTGGCTTGAAAGATATTCTTCTCTAAAAACATTTTTGGATTCGTCACTGATCTTTTTCCTTCAATATAAGTCTATTGAAGAAAACTTTTAAAGACCATTGAAAGAACTTTTCTATTCACCCGTTGAGCAATCAATATTTTCAAACCATCCTTCTCACTTTTGCCATTCTATTCAGAAAAACTGCTCTGACAAAACTTTTAAACTTACTAAAAAATATCTTGTCTCTTTGGAGTCAATACATCCATCAATCATTCAGAAGAGCTTGAGTTAGCAATCACCGAAACGATGGTCGTCGTATGAACTTGTAAAGGTCGAAAGGCTTTCTTATCGATTCCTTTACTTGTTCGGATAGAAATGGGTCAGTTATCACAATATTTCTTTACTGTTTCGTTAGGAAAAAAGCATCTAATAGATGTTCGTAGTCAGTACCTTAGAGCATTTGTTGCTATTTTTAGGATTTTTTGATATATTTGAAGAGATGTTTTATTTATCTATCTATGAGTCAAACAGTTATGAAACAGAATAACAACTGGATAGTTCATGGGATATATTGCCTAAATCTGGGCACATTACTTTAAAGAACGTGTGTGTAAAATTATTGAGCATCAGTGACAAAGCGAATTATATAAATGTAAAAAAAGGTCTATTTTTCTATTTTTTTATATTCAAACTAATTTGCCACTTTTACCACTTTTTGTTAGCCTCTCTTCTGTAACAATAAATGTAATAATAAGTGTTATGGTACTTGGAATAATGCACTTTTTTTTGAAGGCATATAACAAGAATTTATTTGCTGATTATGTGCCATGGATCCCAAAATTATGCAATGTACGTAATATCTTGCTTTCAGTCATCGTGACAGAAGCATCTATGTATAACGAAAGAAAGATGTCTAGACAAAATAGCGTCTAAGACGTGGACCAGGTTCGAATTCTTCAAAGCTGAAACTATTGTAAAATGAAAATCTATATTTTCTCAATTTAGAATGAGTTATTTTAATTTGTGTAAGAGAGAAAATATTTTATTTCAGTAATCTCTTATTCCGTAAAATAACACGGAGTAGCTTGGTAATTTAAAAATTTTAAAGTGTATTTTAAAAATACTCGATCAATAACTTGTGTTTGATAACATTGTTATGTGTATATAATAAATGACATGACATTTTGACAACACAAAAACAAGTAAAAGTCTTTAATGTCTCAACAGCTTTGCATGGAGAACATCATAGATATCTTACATATCTATTTCTGAACTCTCTGTTTAGTTAAAACTTTATCATTTATAATACCAGGAATTAAATTTTTCCGTCAAATAATTCTTTCTCTTAAACTTGCTTATACACACACAAATATATATATAAATAGTATGTATAATATACATAATATTAAATATTTTTCAGTTAATTAGAAGCTAAGAATGCTTTTAATTTTAAGAAAAAATTTCTATATTTTTGACTTTACATTTTAAAGAATTACAGTATTTCATATTTCGTTGATATAGTTTTCTTCTTAAAATTTGATGCTATTTTTCACTCTGTTTTCTCATTTTGATCAATATTTTCTTTGAAAAAAGGAAAATATTGAGTTCGTAGAAATCGTGCATGGCATGGTTCAATTATTCTAAAAAGAGCTGTGTATTTTCTTGCATTCAGCAAGTACGGCACTTATCCTTAACCCAATTCTCATTTCACGTTCCTTATGCCCCATTTACTATTCCCGGGTACCTTTTGAACTACCTTAATATATAATTTAAGATAGAATATTTCCATTTCCCTTTTTTCTTCATAACTTAGCATTCCTTGCATCTTCAATCAGACAAACAAACTTTCGTGACTTCTTTTAGTTATAAAAATAATTTTTGAAACATAAAAATGAGCTTATAAAATTCATGATTTTTTTTCTTGTTGACTAATGTTGACGCTAATTTCTTCAAAATATATCTAAATTGCATAAGGTAAAGTTTTAAGAAATTATGACATAATCATATTTCGAATCTCGTCTATCATCTTCAATGTTACTCTAACCATAAAATTTAAATTTCTCAAATTCAAGCACAGAAAAAGTACAAGGTTTGTTCAATAAGTCCTTAGAAACTGGTTCTCGTAGCATCGAAAATGATTTGTTTTTAGTAAGCAGGATGACTCATTAGACAACTGTCAGTTACTCGTATTCGGAATCATGAC
Organism: Nephila pilipes; assembly: GCA_019974015.1. Lineage (NCBI taxonomy): Eukaryota > Metazoa > Arthropoda > Arachnida > Araneae > Nephilidae > Nephila > Nephila pilipes. Next base: position 365,292 of record BMAW01069546.1, read on the forward strand.
GCATTAACACCCCAAAAATTCATAGTCATAACTTTTCCGGACATTATGACCATATTTGCCTTTTTTGGAAAAGATTCTCCGGAAGCCTTTTGATTTTTGCTTTATTTCCGGTGCAAAATGATGAATTAGGGTCTCACCGACAATGGCAAATCAACTCAAAGTGATATCGACAATTCGACGCTGCAGCACTCAAATTTTGTTTTGGTAGCAAATGGCTGTCAAATCAAAACTAACTTATGAATCAATGTTAAATTTGTTTCTGCTCTATTTTACAGATAACAGCACCCATTGGTAACAACAATTTACCTTAATAATGCCATCTGTCTTCAAATATGGTACTTTTGGAGCCACTCTTGCAATTAAAATAATCAATTATTTTTCAAAATAGTTTATCAATCCTCTAATAAGGGGAATGCTCTCAACAAATTTCACGTCTATAGACGCGAGTACTAACAACTTCTAAAATACATTGAAGCATACACTTAATGGGTTTGGATGCAAGTACAACCTCCAAATATTCAATCAGGTTTCTTAGGTCTTAATCTTACCAAATCACGTGAACATGCAAGAAAGCTGCTGTGCACTTCACACTAGCATAATTCTAGTTATCGTAAGCTTCTATCTCAGTTCAATTCTCTGTCGCGTTTATATGATTCGATTATAACTATTCCCTCCATTTCTATAAAGTTTATTTAATTTGCCTAAACACGCTTCATTTTATTAAAAAAAGTTGAGTTGGAAATTTAAATATAAAGTTTGAAAGAAACTCAAGATGTTAATTAAAGGAAGCTCCGCGAATTGCTCATGTTACAATATCAAATAATTATATCAGAAGTTGCCAGCTTATTTATACACTACATGAATAAACTATTTATAATATTCAGTCAAGAGCTCTTTGTCGTTTAACAAGATATCAGGAAAAAAAATATTGTCTATTAGGCTTGAATTAGCCCAAAGATATGAGATGAGTTCTATTTTTAAGCGTATATATAAATATATAAATTAATGTAATTGAGAAAATTTCTAGTACTTTTTTCCACTCTTAGACAGTATCGAAACATTTAATTTGATGTCACATTACTAAGAGCACTATTTAGTGTTATTTGAAATCTTGAAAGCTGTTGATGTGTATTGTCTGAGACCCCAATCAAGATAAGTACTGTCTCCGATAACGGAATGGAAGTAAAAAAAGAACATAATTCCGTCTTTCGACCTGTGAGTCGATAATGACCTCAGAACTATAAATAGCCTTGGATTTCACCAGCTGTTTTGTTATCTTCTATTTATACAAGTCGATATGCTACTGATGATTATCACAATTCTACGAAACTGGTATCTGTTTCTTTAATGGAAATAGCTTTTGACATGTTTAAAGAAAAAAAATTCAATTTAGTGCTAAAAAAGAATTTTCTTCTAGTTTGTTTAAAAACTTAATATTCGAGATTTCACTTAGCACTCTTAATAATAAAGACTAATGCAAATATATTTTCATGATTAGAAGTTAGACACAATTTGTATTTTAAATTTAACTTCTTGAAAATTAAATCTCCCCTAAAATGTTAAAAACATGATTTCCTACATTCAAATGAAAGAAAAAGTAGAAAATGTATAACGTTTAAAATCATTTATTAAGAATCGAAATTTGCTATATCCAAACTGGTATAAAATGAAAGTAAGTTATTTTTTTCAGTAAGTACTACTTAGTTCTTGAACAAAACTTATTCATAGATAAAAAAAAAAAAAAACAAGTTTCAAAAATAGGATAAATAATTATTTGCTCACGCGTATCCAGCATAGTTTTATTTTTTTCTATTCTGAACTTGAAGAAATATTAATATTTTAGTTTTTGTATTATCATGACGAAATTTGACGTAGAAATGACCAGATGAATAAATAAGCCACGAATAAGTCAAGAATTACCCAGATGAATAATTAAGTCACTGTCGGATAAAAATATTCTTTTTTTCTGACTTCACCTTTATTTACATAAGTAAAAAATTTGTATCCATTAACATTATAACGTAAAGTTTTTAAAAAGATTATTTTAGTCTGAAGTAAACAGTATGATCTACACAACAGATAT